>VZRE01008066.1:56801-96372 GCA_013396775.1 Cephalopterus ornatus
GGGGTTTGGGGTTAAATAGAGAAGGGTTTTTTTTTTTTGTGAAGTGCATGTTTGCCTCGTTGAATAAATGTTCTTATTTTAACAGTCTTTGCTGGCTCTGCCAGTCAACACAGTGAAACAAAATGTTAATATCACAGCTGAGTTCCCAGTTACTGAAGGCTTCGAGAATCGCAGGTAAACTGGGTGTTGTGGGACCTTATTTGTTTGTTTGGTTGGTTTTTTTTTTTCCCCTGGGGTAATTTGTCTCTCAGAAATTTGTTTTTGGGGAGCAATGGCAGGAGCGAGGAGGCTGTCGTTGAGTCAGTGGTTGCTGGGTGCTATTACATCTGTTATGTCAGTATTGAGTAGCTCTGCTTTAACCTCTTCCAAGCCGAAGAAGGAGAATTCCTCAGCAGCAGGAAGGTTTGATACAGCAAGCAGTTCCTCGCCGTTCCAAATTGCACTTCATGGGACCACGGAATGGTTTGGATTGGAAGGGACCTTAAAGATCACCCAATTCCAACCCCCTGCCATGGGTGCAGGGACACCTTCCACTAGACCAGGTCTGCTCAGTGAAGGAGAAGCTCCACCCTGCTCTGCCTGGGTGACTTGGGCAGTTCACACAGTAAAGTGCAATGTATTTTTCAGCAGATGGCATTACAGCAGCGTAATTAAAATTTAGAAAGGCTTCCTGGCTTTTGTGATGACAATGCAATTTTTGTAAGGCTTTGCCTTTATCACACTGTTCTGGCCAGAGCTGCCTGCTGGTTTGAGAGCTGGGTGGAGCTTTTCTTATGAAAATTCTGCCTTCTAAATGAAATTCTTTTCTCCTGAAGGCCACCTTTTGCCCAGGTCTGTGTCTTCCTTCCTTTGCTGCCGTTCCACGTCCGCCCACTACAGCACCCAGCCCCCCAACACGAGCGGGGCCCAGCCCCAGCAGTGGCACACCCTGGACCCTGAGCTGGAGGAGATCCTGATTCCCAGGAAACTCTCCATCAGCCCCTTGGAGAGCTGGCTGTCAGTGAGATATTCCCTTCCCGAAGCAGAGGGAGCTCAGGAGGAGGTGGGCCATGAGCCCCCCCAGGAGTCCGAGTGCCCCCCACCCACGGGGGGAGCGGCTGTGGGGGAAGGAGGGGCAGCCCCCGGGAACACGGTGCAGTGCAAGAACGTCCTGAAGATCCGCAGGAGGAAAATGAACCGCCACAAGTACAAGAAGCTGCTCAAGAGGAGGAAGTTCATCCGCAGGAGAATAAAGGAGGGGCGCAAGAAGAAGCGTCAGGTGAGCTCAGGGGTGGGGGAATTCCCCCGTGTAAACGTGGCCACTCCTCAAACCGGCCCCTGTTCGGGTGTTGGGGGATGTTTTTAAGTGGAATTGATTTCCAGCAGCAGCTTGGAGAGCCTTAATTCAGCGTTTAGCCTCAAGCTGTGCCGGGGGAGGTTCAGGTTGGACATCGGGAGGAATTTCTTGCTGGAAAGGGTGGTCAGCCCCATGGAAGGGGCTGCCCAGGGAGCTGGTGGAGTCCTCACCCCTGGAGGTGTCCAAGGAACAACTGGATGTGGCACTCAGTGCCCTGGGCTGGGGGACAAGGTGGGGATGGGGCACAGCGTGGACTTGATGAACTTGAAGACCTTTTCTAACCTTAGCGATTCTGGGATGGTGAGATAGTTAATAGGTGACATTTTTCTTCCATGACAGTAAATTACAAAAATATGTGGCTAGTGGAGAATTTTAGTGTTTGTGTGAAAGATGTGTCTGTGTTATATCAGGGAAATTGGTTTAATCCTAATTTCTCTCCTGTCTTGACAACATCCTCAAGTGCTTTCTGTTGTTTTATCCTATAGAGATAGGATTTTTCTTCCCTTAACAGAAGGGGTGGGGGAAGCCCTCTGTTCAGGCTGTGGATGTTCTCATTCAGCACTGCCTTTCCCTAGGGTTTGCTGTGATAGTTTTGTTCATTCTCTGCTAATTCTCACCTTGCCCGGATGCAAATTGGGGTTAATTTGTCTTCAGATTTGTAGGAGGCAGTGTCGAACACTTCATGATGAGAAAATCCTCTTAATTTTCTTACCATTTCATTGTCCATCTTCTCACTTTTTCTTGCACAAGGCTTTTAAAATAATGCTACCAAGATCCTTGTGCATTTTAGCCGTCTTATAATGTATTTTCTGCAGCAAGGTTAAAATATTTTGTCACTTAAAACGAGCTCCTTTTGTTTCTTTTGTGTGTGTTACACTTAGATTGTCCTTGGGACATGTGGGCAGTGGCTGTGAATGAATATTCAAGTGTTGCTTCTGAGCTGTGTAACCTTTTTTTTTTTTTTTTTTATTATTTTTATTTCTGTTTTAGATAAAATTTGAGAAAGATTTGGAGCGCATCTGGAAAAGAGCTGGTTTGAAAGGCCCTCCTGCAGGATGGCAAACACCCAAGATATTCCTGAGGAGTTCAAAGCGATAAAACCCACCTGTCACGAGTTTTGGCCCGTAATTGTAATTAAAATAATATTTCAGTACGTGGATGACATTTAACCTTTCTCTGAATGTGATGAAACTAGCTGGGAGGAGTTTTCCAAGCACAGACCTGACAGCAAATGTGCTTTTCCTCCCCAGGGGAGTGGTGTGAGCTCTTGTGTGGTGGTTTGGCACTGCTCTGGGCACTCCTGTGCTCTTTGTCTGAGCAGAGGTGTCCTGGGCTGCAGCTGAAGTTTCTGGAATTCCTGTTTGATTAATTAGAACATGAGAACAATCAGTTGTGGGAGATGGGATCAGTGGAAGAATTCTTCTTGATCGTGTATATGACACAAGCATTTGGAAAAGTTCAAAACTGCATTCTTTCATAGCCTTATTTTAGGAAGGCTGGTGTTTTGTAAGAATTCTGGGGACATAGGAGTTGGATTAGAATTCCATAGAATGTGTCTGTATCTGCAGGAAGCTTTACCTGAAGCCTTGGTGTGCATGTGCCTTAGGCATTGCATGGACAACCTTAAAGGCACGTTTGTGCTCTATTTTGTGCTAATAAACAACTGTTATTTTTTTTTTCTTTGATTGACCCCTGTCATACAGAACATCCAGATCTTGGTATCAATAAAAGCTCAGAGCTAATTACTCGTTAACTACAAAAACTTTTGTGCCTGAGACAGCCCTGGTAATAATCACCTGGTTTTGCATGGCTGAAGAGGGTCGTGAAAGCTGTGAAAAATACAGGTGTCTAAAAGAATAAACCCTGACAGAGGACTTTATATCCGGGCTCTGGTCTGGGTTCTGCTTTTGGGTTTTGTGTTTGAGGCAGCTCCTGGTGGTTCAATGTGATTTAACTTTCCCTATCTGCATTCATGGGGTGAACTGACCTCTGAGACGGGAGGGAATAAGAATGAGCCCCTTTGGGCTGGTCATTGTGCAGTGCCCAGGGAAGCTGCCCTGAAAATCCATTCCCTTTATTCTGCTTTAATGTTCCTGAGCAATTTGAAACTCCCTCAGTTTGCTAAACAAAATCAGACAGATCAAAGAAGCTGCACTTAATCTTTCGGTAGAGGGAGCACGAGTCCAGGAGATGCTGTTCCCCTCCAAAATATCTGCACACTTAGTAAAATGTGTATGTGCATGTGTAGCTGTGGTAACAAAAAAAAAACAGGAAAGGTTTGACCGTTATAATTCCCAAAATATTTGAGACTGGGAAGATTTCTCTTTTCGTCTCGTTATTTTGCTGTCCTGAGAGGAAATGGTTGGAAGCAGGAGTTTGCTGAGACAAATTCATGCTCTTTATTCCAGAGATTGGAGATAACCAGTGGGATGGTCATTTTGTGTCAGTCATTGGTCTGGAAAGGTCCCTCAAAATTGGTATATAAACCCGTTTTCTCTCATACCCTTAATTCTTGGATTGCATGCACTTCAAATCAGCCAGTGAGCTCAGCTGAGAACATTGAGTTTAATGGTTTTTCTCACAGTGATCAGGTTTGTGCTGAAGTGATTTGGCTCTAAAATAGGAAGTCAGCTGACTTGGAAGGACTGAAAGTTCTGAATCTTGTTTCTTTTAGCCAAAACATCACATTGCAGGCTGAGAGAGTGTTCTCTTTTTTGGAAAAGTGGGAGCCCAGCTCTGTGGTGGCAGTGCCTGCTGGCTGGATGTGGCAGAAACACCATTTCTTTCTAGTGCTGGCAAATGAAATTTTGGTGGTCTCCTTGGCCTGGATAGCAGTGTTTCCTAGTGGGGTAAGAATTAAATGCATTTTTAGGAGTCTCCTCTAGAAATTGTGTTCAGTTACGTCAGTGTGGTTCTTGAAGTGTTTTAGAGGCTTCTGGAGATAAAATACGAGTTCTTTCAGCCACACAAATGGATCCAGAATAACTTAGATGAGGATCAGGCCTGGCTGTATATGGGAAAGGAAGCAATGCAAAAGAACTGCTTCCTGCAGCTTTTTCCTCAGCCATTGTGTTAACACAATCCGAGAGAGGCTTGCTTGGCACAGGGGTGGAAGAGCCTGGATCAGCTGGCAGGACTTTGCATAGTTAGGTGATTGCTTAGTGCTCACAGGGATGAGGTGTTTGCAGTGACAGGGGATTTTTAGAAATGATGCAGAAGCGGGAGATTTATGATACTGATGGGAAGTAGCAAATTAATTTCAATTACCTTTTGATAAAGGGAGCACCCTCTTTATTGCAGGGCAGACCAAGAAGCCAGGAAAGTTGGTCACTTGGTGGCAAGGATTGAAACTCAGATGGGTGGAAAGTAGAAACATTTAAAGTGTGTATAAATTGCATCATCTTAGCAATTAATTTACCTCTTCGTGCCCAAGTTACCTATAACCCCTGATGGTCTGGGGTCTGTGGAAAAGATTTTAGCCTTTGCTTCAGTTCTCCACAGGAACAGGCTCCTTGGTAACATCTCCTGTAGTTTTGGCTCTCTTCAAATGAATTCTCTTCAACTCTGGAGTTTGGCATGGAAAAAGGGAAAGTGCAGCAGGCTACTGGTCCTGGTTAAAAGCACAAAAGGATGTTCCTTTTGTTTGGAACTCTTGTGCTTGCCCTGCCAAGCAGTGTGGGATGGTCTGGTAGCTGTTAAAGCAGCCCCGAGGTCATGCAGACAGTCTGAGCTCAGGGATACCCTCTGCATGTCCTTGGCACAGACAGGGGACAGTCCAGGAAGGAGTCATGTGGGGAGGAGATGGAGTGGAATTAATGATGGGGCTTCTCCTGGGACCAGAGCTGACTCAAACCAGGAGCTGCACAGGTTGTAATGGGCCCAAAGTCTGCGTGGAGGGAAATCACTGGTTGTAGACATGCAAAAAGGTTTTGAGTGTCCTTAAATCCTAAATCCCAAAGCACAGGGTCCAGGCTGAACTCGTTCACAGCATTTGCAGCTGTGATTTCATGGGAACAGACACGTGTGTGTTGGGAATGCTGAGGACAGGCTGTGGGATGCTCAGGGAACCTGGCTGCACACACGGAGCAGCAAATGGAAAGGGAAATCCTCTTTGTGTTCCTGTTGTGTTGGCTTCTGACCGTGCTGTGCCCATGAACCTGTTTATTTGGAGTCTGGGGTTTTTGAGGGGAAACGTGTGTGGTTTGTTTCTGTTTGGGCTTGTTGTTTGTTGGGGGTTGTGGGGTTTTTTTCCTTTGTTTGTTTTTGTGTTGTGGGGGGGTTTTGTTTGATTTTTATTCCTTTGTGGGTTTTTTGTTACATTGTTTGGTTTTGGTTTGGATTTTTTTTTTGATATCGGAGAGGAGCGTTTCTCTGCGTAGCAAAACTCTGGCACTTGGAGGCCCAAGTTCTTTCCATGTCTATATTGTGGGAACTGTTCTTTCTTCCATTAGTAAACTCAAGACCAGTCTTAAAAAGAAATGGGTTAGCCTGTCTCAGGGAAAGCTCATGAGCATCTGGTGTACAAAACACCTTTCAGGGGATTAATAGGACCTGACTGTCATTGCCTAATAATTCCTGAGCAGAAACAGTGGCTACCTTTACTCTGGTGAGCTCATGCCTGTGTTAAATGGGACACTTTCATACAAGAAACTGTCAAAATATTGGTGTATGTTTGTTGGCTTTAATTGCTCTGGGTCCTTCTCAAATTCTGAAGGCAGCTCTGCTTCGGTGGGTCTGATCCCTGCTCCAGGGGTTCCAAATTTAACAAACCAGGCTAGTTTCCACTGGCTGATCTCACAAACAGCACCTGTGGACAGCTAAAATGACATCTTTTCACCAGTCGTGTTCTGCTGTTGGCATTTCTGTTCTGACTGGGAAAACATCCTGGTTTGGGTTCATTTGGGCTGAGCCTGATGGGTTCCCCTTCCAAAAATAACAGCGCTCAGTCCTTCACCTGGAGCGCTGCGTTTGCGGGTCTGAAAAGTGGGGTTTGTTTTTCCTGCTGATTTCTAAATAAGTAAATAAAATACCAATAACTAGCTCCTGCAGACATCTGAGCTGGCTTTAAGCAAACACAAGTGTGCTGGCTTTCCTGTGGAAGAATCCATTCTTGCTTGACTTTCCCTATAAAACACAGGGACAAAACTGCAACAAGTAGTTCTGTGAGCCAGGGAATTTAAGAAAACCATCTGATACGTCACATTTGCATCAGTTCCCTGATTTAGGGAATTTTTTAGTCTTGCTCCCTGCCTGGGCACTAAGAACTGTAAAGCTGAGACTTGTTCCCTTTGAATGCAGCTGAAATTTTCTGTTGTGCTTCGAAATAATGGGAAGAAGGAGGAGGCTGGATGGACAGTGGGGCCATGTAACTGTAGGTGCCTTGTTTCCTTAGGAAATGGGAACAGGGCTAAATGGAAGTGGCCAAAATTTAGTTGGAAGTAGAAGAATAACGTGAAATATTGCTTCTAAAATGAGATTTTTCACTTGTTCAGTAAAATCAAGGCTTGGTGCTGCTCAGGCAGGTGTTGTGCTGGGGGACTGTCATTGCCTTTGGTGTGTCCAGGTCTGGAAAAAACATTCCTGGAGCCTCTCAGCAGCTGGAGCACCTCAGAGTCCCTCTTCTACTTGCAAAGTGGCTGGTGTCCAGACAAAGGTGTGGAGTCCTGAGCAAAGAAATGACACAGCAGGTAAAAAAACCTAATAGCTTGGGATTTGTGAGGTTTGTTTTCAGGGAATTAGCAGTTCACGGTGAGAAGGTTCTGGCTGAGCTTTATCACAAGCTCAGTGAGGAACTGGTTAAAGTTGAAGGATAAGCAGCCTTAGAAGAAATAGGTTGAAAGTAAGAGTTTTAGTCAGCAAATGGAGTGTGTGTGAGCATCAGCAGTTACTCACCAGCCCCTCTGCCCGGGCGCTCCTGAGTCAGAGCCCTTCCCTCCCTGGCCGAGGGTTTTCCCTGCTGTCAGCACGGAGGGAGCCAGTCCCTGGAGGGAGCCAGTCCGTGGAGGGGCAGCCAGCTGGACCCTGCCCAGCAGCAGCCTCAGCAGGTCCATCCCGAGGGCAAAACGTGTGCCTGCTCCCCCAGGCTGCGGCTCCCCTGACCACTCACCCTCTGGGGTTCCAGCTGGGCAGCATCTGTCCCCTTGCTTTCCCGGGGTCTGAGTGGGCATCCCCCGGGGGCTCCCTGTGCCTCTGAGGTGGGAGGGTGTTGCTCTCGGCATCCTGCCATCTCTGAGCACTTGTGTAGTAGGCCCGGGGAAGGCAGGACACAGATGAAGTGTCCTGCTTTCTGATAACATCGTCCCTTGGGGAAGCCAAGGCAGGAAAGGCTTCCTCTCAGGAGTAATTAATGCAAAAACCTGCTGCTGTGGAAAGAAAGTGAGAGGAAAACAACAATATGTGGGTGCAACATCTTCTCCTGGGGTGTTTACTCCTGGAGCTGAGGAGCAGAAACAAAAATACGCACATGGTTTTCAGTGCAGGAACAGCTCCTTCTGGAGTAGGGCTGCCAGGATAATGTCCACCTGAACATTTCCACTTTGTCCTGGTGGAGGAATATGCATTTCTATATGTGGTGTCATCAGGCTGCTCTCCTGTGGAGTGGGAATTTGATTTCTAAGGCAGGCAAAGCCGCCAGCACCCTGGGGGTTTTTTTTAGCTAAAATGATGGTTGCCAGAGTTCTCCTGGACTGATCCTGAGCAAATACACTGTTCACACAGATTACCCCCAAAAGCTGGCCAGGCTCCATGTTTGTGTGTCCAAATTAGGGTTATATTGCATTATGGAGAGCACCAAAAGTATTTTTATTTTAAATGAAATGGCCTGCAAACCTGAGGTAAGTCATGGAACTCAGGGAGGCACCTTTGAGCACCCTTCTCAGAGCCAACCCATTAATTTTTCCACTCTTTCCCAGTCATTTCTGATCTCAAAATAAGCTGGTGTGCCTTGGAATGCCGCTGCTTAATTATTTTGGGCGGGTGCAACAGATGGGCTGCAATTTGTGTGAGGGATGGAGGTTCCCTGCAAAAGCTCCTCATGCCAGAGCTCTGTTCCCATGAGCAGAGAGACCAAAAGATGTGGTTTTGGGGCACGATGCTGGTGGCCGGGCAGGGGACACAAAATGCATCTCTCTGAGTGTGTCTGCTCCTGAGCCCTCCCAGAACTTTGTTGTTCCTCACAGAAATAAGCAGTGCTTGCTGGCTGCTTGTGGCTTTTCCCAGGTTAGACAAACCTGACCTAGTGCTGCCCAGGAGTGAGATGCTGTGCTGTGCTCCTGGCCAGCCTGCTCAAGGGGCATGGATTGGGAATGCTGGTCAGTGATGCAGGAGTTTGGGACCCTGTTTTTGGGTGGCGCTTAGTCCATTACTTCTTCCTTCTCTTCCTCAGACCCTGCCTGCCTTCTGCAGGATTTATCAACTTCCACGTCTTGAGATCTGGAAGGAGAGAGTGAGCAAAATGCAGGCCCCTTCCCTGCAGCTGCTGGAATATGGGACCCAGTCTGCCCATCTGGCGCCTTTTCCCTGGAATTTAGAAAGTGGGCGAGTAACAGCCAGGTGGAATGTCACAGCTCTGAGCTGCTGCTTTCTCTCGCAGTTCTTGAGACAAACACACTGGCTGAGCCGAGTTCAGAGCGGTGATTTGATCCCTCAGTCATTTCCTCCGGAGTTTTAGCTCTGTCTGCCCTCTGCCAAGTTGGACCAAGTTGGATCTGTCCCCTAGAGCGGGGCCCGATGGAGTCAGCGTGGATTTGGAAGAGCCAAGATCCTCCAGAACCACATGAGAGTGACTCAGTCCCGTGTCATGGGTTGGACACCCTTTTGTCTCAGGCATTTGATGTTCTAAAGTTAATTTGGGGGGATCATTGTATAGATCTGGAAGGTTTGGAGGCACTCATTTGCAAGTGGCCCTCGAAAAAATCCCTGTTTCCCCAGCAAAACACAAGTTTCTGGCTGCTGCTGTGAACCTTAGGGGAAGATTAACAGATGCAGAGCCACTCCTGAAGTTCTGATTGATGGGAACTCCAATTCAGATCTTATTCATATTTCTCGATTCACATCAATTCATATTTTTCCATCCCCTCAGGAACTTCATGGTTCATGTGGTGATTTTGAGCTCGTACCTGCCTTTTTGGTTTTTTTTTTAATACTCTGTGTTGATGACACTGCTGGCTCTCAGAATAGACTGGGAGACAAGTACTTAATAATTTAAATGAAATAAAAGTTAGAAAAGATAACTTCACTGTGGTGTCCTGAAAAGAAGCAGCAGGTAGAAATTACTCCTGTTTGCCCTGGGGAATTGGAGTATTGGGAAGATCTGAGGCAACAGGGATGCAAGAGGCCATTGTAAAGTTAAAAAAAACAGGGTTCTGTCCAGATTCTGAGTTCCACTGGAGCTCAGACAGGAGAGGTTTTGTCTGAGCTGCCCTTCAGCATTCCCTGAGCTCAGTGGGTGCTCCCACAGTGCCAAGGCCATCCAGGCTCCCGGAGGGACAGAGGCAGCACAGCCCCGACTGAGGTCCCACAGCCCGGGCTGCAGCTGCTTTGGACTCTGCTCCCGATTCTGCCACCGCTCTGCTCTGTCGATTTGGGTGAGTCATTTCCTTTTGTGTTCCATGTCTCCCTCCTGCTCCTGTCTGTTTAGACTACAGACTTTTCCTCCCAGAAGCTGCCTGTGCGGTGTGGGATGGACACAAGTGTGCTCCACCAAGAGAGAGCCTTCATACAGAAGTGAGGGACTAGGTTGCTTTTAGGTTGTCTAGTTTTAAAGACATTTAAACTGAAACAATCATGGCAAGCTACTTAATTTTTTTTTTTCAACTAAAACTTATTTTTATAGAGAACCGACTTTCCAGATTTACCTTTTTAAACTCTTTGGTTCATGCCAAAAAAATATTAAACTTAAGAGAAAACTGTAATTTACACCTGCTTTGTGGGTGTCAGTGAGGTGCTTCTTTGTGTCTCTGTTTCCACCCCTGATTTGCTTTGCTGCTTGTTGTTTTCCCATCTCTCCTTGGTCAGTGTTTTTTTTGGGTAGCTTCTGTCTGGAAAAAAAAAAAAGTAATCTATGTTGGTTTCCTGGGCAATTTCTCTGTTTTTGTAACTGGTTCCTATTAATAATGGTTTTGAGATGAATCCCAGGAATCTGGAGCTGAGCTGCTTCCCAGCCAAAAGGGGGTGTTTAAATATTGTGCCATCCTGCTGGGCTGCAGGAACCACAGAGCTCTGGAGGTGCTGGTGGCAGAGGGTGCAGACAGAGCTGTGACCTGCTGTGAGGACAGCAGCGCTGGGAGAACACACAGACACCTTAATCCCTTCAGTTTGCTCGGCTGCTGCAGCTGAACCCCTGATTTGTGCATGGCCAGGTCTCTCCTGGGCAATCTGCACAGCTCAGCAGGTTGAGCAGATCAGAAACCTCTCATCATTCCAGCTCACTACATACCTTGCATACCTGGACAGTCACATTAATTAATTTATGCTCCAATGCCTTGGGCAGGTAGGGGAGTAGAGCTTTCCAGCTGGAGATTCAAGAGAGCAAGAAGCTGAGGAAGGGACAGCCCCCAAAACCACGGAGTGTTCCCGGGAAACTTCATTTTGCTTCAAAATGGAGCCTTGAGCTGCACCAGGGGAGGTTTGGGTGCCACTGCGGGGTGCTTCTGTGGACTTCACCTTCCTCTAGTTGTGCCAGGGGCGTTCTTAATTATTGCCACGATATCATTTCACACATCCCCAGTACAAAGGGGGTCAGAGACCTGCTCTCCTCACACCCTAGACCTGTGTTTGCCTCCGCAGCTGCGCCGCAGGCTGGTGGTTACAGTGGACTCCAGTGATGGAAAGCAAAGCAGGAAAACATCTGGCCAGACCTTCAACTTGTCATTCTGGACGTGCTCTTCAGAGAAGGCAAATCAGGGGCTTTTAGTGTTTATGGCTGGGGAACAACCATGGTAATGCTGGGGCTGAGAGGTGCAAGGCTTGTTACATCACTGCAGTAATGACAGGCTTCACTCCACAGCCCTGTTATTGTGGTTGGGTTTCAGTTTTGTCCTTTTGCTTCACAGTTCTTGCTCTAAGTTGGATTATTTCAGGCTTGCTTATGGGGTTTGTTGCAGCGGAAATGTTTATTTTAATGAGAAAAGCTTTGCAACGAGTGAAAACTCCCAGGGAATGCATGCCCTGTGGTCCTGTGTTACAGTGCTCCCCTCCATCAGCAGGCAGCTCTGAGGGCCCCCCTCCCCACTCCAGACCTTTCTTAGGATGGGGGAGTGAATGTGGGTGGATATTTATCCCTCTGAGTGTTACAGGTCGATCACACTGAAAATAAATGAAGATGACTAGAAGACAAATGGTGTCAGTGAACATTGACCCTGACCTGCAGAGCCCCTGCCTTTCTCCCTTTTGCTGTTCCCATGCAAAGCTCTATTTCTGTGTGATTTTGGGGTTGAGGGATCCTTGCTGCCTTTGCCACTGTACCTGTCAATCAGCTGCTCTCTTGTACTCTTTATTCCCAAGCTGTAGCATTCCCTACTATTTTGCAGCTCTAGGAATTATCCTTGCTCCTTCCCATGGGTAGGTATTTTCTCCTTTCCTTTGATCATGGCAGAGCACCGTGGGTCCTGTATTTACAGATGATCTGAAGAAGTTGTTGATAATAAGCCTGGAGTGGTGACAAATCCTGTACATAAGGCCTTGTACTGTAATTTGTGTCAACAGATCATTAATCCTGGCACTCCTTTTTAATACATGTATTTATAGCTGTGAAGATGGGGGGGAAGTGACTACTTCCACTCCTGCTTCCCGGGGTTAGTGGCCCTCAAATTTGCAATAAAGGATGGAGGGTTCCTCTTGGCATCACACCTTCTTCCTGATCTGATACTTGCTCAGGTTTTCTGATTGATGGTCTTCAACTCAGATTTATTGGGGGATCTTTCAGTGCAGACTGAAACCAAAAATATTAAAAATGGAAGAGGTGAGGAGGAGGAAACTTCCTGGCAGGCCTTAACCTTGTGAGCCCTGCTCTGTTTCTTGGCAGGGCTTCGTCCACCCGAGTCACCCCATTTCATATCTGAAATAGATGGGAAATACCCATTTTCTAGGGCCATATATTTCATCTCTGAAATCGGGGTGACTCTGGAAATGTGGGAGCCTTTCCCCTCCTGGGCTGGTCTGTGGTGAGGGTGGCAGGTGCAGAGCCTGCAAAACCACTGCGGAGCTGCTGGAAGGTGCCGTTCCCTGGCCTGGATGAGGTGGTTTGCTTTGGTCAGGCTTTGTGGTGAGGGCAGACAGCTGTATGGGAGGCAGTGGGCAGCCGAGGGATGGTGCTTGTTGTGAGAACCAATACCCAAATTCCTCTGGGAGTGAGGGAGGAGGAAGGTTGGGGAACACAGCTCAGGTCAGCCTCCGTGGAGAATCTGCTTGAAAATTCAGCTCCTGACCGGGTGAAATGTTGACACAGCTGCTCTTGCAGGATTTCTTTGGAGTAACAAAGCTCTAGGAAGCAGGAACCGTGCAGAATTAGAGCAAGGAAAAGGCAGAGATCAGCAAAATAGGCTCCTGTGTCCCTTTGCTCCTCTCTTTGTGGACCCCAGAGAAGCTGTTGCTCTTCCCTTTCAGCCAGTGGTTTTCTTTAGGAGACTTCAGTGGGTTCAGCCTGGACTTGGCTCCTCTCAGTTGGGAAATATCCAGTTCATGACAGCAGCAACCACAGCAATCTGCATCCCTCTCAGAAACCAGGCAGTAACCTCTGCAGTGCCAAAGCCAGGAGAGGGGAAGGTGGGAAAGCAACGTGGAATTGCAGCCTGGAAGGTTCTGACTGAGGCTGAGAGAAACCCAGGAAGGAGAGGGTGCTGGGTTTGCTGTCCGTGCACTGGGAAAAGCTCTTTGCCTCCCAGCCAAACGTTTTCCAGGCTCTGCTCTGACGCAGCTCATCAAAGGGCTGTCGCATTTGAGCCTGCTCTGGCTCCCTGGGCTGACAGAGACAGCAGGAAAGGCTCCTTCTTCCATGAGATTCCTGGCTCAGCGGCAGCCCAGCACCTCAGCTGCTCTGGGCCGGGCTCCGTTGTGACACCTGAGAACCTGGCAGCAGGTTTGCCCTTCAGGGGCGCGGGGCAGCAGGAGCCTTTGCTGCGTGTGGGTGGTTATGGAATTGGACTAATGGGAATTCCTGAGGCTTGCAAAGACGAGCTGATGGGTTTGGAAAGGGTTATAATTAGGCTGGACCTGTGAGCACAGAGGTGGCGACACAGCTCAGGGGATGAGTGTGGGGACGTGGAGCGAGGGACTGTTTGTTCCTCATTCCCCCCAAAGCCTCCCCACTTCCCAGAAGTGCCCAGAGTGGGAGTTAGCAAGGAAATTTTGTGGGGTTCTCAGCTGAAGATTATTTTAGAATTTGTCCCTACGAACAAACCAGCAGTTTTCTGGGTCTGTTTTGGGCACTGGGGAGAACCTGCTGGAGCTAACAGCAGGCTCTTTTCATGGTCGTATTATATAATAATAATATTAATAGCTCCAGTTTCTTGGAATTTCTTTGGAAGTCTCTGGTTCTGTCTGCTGCTGGAGACAAGATCCTGGATTAGGTGAAGTTCTGATCTAGACTGGATACTTCCTGAGTTCCATGGTTGCAGTATATAATTATTTAGATGTTTATTTAGGGTTTTGTTATTGTTATAATGCCCTCCACTTTCATAAAACGCTTTCCCCTTGGGATAGAGGAAATCTATTTTCTGGTACAGTAGAGAGACAGAAAAATGTCAGAAGGAAAAATTCAAGTGGGGCAATCAAGTTTATCTCCATGGATGCCATGGGAAGGTTTGTGTTTTTAAACTCTGCTATAGAGTCCCACATACATTTAGCTTTGATCTACAGATAGGCATTTAATAACAAGTTTTCATTCCCTTTCCCCAACATGTTCCACTTGATGACTAATCTGATTTTATTGTTAAATTCACTAAATGGTGCTAACAATAAACAACAGAATGCAAGAAAACAGAAAAATTTACCCTATTTTGTTTTTTAATATATACTAACAGCAGCTACACTATTTCCTGACTTAATACTCATTGTAATTTTCTTGCAAGTCTTGCATTAAAAGACTAATTCAGTCACCTGCATGGATTAGCTTGTTAGGCCTTATTATCCTTTCGCTGCTATCCAGCCCTCACTTACAAATTACAGGATAGAGTAAATATTGTTTTCTAGGTTGTCTTTGGAGACTCGAGCTTGAAGTAAAACCATATGAGGAGACAAAGATCAAAAAACCATTGAAGGCAGCAGAATAAATCCAGTCTCAAGCAGACAGCTGGATGAGTGTCAAACAAAGGCAGGAACAGCTGGATCAAGTAAAGCACAAGGAAAATTAGTTCCATCCCAAGGGGGAGGGAAGAAGATTGTTCTGTGAGCCCAGAGCTGTGTGGGACCAACTTCAGCCGATAAAACTTTGACATCAAAGTCAGGGGCAGATCAGAAAGACCCAGAGGGAGGGGAAAGGGAAGAGAGGGAGTTCAGAGGGATCTGCAGAAAGCGTGAGGGAAGGGAAGGAGGTGGAGTGAGAGGGGAGGTGGGGAGTTGGAAGTTGGAGGTGGAGTAATTCTGCAGAATATGAGCTGCTGTCCACAGCTTTCTGCATGTAAATTGATGAGGTCATAGTGTTTTCCAGTTACAGAAAAAAAAAAAAAGTTAGGGAAAAAAAGAAAGTCTTCAGCTTGTTTTTCAAGGGAGACGAAAACACGGAGGAGCCGAAGAAATGGAGCAACTTGTGAAACTCCTCCTGTGGCACATTTTGCTTCAGCAAAGTAAGTTCTGAGCTGTTACTTGGTTGTGTTTCAGCTGCAGAGGATGGGGCTGGAGGTTTGCTGGGAGGTTTGGAACTGTTATCTTTGTAAGATTGTGTTCAGATTCCTAAGTTAGCTGTGTTTTCATCCGTGGACGGGAGGGAATCATGGATTTCTCCTGCTTTTTGGGGAGAGAGTGGAGAAATGTTTGAGGTTGTCGAAGCAGTGCTCTGTTCAGCATGTTTGTACAATCTGCTTTTTCCTATCAGTTATCCTGATCAGCAAATTCAAAAACAATAAGCTTCAGTGTACAGTAAATCTCACACAAGTTAGATTTGCAGAATCCAAAGTTATTTTGTGCTTTTGAAGAAGCAGAAACAGCTGCTGTTTGAGTGTTCAGATGGAGCTAAAAAATGAAGTGTGGTGGTTTTTTTTTTGGTTTGTTTTTCTGCTGTCAGCATAAAGACAGACATAGGAATTCACTTTTGGGTAAGGTGCAAGAAAGGGATGGGGACAAGCCTGATGAGCTTAAAATAACAGAATGGCTTGTACCTTTTCCTTAATCACAGTTTTCTGTAAGAGCTGAAAGAAGATTCATTGTCCCCAAGACAACAGAGACACCCCAGTAAGGCTTGGGTGGCAGGAGAAGGTTTGAGGATTAATTGCAAAGCCCCAGCACATCCACACCTGCAACACTTCGGGCTCTAAGGATGAGAGCAAAGGACCAAATACAGCTCTAAGAACAGTGTGGAGAGACTTCTTTCAGGGTGCTGAGAGTAGGAAGTGGGGAGCACAAGCTTTATGGGGACTGGTGAGCCCCTGCTCCTCCCAGCCCTGTTGGTGAAGGGCCGTGGCTGAACACCTGAGCCCCTCAAAACTCCTCAGCACTGAGGTGGGGGAAGGTGAGGAGTTCTCAGTTTGGTCCCTGATTAATCCAGTTTCCATGTCATCCCCAGTTCTGCAATGCCCCAAGGCAAGGTTTAGGAATTGGCAATTTATGGGATCAGTCATAGGGACAGAAAGGTGACAGTGGCTCAGCAAATGCGTGTGTGGGGTGGGTTAAGGAGAAGGAGGAGAGGCCACATCTTGTATTCCAGAAGCACCAGCCAGTCCAGTGACTCCCCCGTGAGGTTTAGCATGTTGGCAGAGCTTGGGGAGCACCCAGGGCAGGAATAGCAGGTTGGGCCGCTGCAAAGCTGTGGGGAGGCAAAGGTGTCCCACCTGAGGATGGATGATCTCTGACACAGCTCCTCAGGTGTACTTTGGAGATGAACTGTCCCTGTGCCAGGCAGCCCTGATGTTTGAGTCCTGCTGTCCCCACAGAAATCAGGCTGTGACACAATGAGTGAAGATGGGCAGGGAGGAAATCTGTGCACATTGCTCAGATGGTCCCTCCTGGAGAGGCACCACACCCTCAAGTGTTAATGTCTGGCAGGGAGGAACAACTCCGTGTTTGGAATGGCTCCACAAGCTCTTCTGTGGGCCTGGAGCCAAGGTGAAGCACACAGAGCGGGGAAGGGTTTCTAAAGCTGAGCTCATATCTGAGCTGCCTGTCAAAAAGTTTGGGCAGGTCTGTGAGGGATCCTGTCCGTGGCCTAGAGGGGGATTGGCTTCTTGTCCAGACACAAGGCTTTTCCCTTCCTGCAGAGGCAGCACATTCCTGCTCTTTGCCGACTCAGGGGCATGTTCCTACCTGCAGGGAGCTGTTGGAATTGTTGGGGCTGGATGGGTGGTTAAGGGCTCTGCAGCCCTGACATCCTCTTTGATAGCAGAAGACTCTGCTCTTGGGAAAGTTGTCCCAGGAAGCCTTTAAAAACAAACAGACACAGAGACTTTGATAAAAGCCCAGTTCAAAGCCTGGCTTGACCATCTGTGGGCTTTGAAAGGGAAATCTTGTTTTACTGAAAAGCTTAGTCTTGCATTCCCAGGCCAGTGGGGGCAGGTGGTAAGTGGGAGCCTTGGTGGAACTGTCTTGCTCACCATCACTCTCCTTTGCCTCTTTGAGACAAGCCCAGATGTTTTTCCCTGTTAGTGGTCAGTGGGTTTTAAAAAAACTGGCTCCCAGAAGAGAACAGAACTCCTTTGTTTGGCTGCCACCTTGGTGCTGCCGCATCACGAGCCATTATGGCCTCTGAGACAGCGGGTCAGCTCCTCAGGGAGTCGGGATGGAGCCACTGCCACTCCCCACAGGGTTTGGAAACAACTTGGTGGCACAGGCTGCTGCTTTTGCAATAATTGTGGAATGGCTCTACAGAGACCATTAAACCCCCTCTATAGACAATGGGATTTATGGGAGAAAAAAGGAGTCTGACACATGCAGATTTTGTGGAGAACATGTCCTTTCTGTAGGGCTACGCCAGCCCTCTGTGCTCCCAAAGAAAAGAGATGTCACTTCCTTCTTGAAAAGGGAAAAAGAAGCTGAGACAGAGAAGGAGATACAGGAGGTGTGAGCTGAGCTTACTGAGGCTCGTGGAGGGTGAACCTCAGGCTGTTGTTTACCCCCCACACCTGGTGGGTTCTGACACATTTCTCCAGTGAGCTCTGTGTTTATCCTCACTCTGCTGGATCAGTGCCCAGGCTCTTCCTGAGTTCAGCAGAGCCCCAGCAGGTAGAGCTGCTGCTGTCACGTCCCGTGGAGTGTCTGAGCCACCTGGCACTCGTGGTGTTTGCAGTTTCCTCTTCTGCTCTGGTAGTTTTTCATCCTCCAGTGTGAGGCAGGAACTCGGTGGTTTCATCAGCAGCTGCTCCAGGAGGAGAGAAGTGGTGGCATGGTTCAGGCAGGACTCAAGGGACAGTTTTCTGCTTGACCTGCTCCAAGGACACTGCCCAGAGAGCTCTGAGCATGGAACATGTCTTTCACAGCCTGAGGCTTCTAGTTTGCCCACAGTTTCTGTGGCTTCATTCTTTGCTTGAAAAGTGGATGGGATTCAAGAAGCAAGGGCTGGCTCTGCTTTTTACAAGGGATTAAGAAATACTTTTGCAGTCTGCTTTCCTCTTCCTATATTGTGGGATCACAGAGTACCTCTGGGATCCTGCTGAGTCAGCACAGAATGTGTCAAGGGGCAGCACATAAATGTCTTTTGGGTTTTTTTCCTTTCTTTCTTTCTTTTTTTTTTTCCCCTCCCCTGTGGTTACATCACACAGAGAAAACAAAGTGATTATCCATCACACGGAACCTAGAATTTTAAAATGAAAGCTACAGTGAGTTCTGTGTTGACAACTCTGAAGGTATTTGGGGGTTTTGAAGCTCCAGGTCCTGGAGTCCTGTGATTACAAAAGTCAGACCTTTCACCGAGTGCACAAATACTCTTTGGTTTTACAGCTGCAGGTTGGGAAGTGTGGCTCACCAAAATAACTGCTTCCACTTGACCCCAGTCCTGTAGTTCATGAGCTGTCACCTTGGCCGGGCTGTGGGTCTATCTCTGTTCAGCAGCTACTGTGTTACACAAACAGTCACTTTAAAAAGCAGGGCTGGGGGACTTGCCTTGTCTCACATGGCAAGAGCAGGGTCCCACAGCAGAAGGAGGAGGCTGAAAAGAGGAAAAGGCTTATCCCTTTTTTCACTGCTGCTCTGTGTTCAGGTTATTGAAGGTCAATTGTTTCAAATTCCACATTCTCCAGGCGCACAAGGGATCAGAGACAGTCCAGATTCCTTAGATTTCTAAGTGATCTCATTTACAGCTCTGTCAAATAAGTTTGGGTCTTATCCATGACCTGATGTATGGGTGCAGATTTCCAGCCTTTCTGGAGCATCAGAACAATCAGTTCTCCCTCCTTTGTCTGGTGCCTCTTGTCCTTTCTTTCCCCTCGAGAATTCTGATTCTTGGCTGCAGTGCTACTGTTTTTTTTTCTGTATTTGCACCTGCCACTTTGTTTGAGTGTATGGTTTATAACCTAGGGCAGGCTTCAAACCCAAAGCTTCTGTCCAGGCCGTGTGTGTGTGTGCACAGACGTGAAGTGAGAAGCCCTTTCTCTTCCACGTCCCTGTGCTGAGCTCCCACACAATATTGAACTGTGCCTTTGTCTTGGGTGGGTTCGCTGTGGTGCAGCCCGGGGCTGTCCAGCTTTGTGTGGCAACACTCAGCAAGGGAAAACGCAATCAGGGCATCCACGGGCTCTCTCCCTTTCCCCACAGGAGGCAGCATCTCCTGGTCACTGAGGGACAGACCTAGAAAGACCTCAGAAAGACTTGTCAAGTAAGCGAGAGTGTACCTGCCCTGCTCCTTGGGGAGCTGCTGGCTGAGGCTTTGAGTGGAGAGAAAAAGAAGCTGTTCAAACCCACAGGACACACAAGCTTTTCTTATCTAAACACTGCTACCTTGCAGGCAAACTCACAGCCCCTTGCTTGACAGGGAGCTGTGTTTGGAAGCGCTGGAGAAGTGGCTGACCAGGCTCCAGCAGCCTCACCTGGCCACAGGCCCAGGTGGGTGGGATGGAGGAGAGGGCCTGGGTGGCCCTTCCCTTGGCAGCAGGGCCAGCTGGAAGGTACAGAACCAGGGGCTGGTGCTGGTGTGAGCTCAGGGCTCTGAGGGGCTGCTGAGCAGAGCTGCTGGACAGCCGAGGTGGATGCTTTTGTCAGTCGACGGATTTACGACGCTGAATTTGGGCTCAGTGTTTTTCGCATCAACGTGCAGGAGGAACGGGGAGCAGTAAATGCTCTCATTCCTCTGGCTGAGCCAGGACAGGATGTTTCTGTAGCACCAAATCAATTTGCTGTTAATGCAGGGCTGTGGGAGCAGTGGCTGTGCTGCCAGCCCGGCTCTGACACCCCTCCTGAGCACACAAGACCTCTCCATGTCCTGACACCCCGTTATTTCCTTGGGGCAAAAAACCACCCATCCAGACATGTGGGCATTGACTTGTCACACCGATGGAGTGGATGCTGGGTGTCCTGTCACAGCTGAGACTGATTTTTCCTGCCTGATTTGCTGCTTTAAAAGAGCTGCTTCTTCCAGGGACAAGTTGTATCTTCATCAGGCATTTTTCAGGCTGTTAGGAGAGACAATCAGATGGTGGAGTTATGGTGTCTCTTTCTTATATACAGACTACAGACTTTGTCCAAGAATTTATTTTTCTCTTTGTGGTGTTGGGATTATAAGTGTAGAAAAAATAGCTTACATTTGGAGTGTCTTTGAGCTGGCAGTTCAGCAGAGAGTGCTGCCCAGTTTTGTTCTCTGCTGTCCCTGCCCAGTCTTTTGTGACAGGAGAAGGGAAGGAAACAGAGTTTGTTCTCAGCCTGTTAGGGGTGTGCTAAAATAGCTCCAGTCTGGAGTTAATTTTCTCTTTTGAAATTCATAAATTCCAGGGCTAAAAAAAAAAAAAGAAAAGAAGTCCAGCTTTTGTCAGGGGGATGTTGTGCCTCTGACATTAGCAGGACAAAACATCTAATGATCTTGATGGAGCCCACTTGGGCTTGACTGGTTAGAGAGATGAATGATGTTCTTGTGCTGGGAATCTGAATCCTGCTCTCAAATCATGATGCCAGGAGACCTTCTAGACCCCTCCTACACAAAGAGCAGGAGGGAATGGACCAGAGAAATGCAGAAACAAAGGCATTGATTGACTTCTTGCAAAGTTCTTCCTGTGTAGATCCGAGTCACTTGAGCTGGGGAGAGTTTCAGTGTCACCCAGAGCATTGCAGCAATAACTGTGCAGACATTGTGTGAAGAGAAACAGCCAAGGTAATACCTAAATATTAACAGAGAAGGGAGGAATAGATGGAACAATAACAGAGGAGGTGGCTGCTTTTGAGTGTATTTGTTGTTCTCTCTTCCTTTTGTTGTCAATAACATTCTTTATTTTCTGCTTTAACAGGTTCTGTGTGTTCATATTCAGGTGAGTGACACGTTTGTCATCTGCCTGGTTTTGTGATCATGGGAAGAAACGAGAGACCCTGAATCCATGGCATGCACTGGGAGTTTCACTGCTAACTTCCACGGATGAGAACCGTGCATCCCACGCACTAGTGTCTCTAAACTTTGATTAAACTGGGGGTTAAGATTAGGAAGGGTAGTTAGGACAGGTCAGGTGTACAGTCCTGATAACAGGCATCACAGACATTGCTTTCTCTGACCGAAATCGGTGTGTTAAAGTTTTCTATTACATTTCTTTATTAGGCAAAGGTTCTTCCCCCAGAGGGTGGTTGGGCACTGACCAGGCTCCCCAGGGCAGTGGGCACAGCCCCAAGGCTGCCAGAGCTCCAGGAGTGTTGGGACAACGCTCTCAGGGACAGGGGGAATTGTTGGGGTGCCTGTGCAGGGCCAGGAGTTGGACTGGATGATCCTTGTGCGTCCCTTCCAACTCAAGATATTTCATAATTGCCCATGAGAGTGCCCCGTGTCAGCCTTGAAGGTCACTTTTGGGCGGAAGACGTGCAGAGAGATTCCGGGACAGGTCCGAGTCCTACTCTACGGTCTTCACACTGCTAACTCTGATTTCTGCTCTCTGCTCCTTGGCTCTCAGTCCCGGCTGATGCCTCCAACCCGGAGAGTGTGGTGGTGTCCGTGCTGAACATCAGTGCTGTGCTGGGCTCTCAGGCCGTGCTGCCCTGCAAGAGCCACCGCATGGTTTGGACCCAGGACCGGCTCAACGACCGGCAGCGCGTCGTGCACTGGGACGTGCGCAGCACCTACTACGGGGACAACAAGATGGAGAGGCTCTGTGACATGTACTCTGCTGGGGACCAGCGTGTCTACAGCTCCTACAACCAGGGCAGGGTCCTCATGCCCGAGAATGCCTTTGTAGAGGGCAACTTCTCCCTGGTGATCAAAGGTACGAGGCAGGAGCATTTCTGTGCTGTCTTGAGGGGTGGGGGGTGGTTCGTGACTGACTTAAACTTCGTGGTTTGCAGTGAAAGTGGGTGTTTCACAGTGCATTTTCTACAAATAAATAAGTATCAGGAGGAATTTCTTCACTGAAAGGGTGGTCAGGCTTTGGAAGGGGCTGCCCAGATGGAGTCCTCATCCCTGGAGGTGCCCAAGAAGCAACTGGCACTCAGTGCTCTGGGCTGGTTGTCAAGGGGGTGACTGCTCACAGGTTGGACTCAATGATCTCAGAGGTCTTTTCCAACCTAAATTATTCTGTGACTCCGGGAGGTTCTCTGAAGCACTGGCAACAGTGTTTTAATTGCCTTTGAAACAGTCACATTTTGAAAGAGAATTTGTAACAACCTGGAAGCCGCTTGGGCTTTTTGTGGGCCTTTGATTGTATTTAATTTCCTGAGCTATAAACACCCGATGGTCCTTCTTCCTATGCCTGCTTTAGCTAAACTTAAATCAGCTTTCTGTTTCCATCTGTTAGTTAGAAATGACCTGCCTTCCAAGAGCAAACAAACTGAACAAATTATTATATTAAGTAAGATGATTTGTTTCTTTTTAACCCACCCTAGAACTAAGTTGTATAAAGGCCCCTTTCATCCATACAAGGATTTGGGAAGCACTGTAAATGACGAATAAAACATGCAGCTTCCCCTCTCTTCCCTGCTGTGCCAGGTGTTGCAGAGAGTGATGCCGGCATATACTCCTGTAATCTTCACCATCACTACTGCCACTTGTACGAAACTGTGAAAATCCAGCTCACCATCACCAAGAAAGGTAGGTGTGGCTGAGAGCTCCGTGTTCCTTCTGTGAGGGACCTGGTCTGGCAGCTGGAGTGCAGTGGCCAGCAGGGCTCTTGGATGCACAGCGGGGTGTGTGTGCTGGTTCACTGGAGGCCTTGCACACTGTTCTGCTTGAGAAGAACATGCAGGGCTTTTCCCATGTCATCCCAGTTGCAGGGTCAGGGCACAGATGCCCCCAGAGGCCTGGGAAGCACCAGCAGAACGTGGTGCTCACTGTGCTTCTTGCTCTCTGATTCCCTGAGTTTCAGAGATTTCATTCAGTGTGTGTATTTATGAACCTCCCTCCTTCCTTGGCGTGTGCCAAACAGTGCATGGAGCCCGTTTACTCTTGGCAGCCCTATTTCCAAACTGTCCTGTTGCTTCTGCAGCAGCAGCAGCACGTGCCTGGTGACAGTCCATCCCCACTCAGCTCAGCCACAAAGACCTGCCCTGTACATTGGCTTCTGAGCTTGTCCTGAGAAGTCTGTACTTAAAAACCCGCCTCGAGTTACCACACCTTAAGCCCAGCTCTAAAAGCAAGCTGCTGGCAGCTGCAGTGTGTGCCACCCACGCCACACAGCCATCACTACCATGTCATTTAAATCGACCCCTGTGTAACACACAAGTGAAGCTGCTGGGGCTGGTTGTGCTGGGAAGCTGTTGGAGGACTGGCGGGAGAGGAGGGAAATGCACCTCCTCTGCTGCTGCTCTCACAGCACAATAAAAGCACCCTGTGAGCCCCAATCTGCTCAGCTGGGTTTTGGTTCTTCTGTTTTTCCTTTTTGAGAGCAAAACGCAGAGCAGTGCTGCTTCAACTCCTCCAGTAATTAGGGCGTTTGTGGGTAGAAAAGCATTTCCTGCTCGGAGGATTGGGATGCAGCATATCCAAGATCCTCGTTCCATTCTTAGTCTGGAGAGGGACTATACTTCCTGCTTTCTGCAGCAAGAGATTAACTCAGTTATAAGGAAAAGAAAGTGGCCTTGCTTAAAGGCTCAAGAGTTTTGGAGGGCTCGTGTTGTAGGATTGCAGGGTCGAGACCAGTCTTACGGTGTCCTTGGGAATCGGACAGGTGTGTCAAGTGTATGTTCTGATGTGGCAACTGAAGAATGAAATGCTGGAGAACAGTGCCAGGAAAGGGCCCTGGTGGGTGCCAGTTGGCTCTGAGTCAGCAGTGCCCTGGCAGCCAGGAGGGACATCCCTGTCCTGGGGGCATCACCAGGTGAGGGAGGGGATTGTCCCGCTCTGCCCTGACCTGGGGCAGCCTCAACTTGAATATTGGGGCAGTTTTGGGCATCACAGTGTAAGGAAGATTAAGCCATTAGAGAGTGTCCAAAGGAGGGCAACGAAGATGGGGAAAGGGCATTGATTTGCCCTCCTGTGTGAGGACACTGAGGGCACTTGGTGTGTTCAGCTGGAGCAGAGGAGACTGAGGGGAGACCTCACTGCAGTTCCAGCTGCCTGGGCAGGGGCAGAGGAGGGGCAGGACTGAGCTCTGCTCTGGGGGGACCAGGGACAGGACCCCAGGGAATGGCCTGGAGCTGTGTCAGGGCAGGGGCAGGTTGGGTCTCAGGGAAAGATTCTTCCCCCAGAGGNGTGGTTGGGCACTGACCAGGCTCCCCAGGGCAGTGGGCACAGCCCCAAGGCTGCCAGAGCTCCAGGAGGGTTTGGATGATCCTCTGGGGCACAGGGAGGGACTCTTGGGGATGTTCCTGTGCAGGGCTGAGGGTTGGACTCGGTGACCCTCGTGGGTCCCTGCCATCACTCTGTGTGTGTTGCCCCCGCAGCCGAGGACGCCGGCGAGTTCTGGGACGGGGAGAAGCCGGTGCTGGTGGCCCTGGAGGGCAGCACGGTGACACTGCCCTGCGTGAACCGCAACCACATCTGGACGGAGCGGCACAGCGAGGAGGAGCAGCAGGTGGTGCACTGGGACAGGCAGCCCCCGGGGGTGCCCCACGACCGCGCCGACCGCCTCATCGACCTGTACGCCTCCGGGGAGCGCCGCTCCTACGGGCCCCTCTTCCTGCGCCGCAAGATGAACATCACCGACACCGCCTTCGCCCTGGGGGACTTCTCCCTGCGCATCTCGGAGCTGGAGAGCGCCGATGAGGGCACCTACTCCTGCCACCTGCACCACCACTACTGCGGCCTGCACGAGCGCAGGATCTACCGCGTCTCCGTGACCGAGCCCGCGAGGGAGAGGAAGGTGGTGAACCTCACGACCCACAACGTCGCCCCAGCAGTAGGTAAGTGGCCTCTGGAAGCCTCTGGAAGCGGCTCTTCTGGTTGAGGATGGGTCACTACAGTTGCTCCTTCGGGCTCAGCCTGGCTCGGTTGTTCCCGAGCTGTTCCTGCTCCCTGGGCACACCTGGAGCTGGATGCATGGCCATGGCAGTGAGGGTGCACCAGGAGGGGAGTGTGGGCCGTTCACTGAAGAGTTGGACTCAGGGGGTCCTCGTGGGTCTCTTCCAACTCAGAATACTCCGTGAAACCTGTGAAGTCCCTGAGTGTCCCACCCCCGAGGGTCGCTCCCCCTGCTCGCAGTGCTGTGGTACCACCATGGCCGCTCCTGTTTCCTTTGCTCCAGGGCAGTCCTGAGCCTGCTCTGCTCTCACTGCTGACAGGCCCCGAGGCAAACAAGCTGTTTTTGGAACGGGCTCCCTTTCCTCCTTGCTTTTCGGATCAGGAGAAGGTGTGGGCAGGGGGTTGGTCCTGCCCTGCCTGTGCTGTTACAACGTGCCACCACTCTCACCAGTGTTTCTCTCCCCTCTGCACGGGCGTTTGGGCAGTGCAAGGTGCCAAACCATGCAGAATCAAGCCCCAGGAATTTTCCTCCACCCTTCAGCTTTTCTTTTTTTTTTTTTTTTGTGTCTTAAACCAATTTTCATATTTTCCACTGCACTGAGCTATCATCTGACAGCCTGTCCAAACTCAAAACCATCACGCTTCATTCAGGCAGAAAAATAAAATAAAAATCCCAAGTTTAATATTTTTTTTAAAGTCTTTTGGGCATAGTTCTTTATTAACATTTTAAAATATTCATTGTGGTTTAATATTTATTGGCTGTTTAATACAGAATTTTGATACGCTTCATACATTTTTAAACAGGTTTATTCTTCTCTAGAAATTGGCTTTCTCAAGTCACAGAAACCTAAACCTCCACCTCCTGGGATTAAGGTTAGTGTGCAGAAAACCCTGGCAGTGCTAAGGAGAGGTGGCTGTTGGGGCTGACATGGAGACCAGGACATCCAAATCTCAGCGTCCCTGCCTGCAGCCCTCTCCAGATCACGCTGTGCAGATGGAAACTAGATCTTGTTTTCGGAGTTGTCCACCCAGGAATTTACTCCTCTCTTTCCTGGACGTTGTCCTGGCTGTTGCTGAATAGTTCCCTACCTGCTCAGGACTTAGATGGAACCTCCCTGTGATTTAACCTCCCAGGGGCTGTCTGAGTTTGGCAGCAGCGCCCTCGGTGCTGGAGGAATTTTCCTTCCTGGGAAAAGCCATTTCCACATTCAGAAAGAGCAACCTTTTGGAATAGCTTTTTGGAATAGCTTTGCCCCTCCGGGCAGTGAACCCTCAGCTGGTCTGAGAGCACCACACACAAGAATGTGCTGAGTGCATGGGAATGTGGGAGAAGCAGAGACATCCGGAGTGCCTGTTCCAACCCACTGCTGCCGAGGAGCCTGCAGGGACATGCCCTGCTTGTGTGCAGCACCAAAGGCTGAGGTGCTGCCCCATTCCCTGGAAAACTGTATAGAATTGTGGGGAATATAACATAAATGAAACCTCAGGAGATAACAAAAGCACAACAATGAGCTGTTTCAGCAAGCAGCTACAGCTTCTGGCCTTGCTCCAAGGCCTGGAGCCATTTCCAGGCAGGAAACTTCGTCCTGTTTGGAATAGAGGCCGGAGCTCAGCTCTGCTCCCAGTCTCAGCACTGTAAATGTGGTGTATGTCTGCTAACTCAGAGCAGTTTTACTCGGTGTTTGCTTTGGAGCAAGTGGCTGAAGAACGGCATCTGCTGTGTCTCATGCTTAGTGCTGAACTACTCAGAACCCTTTGTCAGCCCCGTGGCCACGTTTGTGAGCTCTCTTGGTGGAGAGCTCTCCACTTGCTCCAGCAGAAGAATCTGACCCTTGACACTTTAGGAGAGTAATGATCTAAGTTCTCTTCAGAACTTATTTTTCAGCAGTCAAACCAGATCCTGTGGCTGAACTGGAGGCAGACGGGCATGAGATGCACTGAGAGACCAGATCTTGATTACAGAATAAACTTTCATCGCCTCAGCCTAAATTCTGGTATGGGACTAGGGCGAGGAGGAGAGTCTGTATGACCTTGGCGATCCTGTTTTGGGCCATGAAGTTCACTGGTGTGACTGAATCAGCTGTCACTCTGTGCCTCAATTTTCCCCAGTTATAAAACGGGTTAAATTCTGCTGCCTTCCTGGTGATGCACTTTGAGGCCCACCAGCAATCCTTCGTCTAAACACTGGTGTGACAAGTATTTTTAGTATTACTCGAGTAAGCCAAGGGGGCCCGAAGTTATTTAATCTCTGTTTCCACTGTTTGTTGTCACAGTGACCTCTCCGATGCTGCCTAAAGTTTAGCTCAGCTCTTAACCCTGCCTTGCAGGACTGTGGGAAAGCAAAAAGCCAGGAATAGGATGCCTTTGTTTGCTGCCTCCTGCCTCAACAGCTGCTCCAGTGGCACCATCTCATTGTGGCAGCTGCTGGAGGAGCCTTTCAGGATCCAGGGACGTGATAAAGCAGAACTGTCACAAGTACTGTTTGCAGCTTTGCAAGTGGGTTTTTTGGTTTGGTATTTTTGTAGCTTGGCAGCGGCGAAAAGCACATGGTAGTTTCCAGCAGTGCAGCCAGGGAGCACATGGCATCTGGCAGTGCCAGGATAAACTGGAAGCTGCTGGAGTGGAGCTCTGGGTTACCAGAACAGAGCCTATTGCTCAAACTTTTGCATTTTCTAGGACTGCTGCTGGCATTAGCAGACTGTCACCTCTGGTTTCAAAGAGTTTATTTCGATCCGGTCTTGTGTTATTTGATTTTTACTTTCAGGGGGTTGGTGTTTTTTAAAGGCTGGAAACAAACTGGAACCAGTCACTGTGCCAGCACTTCCAGAAATGTCAACATTCCTCACATTAGAACACATCTGTTAAGTGGTACTGTGGCTTTTGAGGTATTTCCCCCCATCCTTCCACCTATTCCCTCTGACTAGTTTGCAGGGGGAACTCCCAAGGGAATGGAAGGCCAGGATTCCATCCTGGTTCTTGCCTGTGAATGTTCCCTCTCAGCGGGTGAAAGTGTCATTTTAGCTGTTTTGAAGAGAAAAACCTCACCCAGCACAGTCTTATGGGTTTCCAGTCTGTTCCAGGGCTGGATTTGTCCATTCCTCTGACTACTGCAAGCAGAGAAGTCGCTTCCTCTTTATATGCGTAAAACATTGACCTATTTATTTGAGATCTACAAAAATGTTCCACGTAAAAGTTTTGAGCTCCCCTTCCCCGTGCTGTGGAACTGAAATGCTGCTGCACCCACAAATGGAATGGAATCTTGGCTTTTCTTTGTGTGTGTGTGGGGGGGTGGTTTTTTCTTTTTTTTCTTTTTTTTTTTTTTCCTTATTTATTTTATCGATTTTTATTTCATTTCAAAGGAAACTTATTCTTTTGGCGTTGAAAATTCCTCCCACTCCGTAAATTATAACCCTTGGCAGGGAGGGGCTGCTTCATATTTTCTCTGTCTGGAGCCTGAGCAGTGGTGGGGTGTGTGTTGTAAGGGACCCAGAGGAGGGTTGTGTTACCCCTCAGGAAGGTTTGGGGCTGGGTTTTGGGGGTGACTTCTCTCTGAACTTCCCCTCTGCAATAAGCACTGATGGCCAGGCAGAGGGAAGGGAACGTGCAACATTAAAGCTTCATGTTCCTGGGAATCGTGGTCTCGTGAAGAGGACAGTCATCTCCCACCTGGGGTAACTCAGAGGTTTTGTAAATCAGGCAGGGATTTGCTCCTTAATTCAAGCAGCTCAGAAGAGTTTCTCCCTGAACATCCTTCTCGTGCCCACAAATGGCCCCGCGTGTGATCCTGCTTTGCTCTGGAAGCCAGTTACAATAATCAACCTGTTTGCCTTTCTCTCAGATCCAAATGTTGTCAGGGGCCACAACGTGATAAATGTCATCATCCCTGAGAGCCGGATGCACTTCTTCCAGCAGCTGGGATACATCCTGGCAACCCTGCTGCTCTTCATCGTCCTCCTCATCATCGTGGTGCTCGTCACCCGCAAGCGCCGGCAGAGAGGTGAGGCCCAAAAAACCCACCCTGCCCTGCTTGTGGGGATATCCTGGGGTGATCCTGCAAATAATTCCTGCAAAACACCGTGCTGAAGGCAGGGATCCCCTCCTGGAAAACCAGCAGCCTGCACAGGGGGGAGTCTTCGCAGGTGCTGATGCCACGAGGGATTAATTAGTGTGGTGTAAAAACTTGCAGGCCTTGATTTCACAGAGTCATTAAGGTTGGAAAAGACCTCCAAGGTCATCAAGAACCAACCTTTGACCAAATACCACTCATGATTTGCTGAGTCGCACTGCTGGAAGGGAGAAGAGAATTAGAAGTGCTCATTTCCACAAAAAATAGAAGTTCCTTTTTTTTTGTAATAAATGGGAGGTGGAAAGAAATGAAGTATGGCAGTGGCAGTGGCTTCTCACACCTGGTCATCCATCAGTCTGGGGAGACCCCTGGGAAGCTGGTGAGTAAAGGAAAGGGAAGCTCTAATTCCTGGGTGTTGGAGGGATTGTGAAAGGGACACTTGTAAGCAGCACAAATAAGGAGCAGTGTGAAAAGATATCAGGGGTTATCATTGTCAGAGGAAGGGGCCTCGTGCACGAGCTCATTCTGTTTCTTCTCCCTTTTCAGGTTATGAATATAATGTGAAGAAATATGGAGAGTGAGTATAATTACAGGGTCTGTTATTTAGGATTAAAAGGCATAAAAAAATGAACCTGTGGCCCCTTTCCTCAGCTGTCATTAAGAGCCCAAAACAGCTGAGGATTTGGTTAGAAGGAGAAAGTGGTTTGTAGGGCTGATTTGGCAATTGCATTTCCTCTTATTCTGCTTTGGGAACTGATTCACAGATCCTGGTTCTGTGAGACATCATTAGGAATTACTGGTATAGCAATAATGCACAGATCTGCTATAAGATTGGGCCAAGATCATGTACCTGGGTTTCTTTATGGTTTATTTTATATTATTAAAGATGGGAGGTTCCAGTACAGGTTGGCTGCCCATTGTTCTAAGCTCTGGACAAACACAGGGGGGAAAAAAAGAGATCCAGCTATACCAAATAAACACTATAAATTAAAGTCCCTGAAGTCCCATTAGAAAAGCTATTGTGAAGAAGTGTGAAAGGAGACAGTTATTAAAGGATGTGACAATATTCCACTGTTATTCCCTTTTCAGGAAGGATGTGAACCTTAAGGAATTTACAGTGGACACGACAGATCTGACCCCACACAAAAGCGAAGACATCAGGCTGGGTATGTGTCACCTGCCAACCCTGTGCCAAATCAGGCCAAAAATCCTTGTGGCTTGGGAGCTTCTAGTGGCATTTGGATGCCCATTTTGAGGTGACTTAACCTCCTGAAAGTGGGTGTGGAAATGGGGATAAAGGGAAGTCCGGGGTTAGCTGAGTTCATTGTGTCCATCTTCTGTTGAAGCCACTTTGGTTTAACCGTCAAATTTCATCCTCCCTTGATGTCAAAAATTTAGTGAGCATTTGGGCCTTCTACCCAGGTCTATAAGAGTAATTAGGGAAAAAAAACTTGGGGGAAATGGCAGGGAAAAGAATTGCAACAGAGGTCCTAAGATACAAAAGGGAAAATACACTGGAACTTGTGGGGACATGAAACACCGAAAAGAGGGGGAAAGGAAGCTCATCTTACAGGTGATCATGTTGCAAACCAGGAAACAATTAAACAATTGTCCCTTCTTTTTTTGTGTGTCTCTTCGCACCCCCAGAAAAGGTACAACCTTTAAAAGAACAGGCTGACAAACTTTAGGCCTCAAGCTACAGAATTGCAGTAAAGGCCCCAGTAAACAAGAGACAGATACAAAACTGGAAAGAAAGAACAAAGGAATTGCAGAGGGTGGGTTGCAAAAATTCTTCTTTGTGTGTCCCAGGAGAGCAAATCCTCTGAATAACTGCATCAGTCACCTCAAAGGGAGCTTTGAGTGGCTGATCCAGAGCTTTCTGTTACGTGCTGGGAGAATCTGTGGTACCTCTGAGGAGCAGGAACCCGAAATATCCATAACTGATTAGTGCCAGGGGCAAAAATGAGGTGGTAGCAGCTTTCCTTTTGCTGCTGAGTGGCTGAGTAACTCCACTCCCAGAAATCTGAAGGCCTGGAGTACATCAAGGAAGGACTGATCACGTCTGTCTTGCCTGTAAAACTCTTGTTTTCTTTTAATATTCTGATGTCTGTCTGAACTGCGCTCCTCCCTTACGCAGATTACAAAAACAACATCCTGAAGGAGAAGGCTGAGCAAGCCAGAAGCTTCCCAGCAAAGAACATTGATTTAGACAAAGGTAATAATGACTTGCTTCCCCCTAATTGGTGGCTGTAGGAACCTTCTGCTGGGCAGCAGGAGGGAGCAGCTCAGTCCATCGGTGAGCTGAACCAAGCCACAGCCCAGCGAGGAATGATAAACACCCTGGCAAATGGCAGCAGGAATGAGGAGCCAGTTCCCTGCCCGTCCTTTCATCACGGAGCCACAAGATGCAAGTGGTGATTAGGCCTTTAAAAGCTTTTGGCGTGGCACAAACCGAATTTTTCTTTATTGGAAAAAGAATGCCTGGCAGGGCTGGAATAGGGCCTGCTCTGCTGTAACCTCAGAGGGAGATGGATCCCAGAAATGTCCTGGCAGGGCTGTCTGGGGAGAAAACACTCTGCTGAAGACAGTGTTTTGAGCTGAATTAATTTATGGGCAGTCACTCACTTCATCCAACAAAAGCAAACAGCTCTCAGCTCTCCCTCCCCGGGGGCTGAATCTCCTTTTGCTTATCCAGTATTAATCCTGAGTGTTATGCCTCAGTTTGTAGAGTAGCACTTATGTCAAGCCGTGCTTGTAATAAGCTGTTAGGTTCCATGACTCATTTAAGAGGAATTTCGAATATAACAAATGGGACTGAAATGATACCGAGCAGGGAATGGTCTGGAGAGACCAGGAGTTGCCTCAGACCTGCTGTCCCTGCTGGACTTCTCAGGATACGTTTCCCTGCATTCTTCAGAGGTGATCTGTGCAATAATTTAATACACAGGACATCTCACTAGGGGCTTTACGAGGGGATATTTATATATATTTATGAAGGGGTACTAGGTACTGGCTGACTGCAAATGGTCACTTGTCACTGCATAGATAAGTCCATATTTTTGTGCTTATTTGAAAGGTTTGAAATCTCTCTCCTGGTGCTGACCTCCGTTTCCATTTGCTTTCAGATTTCAGGAAGGAATATTGTAAATGAAGACATTCCCAAGCTGCTGGCTGGACCAGAAGCTTCAATCAAAGAGAGATAACATGGAAGAGAGATGACTTTTCTTAATACCATCTCCCTCCAGTTCCCATAGATTTTTTTTTTTTCCCACATAGACTTGAGGGTGTTTGCAAATGCTTCTTGAAAGAGTTAGACTGTCTTGTGTGCATTTATGGGTTTGGGTTGCCTTTCCTCCTCGTCTCCCAATCCTCCATTCCCCCTTTTCTTTCTTGATATTATTGTTGGTTTTATGCATCAATGATTTTTATGAGCTGAATCAGCAGACCTTTTGCTTTGATGTTATTGCTTTAAATAAACCAACCTGCATCACTGCTCCGGAGCCATCATTATATCAGGCATTTTTCCATGTAGTGTATTCATCAGAATAATAATAGCAGGGCCTGAGCTCTCGTGGGCTGGCATAAATCAGTGTCACACAGCACTTTACATGTTCCAGGTGAAGCACAAAGAGCACAGCCCTCACAAATGGCAATAGAAATACCTCGTTTTGTGAATGGGGAAATGTCAGTCCCTTCATTTTGCAGGGGAAAGGGAGGCAGATAAATGACCAAGAGTAGATTGGGTTCAGCTCCAAACAGCTCTGGAAGCTGAACTCTGTGTTTTCCTCACTCTGAGCTTGTTTGTTTTCATTTCAGCACAGACCAACTCATTTTTGGCAGGAGCAGACACTTGACTGATGGAGTTACAGTGCTGTAATACCAGTCTCAGTTAGATCAGAACCGGGAATGCTTTGGAGGGGGCTGAACTCCTGTGTGGAACCTGGGATGTGATTTTCCTGCAGCCCTTGGGTGCACATCAAACCACAGGTATGGTTCCAGCACAGGCAGGTTGGTAAAAGGGAGGAGCTCCTCGGGAGCAGCCCACGAGGAACAAGAGGAACAACACTGAAGAGCCTGTCGGGAATCTTCATGGGCCAGGGCCTCAGAAGGGCAGTCCAGGAGTGAGATTAACCCATTCTCACGGATTTTGGCATTGTTTTGGTGAGTGGATACCTGAGGAAGTGGGGCTGTGGGCTGAAGGGGAGTTCTGCATATGAACGGCGTGTCAGGCGGGGATGCCAAAAAATCAGAAGTAATTCAGTGCTGTGATCCCAGCAGGTTAAAGCACCGTGGAAGCTGTAGAATATTAACAGTTCTACGCAGCTCCTCTGACCACTTGGGGTGTTCTGCGGCACCATTCCCAAAGCAGGCACTCCCACGGTCCTTGGGGCACAGAAGAAAAGGTTTTGGGCACGATGACAGTGAGTTGTGCAAGGGTGAAGGTGGCTGAGGATTGCCAACCTACTGGTCTGGAGAGAGTGGCAGAGGGAGGGGTTGTGTGTGGGCTTGGTGGCTGGATGGAACTGGGGGCAGGGTCTCCAGGACCCCTTTCTTTCCGCCCCTGCCAACTTGGGTGTCTTGTCTGACTGATGCCAATATTCTTAGACATCTAAATCCCATTCCAGACCCCGTCTCCCTCCTCCCACAAGCACCCGGTGTGTGCCAGGGCTCAGGAGGACTCCCAGCAGGTCACAGGGACACTGCACTGGGTGGGATGGTCCTGAAAAGCTGAGCTCAGCTGCCCAGCTCTGCCAAAAGCCTGGTGGGTGAAGCCTCCTGTGCGCCAGAGGAGCTGTATTGTCTGTTCAGAAGGTTTGGACGTCATGACTTCAATGCACACTTTTTATAGGGGTGGAAAATGGTCCATGCACATTTTTATAGAAATCAATACTTCTCTCTGTTAGTGGGGTCTATGTGAAAGAATAATTATAGTGAGGACCCTTATTTTTAATGCCTTCAAGTAGTAAATATTAATAATAGAATATAAGTAGAGGTGGAGGTGAGCCTCCCTAAGCTACAGCTGAGCAGTTCCTTATCTTTTAGTTTGCTTAGCCCTTCCACTGCTCTCTGGACAGCTTTTGCCCTTGTCTTCATTTAGGAATCACCTTTACAAAAGTGCTCAGGTTGGGCAGACCCATGACTAGTGGACAGGAGGGTTTGGGGTTGGTCCCAGGCCCCTTTTTTGCCTGCTTTTCCCCAAAACACCCAGGGATTCTCAGCCTGCCTTAGGCTGGGGCTGATTGAAACCCAGGCTGCATTCCTGCAGGTGCAGGAGGCTCTGCTGGTTATTCCATCAGGGTGGCACAGTCTCAAGTAATTGTCATTAATGTCCCTCTCCCTCCCTTTCATGTCTGTGAGTCAAAGGCTGGAGATTTTCACTTGCCAGTTCCAATTGCTGAGCACCAGCTCAAAGTGGGGCTCCTCATAAACTCCAGAGGCATTTAAATACTTCATTGGACTTGTAGGCTGCAAAATAGCTTAAGGGGAGAAAAATTAGTATGTTCTCTGTAACAAGGACTGGGAAGAGCTTTATGAGTTCCTCATCCTTACTCTGATCACCAGTTGGAATGTGGGTAATGGTCAGGCAGGCCAGCATAACCCTGGACTGATCAAGTTGGGATTGTGGCCCTTTTTCCTGCAGGAGAGGCACGTGGTGAGTGATCTGCCTGCTGGTCACAACAGTGGGTTTCAAAAAGCAGCTGCCATATCCAGTGTGCAATTTAGGGTGTTAAAAGTTCTGGCTGAAGGAGACCCAGGCGAGACTGATGGACAACCAGTCGAGTTTTCAAACCCTTGGAAAAAAGAGAGAAGGACAACTGGAACGTTAAACTGAAGAGATCTGCCTGTTTATTTCTTAATGCAGAGGGGTTATCAAAGGCTGTTCGCCCTTAAATACTGGTGAGAAGCCACTTGGGTCTTTCACAGTGCACTCTGCATTCTGTCAGTCTCTGGCACTGGGGGAAGGCCATGTCTTATGTGAAAATTAAAAGGTTCAATTTGCAGGACCACTGCTGTCTGTCCCCACTCTGCCACAGACTCACTGCAGTGCCAGACAGGTTGGTTTTCTCTGTCTCTCCTCTCAGCCTTTCTTTCCCTAATCTGGGGCTGTAACTTGCCTCTTGTGGAGAAACACTCCTTTTAAAAGTGTGTGGCACTTTGGTAAATTTGCTTTGCCTGAGTTATTCAAAATGATGTTCTTTCTCCCTGCACCAATTAAATGCTGCACCTTGATAGACTTCTTTGCCTGTCACTTTGCAGGCTTTGCCTCATCACAGCCTCCCGGGCTTCCTGAGACATGCATTTTGTGTTCACTTAGTTAAAATAGTAATAACTCCTAATTTTTACAGCAGTTCCTCCTCGGTGAGTACTGAGGCTCAGTGAGGGCAGAGAAATTAAAGTCTCTTTTAGGATAATGTGTGGGCTGTGAGCCCTTAGTGTGGGACAAGGAAAGGGTGTTTGGCAGTGACCTTAAAAGGGATTAAAACTGAGACTAGAACTAGACCCTTTTCAGCTCTGTGCACACTCTGCTTCCTCTCCAGACTGAGAGAAGGACTTAGTCCATAAAGCTTGTTTTTTTAAAAAAAATTTGTTGTAACTGAATTAATTTTCATTATTACTGTTGCTTAACTTTTACCATTTGTCACCGCTGTGTAACTCTCCTAAATGTTTAAGAAATAAAGGAGAATATAATGGAGTTTCCAGCTAAGGTTGGTTTTATTTCTTGCTCTTTGGAGATGCTATCTGAGCCATTAGCCAGCATTAGCTAATTCTTCCCAAGAGCTGTGCAGTGTGTTTCATCTCAGAGCATCCTAAAGTGCAGATTGGATTCAATAAGTTATTCCAGTGACTCCAATATCCTTTCCACATGGGACATTATTATTTGACAGGGTCATGGGGCCCATGGAGAAATTGTAGCTCTCCAAAAGTGTTGTATAACGGGCGGATCCGCAGCTGTAGATGGAGCTCAAACCATCCATCAGAGGTGAAGGCTGGCAGCTCTTCCACAGAATTTAATTTTGCAGGTCCAGAAGGGAAGATAACACATCCTGCTGGAATATGCATTTCCCTCCCAGCCCAAATTCCTCTTTGCCTTGCAGAACTAACACCTTGCGAAGTTCCTGCTGCACATTCTGCTCTTGGAGGGCTTCCACCCCCTGAGCAGTATCCCAGCTGGCACCAGAGTTCTTCCAGGGACACCGATGGAAACAGCTTGTATTGCTGCTTGGATGGACACTGCAGGTGCTGGAATTTGAAGGCTCAAAGCAGGATATGGAACTAAAAAGTGGCAAAAAAGTGCAAACTTTAGCAAACTCAGATTATTGACCAGCTTGTCCAGCTCTGGTGAAAGTATTATCTGCTCTCTTCCCTGGCTGGAAATCCCACTCCATCCAGTCTCCTGCCATTCCACAGCACCTCTTCCCTGGGGTGAATCAGCATCCTAAATACCCTCCCTGGTGCTGCTGTGGGGCTTTACTGGTCTCTGCTGGGTTGTTGCTGGGGCATCTTGTCACTTTTCCCTGTCTCCAGGCAACGGATCTGATTTTCCAGGAAAGCAGCTGGGAACAAGGAGGAGCTGATTTAGCACCCACAGGGCCTGCTTTGCAGACCACTGAAATTAAATATTGTCATTGTCTCCCACTTGTCTGAAATCAAGTCCAGATTGTCCCCATTTCCTCTGTGCCTCCCAGACTGAGCAGAGTCTTACTTGTAAGTCATTAACAGAACAAATTTCTGAGGGGAAGAATAAACACTGGGGACCCGAGAGAAGTAGGATAAAGACCTGAATAGACATTTCTAAGCAAAAAACACCCCTTTTCTAGAGGTCTGTAGGTGGCCCTCGGCAGATGAGCTGCTCTGAAGACAATTGCTGTAGGGACTCTTCCTTTTTTAAAGGAAGTGTGACTCTTTCTTTTTTAAGTGCTGCAGCTGCTAAGAAGAGGTAGGAAACCCAGAGGAAAAAAATTAGTTTGGGTCCTGATAAGCAGGAGCTGGGATCAACCCAATAACTTAATTGATGAGGTGCAGATCCCATGGAATTGTTTGAAAACCATCACGAAAGTCGTCCTCAATCCTTCTCTTTTCCCCTCTCATGTGACCCGTAGGGCAATATCCCTCCGTCACACACATTCCTCGGTGAAGGGGGGTTTGGGGAACGTCACTGCAAACGCCTCCTGTCATTTCCCCCAGGGTTTTCTCGTGTTTAAATCCAGTGGTGAGGGAAGCCCCGGGGAGCTTTGCCCGGGAGGCTCCAGAGCAGGTTGCTGCACTCAAAGGCTTTTGCTTCCCTCTAGTGTTTAATGGCTTTATTTCCTTGTCAGTGATTGTGACTGAGTCCTGCCCAAGGTCCGCTGCACAGAGAGGAAGAATAAACGGGAAAAAAACCTTGCAGATCTTTTGGACCAGACCCAGAAGTGTAAAGTGCCTCGGGTTGCATCCCTCTGACGTACCCCGCCCTGGGAGCAGCCTGCAGCCTCTTTAGCACATCCAAAATGTGTTGTTGCAGTGATCTTTTTTTGCTTCTCTTTCTGTTTTAGGATCGTTTCCGTGTTTAGTTCGGATTCTGCGCCGATGCTAATCTTGCCAAGGGTCCTCCCAGGGAAAGATGATTCTGTTCTTTGGCAAATAAAATTCTTGCAGGTGGATGAAAAATACCCCTGGAATCTCCGAGTGGGTGCCCAGGGCACTGGTTTTCCTTTTGTCACATCCCTGTACACAAACACTGATTTGCTGAGCACCCGGAGTGTGATGAGCTCTCAGAATTCCCTGAGACAAGCAACAACCGTTGCTATAATTCAAAGGATGGCTTTTTAAAAGGCCTTGCTTATTCCCTGTGTGGTAACCAAGTGCACTGCTGCATAAATGAAGAAAAGGGTGAGCAGCTTTTATGCCTCAGGACACTCTCAGCTCCCTGCAGGGGCCAGCAAGACTATTTCCTCTATCACAGAGAGCACAGCACTATTAGCAAGGGATTTTGTGCCTCATATTTATTTTTTGCTGAAGTGTTCAGGCCCGAACTCTGCAAGAAACGAGATATTAGCCCTGATGGACCAGTGGTGTCTCCTGCATTCCTGTGTCCTCTCTTTAATTGGATTAGCTTGTGGTTTGACTGCAACATGAAAGTGGGTTATCTCCTCTCTTCTGTGCTTTATGGGGACACAGAAAGCTTTTTGTGAGTCACAGATCCAGTCTTATCGTGTCTGTTCCGAGGTAGTCATCTGACAATTATACAAGTCGTCGTATTTTCAGTTGTCAAGAGTAAAAGCGAAGCTCAGGGAGCAAGAGCAGACTCTCTGCAGCTTCAAGTCTTTGTGTGGGCACCACCTGGGCCTCTGAGCAACTCAGGAGCTCGTTAAGTACCAACTGAAGAGACCAAAGGGTTGGGTGTTAATGTTTTGCCTGAGCTTCACTCTGCAAAATAAAGGTCAGTATCTCAGAAAATACAGCTTGTACCAGAGTTATAGTCCTGCCAAAAGGGAGCCTCCCAGTCCTTGGCCCAGAGTTTCTTGAGGGTGTTTGAATTCGTGCACACCTGGGACAGAAAGTTGAACACGTATTTTTACAGAAATCTTCAGTGCTCTCAGAATTCCAGAGTTAAAAAAGTGAGAAATGACCAACCGCCTTGAAAAGTCTTTTGTACACATAGAAACAACTCTTGAAAATTACTCCTTGAAATGCACTAAATTGGTCATTCCTGACTTAAACCAGCACCAAATCACTAGTTACAGGACGAGGACTAAGGCCATACCTTTTCCTTGCTGTTTATCTTGTTTAATGATCACACAAGCATTCCCATTTAGCAGTGAGGAGCGGTAGGAACATCAGCTAGAGAACCTCAGTGGCTGTGATTTTGTAATTCCTTCACTGTACCAGAAATGGCAGCAGGCAGGTGATGATGTTTTGGTTTCTCAGTGTTGTTAAACCTTGTTGAGATGTGGATTATTTAATGCCGTTGATAAAGAAGTTCCCAGTCAGGATCTGGGAATGATTAAACTTTCAGAAAATTGAAATTAGTAAACAGCAATAATGTTAACAAACCTTCTGGCAGCCACTAACACAGTTGGCTCCTCTGTTTTGTGCTGGTAGAAAAATCATTCCAGCACCACAGGTAATTCAGTCACTGAGCTGTGATTTACCCCTTCACAGAGAGCAGCTGAACACTGAGAAGTGAATGTTCCCTTCCTTTGAAAGGGCAGAAGAGGGAACATCATTAGCTTGGGATTCACCTGAAGAAGGATTTTTTTAATGAACAAAAGATTCCTTGAGACCTAAGGTCTGAAATGTTCATTTTATGGTTGCCATCTTTTGGGGATTTCTAGAAATAAATGTGAACTCTTCCCAAATACATCACCTGCAAAGCATGGCACTGTAATTCTGTGATCCCCATCCCTGTTCCCCTCCCTGTTCCCATCCCCTTCCCTGTCCTGTGCCTTTCCCCTCCCCATCCCATCCCAATCCATCCCCATTCCCTTCCCCTTCTCTTTCCCCATCCCCTTCCCCTCCCTCTCCTCCT
>VZRE01008066.1:97513-161722 GCA_013396775.1 Cephalopterus ornatus
GGCACGGGGGGCCGCGGGGAAGGGGTGCCTGGCGCCCGTGGGGGGATGCCGCGGGGTCTGCGGGCTGTCACATCCGCGGGCTGTCACATCCTCGGGCTGTCAAATCCTCGGGGTCAAACGGGTGTCACATCCTCGGAGGTCAGGCAAACGGGTCGGTGGTCAGTGGGTACGAAGTGGTCAGCGGTCGAACGGCTCCAGGGGCTGTGCTCAGGCAGCGGCGGCAAATCCTCGGGGGTCAAGCGGGTGTCAAGTCCTCGGGGGTCGGAGGGGTGACAGATCCTTGGTGGTCAAACAGGTGACAGATCCTCGGGTGTCAGACGGGTGTCGGGCGGCCCCTGGTCAAAGTGAAATGGTCAGTGGCCAAACAGGTGACAAGTGGTCAGGAGTCAGACGGGTGCAAAAGGGTTCGTTGGTGGTGAAATGGGTGACAAGAGGTCAGTGGTCGAACAGTTGTCAAGTCCTTGGGGGTCAAAGGGATGTCAAATTGGTCCCTGGTCGGACAGGTATGAAATGGTCAGTGGTCAAATGGGGGTCAAGTGGTCCGTGGTCAGATGGGTGTGAAATGGTCAGTGGTGAAACCAGTATGAAATGGTCAATGGCCAAATGGCTCCAGGGGCTGTGCTCAGATGGCAGCTGTCAAACCCTCGGTGGTCACACGGGTGTCACATCCTTGGAGGTCAAACAGGTATGAAATGCTCAGTGGCCAAACAGGTGACACAAGTGGCCAGTTGTCAGATGTCCATTTCTAAGGGTACATGCCCTGCTCGCCACTGCCCACACATTCCTCGTACTGGGAATGCTGGAGAAGGCGAGGGCCAGACTTTCAAATTTTTTTTCTGGTGGTGCAGGCCAGGGCTGTGAGCAGAGCCAGGGGATATCTGCCATCATTCTGGTCCCTGCACACCAATGTGGGTTGTGTGCCACTGGGCTTGTGGACAGCCATAATAAAATAAACCAATAAAAGTCCCTTTGACAGGTTGCCAGACAGTAACTTTCAAAATGTATTAATCCTTTTGTAGCAAATCACTTCTCTTTGTACTCACATCTGTCGCTGGCGAGGCAATTTTGCACAGTTAAATGCCTTGCCAGGAAAAAAAAAAAAAATAAAGGGGAGCAGGTTTGTGGGAAACTAATATGGACCTGACTCCAGAAAAACACCATGGTTGAGGTGCAGGTTTCATGTTTGGTGGGACAGATCACCCCAAGCATCCTTTTCCATGTTGTGCAGCCTCCTTCTTATCCATGGGACCCGGAGCCTTTCACGTTGATTGTGTTTTTATCCCCCGGTGGAATGTGGGTATTGTTTGTTGACACGTATTCCTCATGTGGGGAGCTGTTAGTATTGGCCCGTTACCACAGGAGGTGGATTGACTTTTGTGTTTCTTCCGAGTCGTGAAAACATTCTTTTTTTTTTTTTTTTCCCCGGGAAACAAACTACACGAAATGTTTGTTTTCAAAATAAGGTCTCTGAAATTGTCCGCCCGTGAATTTCTCTCCTTCGCCCCGAAGTGACGGGGACGCGCAAACCCCTGCAGCTGTCGTAGAAACTCGAGTTGGGTTTGTGGCGCAGCTTCGCTAAAGGATGTTGAGTTTATTGAGGCAGCGTCTGCGTCGTTCCCTCTGCTGCAGAAATTTAGGATCAGTAAACATAAACTGTGCTGTGGCGTTAACACGTTTGGGACGTTCCTGGGCTTGGGCCGGGGGAGCAGAGGAAACCCTACGGCGGGGTCTCTTGTTGGTCTCAAAACTGGGCTGAAAACGGTCTGTGAATTCTTGTGTTGTCTTGGAGATGATGGAAGATGAAGGGCTGCAAGTGGGGGATGATCTGGACCTGTAAATTCTGTCTCATTTAAATAATACTCTCAAATGCAGCTACTGAAAGCATTTGGGTGACGATCCATTGCCTTGAGACAGCTCCAGGTAACTCTGTAGATGGGACTCTTAGAAGCCATGGAGCTGTCAGGTAGATCTTTGCTTTTGGTTTGTGTGTCTTGTTCCTTGCATGTTTGTTCCTTTCTGAATCCTAAATACTTGGAAAAATAAAGAATCAAAAGAAAAATTAGAAGAAAACGTGGATGAATTTTGGTTGTCTTGGTAAATGTTAATAGTAAACATGGGGGGTTTTTTTTCATCATCTTGTCTGCAAAATGACTTTTTTAAGAATATCCTGAGCTAGGAGGGACCCACAAGGATCATCCAAGTCTCCTTGTGTTAGGAGAGCAAATGTTTTCCTGGAGAATTGGAGCCTCCTTGAGAAGCCAGTGATCGGGAACTGACTTTGCAATTCTGCACATGTTGTTGTAATTAAGGCACGGCCTTTTCCTGGATCCTGAAATAATGGAATAAATAATTGTGCTCAGAAGCAGTGGATGTGTTGAATGGCTTCCAGCCATGAAAGACAGAGTTATTAAGGATTGGAACAGAGCTGGGTTGGGGATATGGAGCTGTATCACGGCTATCTTAAGGAATTGAGCAGTCCTGTGTTTTGTGTACCTGTGCTGAGTCCAGCCTTGCTCCTTGGAAACCGCAGGAAAAGCTGTAGGAAGGTTGTATTTCCTTCTGAACTTTGGTTACAGTTTAATTTATTGCTTCGCCACTTTTCCCTGTGCCAGTTCATTCCCAAGGGTGACTTCTTCCCCAGCTCATGACGGGATGGCCCTGCCTTTATTCTGCAAGCCGGGGCTTTCCTGCTGACTCCATCTGTAGACATGATGCTGTTTCTGTGATGCAGGATGTCCAACTGTGCCCTGACATTAAGACTCAACCCTTGGAAGTGCTTTGTAGCTTCTATTTTTATTCTGCTTGGTGGGAAATGAAGCAGGGACATTACAGGCTCAGAGTCGTTAATGTGACAGTATCTACCAGCACTGAAATTCAGAAAAGGTGATGTTTGTGGTGTGGTTTTTAGAGACAAGGAGCTGTGTCATCAGCTGATTTAGTTACTTACAGCCACTGATTCTTTCCTCAGGGGAAAGCTCAGAGGTCACTTCCCATCACTGAGATTGTTGATTGTAAAGGTTAGAGCCACACAAGAACATACAATGCAGTTCCATTAATTCTTTGATGATTGAAAAATGACAACTAATGAATCCATCTAAAAATCAAGCTTTAGTTTGTGATGCCTGGGCTCTCATGACTGAAATTGTGACAGCTGTGTGGGATCCAAATGATTCATAATGAATCTGTGTGACAGATCCTACAAGAGGAATTCCTATCTGTCTGCTTTTAAATATTTGATATTTCCAGAGCTTTGCTTGTAAAACACTATCACTAACTTCCAAAAATATGAAATAATGAATGCGTATGATCCAGGCATTGCCATAATTATGTGTTTAATTTTCCTGTGTAATAACCTACTCTGAGACTTGGTGCTGCTGTTTCAGCTCTGGTCCAGTGTAGGACGTGATGCCGTGGCATGACTGGGGCAGGAGAGGTTTAGAGGAAGAGCTGAACCATCTGAAATACACGGGCTTCCCAAAAACTGATAAATATTCCCTCCCTGAATCGTTGTGGTGCCTTTGCTCTGCTCAGTCACCGTGTCCCGGGCTGTGCAATCTCTGCCCATGGAATTCCAGAGTGTGTCTGTCCTGCCATCCTTCTGGGTGAGGTTCAACTCTTCATTCTTTCCATTGTGTGAACTAATACTCCTTTGATTATATTTCTTTAGGGAGTACTCTGAGGAGTGGCTTTTGGAGCATTCCTTTGGTATCAGCAAAAGAACTTCCTTTCAAACTGCACTTTTAGGTGCAGCTGTTTCTGCGCAGAAATTGGGTTTTCTTTGGGGTGCTGAAAATGAGCAAGCAAATGTGATTTAAAGCACTAGGAACCCAGTTTGGGATTGGGATTCAGAGCTGAATGGGGCAATTTTGGATAGAAGAGGAAAATGAGAAGCACTGTTTTGTGCCTTTTCTCATGGAGGGAAAGGACCATCTTCTGTCTTCACCCTTGCCCTTAGAGGAGTTATAACTGAGAAAGAGGAGTCCTAATTGACAGGTATCTGTCTGTAGCTATGGAGCTTCAGAATATTTTCATAATTGTGAAAGCTTTTAGAGACAAGGTATTTAAAAAAAAAATCCCCAAGATATTTTTTATGGGGAGAAATGAAAGCAGGAGCTGCTCATAAATCCATGAGGCTTAGGCAGTTGTGGGACTGGATGGTCTTTTAGGGCCCTTCCAACCCAGGGCATTCTATGATTTGATGACATTTAAAGTGTCATTTAAACACTGGACATATATAATTTGGAAAACAGTAAATCTGTGTGTTATATCCATAGAATTCCACACTCATTGAGTGAAAGCTGTTGTAAAAATCCAGCAAGCAAAAGAACACTGGACGAAAACCTGGAAGCCTCATTTCTGCCTGTTCTCTGTTATCAGTTGCCACAGAGGTCGAAATTCAAGAGGAAGCTTTTGGGCTGAGTTCTGTGCTTGGAAAACTGTTTCCAAGCCTAATTCAGGGGTATGCAGCAGACTGGACAAAGGGGCTTGCAGGGAGGATTCAGCCTTTTAGGTGGACTCTGCTGTGCCCTGGATTAGCGAGAGCATAGATTTGGGCTGGGTGTTTTTTGGGTAGTTACTGCGACATGGATTTTAATGAGGAATTTTTGCTGGTGTTTTTAAGGAGATCCTCTCAAGACTAAAGAGCCACATGAAAGGATGCCAACCTCCATCCTTGTTTGAAAGCTGAGCAAGCAGGTGACAGAGGCTGATATAGGGCAGTTACAGGTAGGAGTCTGTCTTTTTTGAAACAGAATAAAATGAAGGCAAGTGCTTCTTATTTGCATCAGAAAACACGGAGCTGGCAGGCCAATGTGCAGAGAGGGGGCATGTGCTAAAAATAACAGCTCAGGAAAATGATCTTTGCAGCTCTGTGACAGGGATTGATGCCCACAGAGAGAGGCTGTGGTGGATCAGAACCAGGCAAGGGGATGTTGAGGCAGCTGCTACGAGCAGAGCTCTGGCAAGGAATTTTAGCTGTGTGAATGGAAAGTTTCAGGAGGGCTACACAGACCGTAAGAGCTTAAATGGAGGTGGGATGTGAGAGCAGCCAGAGGTTTCAGGGTGATGCCCAGGTTACAGACCTCAGAGATGAGCAGAAAAGAGGTGTGCCGTGTAAAGTTTGATCTTGAAATACAAGCAAGGTAATTTTCACACAGCAACCAGGTGGAATTTCCTTCTGAGTGCTTGTTTTCCCACGTGCATCTGTCTCCTCCCTGTGTAGTCTCTTGTACCCTCAGTGCTACTGAGAGAACGGGGTGTTTTTGGGAGAGGTGAATGATTCAGGGAGTAGTTCCACGGGGGCAGAACTAATCAAAGCTGGTTTTCTGAGGATTTATGTCCTCTCAGTGCTGTATTTTCTCTGTCCTCTCAGGCTGCTTCATCAGTTGTAGATATTTAGAGGCCAGACCAGTCGGACTGGGGAAAACACAGCAGTTCACTTGGGCACAGGCTAAAAAGGGTTTGGGCTTCTCCTGCTCATACACTCTCCTGATTTACCACACAGACCTTTGGGACGTGTTTACTGACAATGTCGTTGGGACAGGAGCAGATGGAGCAACAAGTGGGCTTCTTGTAAGGATTTCGTCCTCCTTTTTGGCCAGGTTTGCCTGTCTGCAGGCTGGGGAGGAATGATGGATTGTGTAACAGCCAGAGCTGGCTCCAGGTCATGCTGGGACAGCTGCTCCTGGGATGTAAACAGGCAGGGCTGACCAGGGAGGTGAATGTGAGGCATGTTCCAGCCTCCTGGGTGAGATCCGTGACTCTTCTCCTCTGCCGCTGCCAGCTTTGCTCTGGGAGCCTGTGGCAGGGGATGTGGCAGCACTGCCACTCACTTTGGGGCCGGTCCAAAGCCTGGTGAAGTCACTGTTTTCTGAAATACACTGAATTTTGAGCCAGTTCCTCGCTGTCATGTGGACGGTGCGGGTTCAAATGTGTGACTTGCAGCGAGAGCAGTGGGAGGGAAACGCTTTTAATGAAGGCTTTCCTCAGAAACCCACAGCTGGATAAGGAGATTTAGTTGTGAGGGTGCTTGGATTTTCGTTAGTCCTTTGAGGCAGCCCTTAAATCTGGGTATGGTGACTCTGAGTGCACAGTTCAGTGGGTTGGTCGTGGTTCTTTCCAGCTTTCATTCCACTCCGTGTGGTCTGTTAGACACTTGGAAAACACCTCCAAGATCGCCGTGTCCAACCATTAACCCAGCACTGCCAAGGCCATCGCTAAAACATGTCCCCAGGTCCCCAAGTTTCATCTTGATTCGATCAAATACATCTGGAATAATAGTCTGAAAATCAGGATTACTAAGAGCAGGTCCTAGGCTTGATGTCTGGATCAACAACAGCCACAAAGAGACCTCCAGGGGGAAGGAGAATTAAGGCTGGAAGGGAGAGCTGTTAATGCCTGCAGAAACTTGGAGTACTGTTACCTGGTGGAAGAAAATGGATAGCTGCATAGTTAAAGCACTGGATTGAGAATTGGAAATAGAAAAAAAAATTGTATTTAGGCTTGGGCTCAGCGAAGTACTTGGACAGAGTGAAGCACAGGCTGTGTTAGTCCTTGCCTGATGAGAATAGCCCTCATTTCTCCTGGCTTTTTCCCGTTTTCTGCGCTGAAATCCATAAACTTCCTGGAGACTTATGCTACTTATGTTTATACAGCATCTAACACTGTGGTGCTTTTCTGTTTGCTGACATCGGAAAGCACTGTTGCAGTACAAATAATAAAAATAAGTGTAAGAACACGGGGCTGACAGACCTGAGAGCTCAGACTTTGCAACCACACCAGTTGAGCTGACACATATTTTGCCAGGCTGATTCTGATAGCTGTCTGCAGTACAAGCCACTGCTTATTTTAATGTCCCAGCTGTAATGTAATCTAAATATTTAAAACAACCACTTTTTCTGCTGGAACCTGAGCCCTGCTCGGCTCCGAGGGTGGAGTATGTTATATTTATTAAAAGCTAATGCTATGAAAACATGCTAAAGGGACACATCAGGTTTGGTCTGCTTCCTGTGGGCTGTGATCTGCAGTGGGGCAAGTTAGAAAAACAAGTTTACTACTGTTCATTTAATGAGCACCTCCACGTAGTGTATGCAGAGTTTTGTTTTTCCTTTTTTTTTTTTTCCCCAGTGCTCAGGTAGATTTGTTTGGGCTTGAGGATACACAGAGGCTGTGCAGCTGTTGGAGACATTAACCATCTCCATAGGATTCAAGTTCAGCAACTTATCTGTGGGCTTGCTGTATCTCTAATTAAGATTTGCCTGGGAAGTAGGTTGAATTGAGTGGGATTAATTTAATAACACTTTTTGAAGGATTATCACCGTCCTATCCCGCCACAGGAGAGTGAGCGGGGAACCAGGAGGAGATCCAGATGCACCAGGAGATCCACGTGCAGAGCTTTGAAAGCAACCCCGAGTCGCCATGGAGCAGATTAAAATTTGGAATTAGGGAGTTCATTCCCATCCAGCCTGAAAGCCTGCCCAGGTTTCCATGGCACGGCTGAGATGTGTGCTGCTGGATCACTTGGATCCCGCTCACCTCCGAGCTGGAGCCTGGCATTTTCAAAACCAGCCTCGCCGCTGCATTTTCAGACTCCACTTGAAATGCAGCCTGAGAGGTGTTTCCATGGCTGTGTGCAACCTGGGCAATTAGCATTCCGATTAGTGCTTCCAGGGAATTGCTCGGGAGCACCAATCATTTATTCCAGCTGCTGTGCCCCGGCACCAGGAGGGAAGGTTGGCAAGGTGGCGTTGGGGAAACGCAAAATAGGGGTTTTTGGTTAAATGGCATCACTTACAGAATCCTCTCCCTGTTCTTCTGGACTTTTATCTTCTTCAGGAATCGTCACATGTTTCAATTTGCATGTCTCGAGAATTAAAGTTTCCTCCTTTCTCTCTTTTTTTCCCCACAGCAATTGGGGTTCCCGTGTGTTTGACTGATACGTTGCTGTGCTTGAGATGATCCACGGTGGATTTTTCTGCCTTCATCTCTACATGCAGTTCTTTTAAATGTTGATTGTTTTCCCTCCCTTAAATTCCGGCTAATTTTCACTCTCTTTTCTGTGTTACTGCTGTGCTTTACTTCCACAGTTGGTTGAGATCCAGCATTTTAGAGCCACTAAACCCTCATCCCCCTGGTTAGCAGGTGTGTACCTCTCTCATCTGCCTCACATTATGGGATGGAAAATCAGTAGAATTTTCTGATTGTTCCCATTAATGAGGCTGACTCAATCCAACTCTTTGCACGTGCATTATTGCAGTTTAGTCTGAGGTTTGTGCTTCGAGATTTCTGGCTTTCCTTCATTTGGAAAGAAATTAGGAGAGAGGAAGCAAAGCGACAGGATTAAATTTACCGAGTAAAGGCAACCTCTGGAAGAGTTTTGCTCCTGTTCTGCCTGTGGGAATAGGAAGATGGCTCGGGTGTTTCTGTGGGACTTGACCATCTCTTTTGGGAGTACTGGAGGTAAAGTCAGGCTTTGTCCTTTCTGTGTCCACCAGCTCAGCCAGAGGGGAGTGAGTTCAGGTGGTCTCAGTTGCTTTGACACCTGGGCTGACCAAAGCAGTGCTCAACCCTCCCGCTGAAACCCCCGAGGAGACCTTGAGAAGGAGGTTCAGAACACTGGCAGTGCCCTGGCAGTGTTTGGCTGCCACAGAGACTCTTAATTTATCCTGTTTTTGCCTCGAAATCCAGCTCTGCCCTTGTGCTGACAGGACTCGGGCTGCTGTGTCAGGAGCAGACTGTGCTTTGTGTGAGTGTTTGGGGCAGTCTTGGCTGGGCTGGATAAAGGAGATGAGGTGAATGGCCTCTCTGAATTGACACAGATTCATATTACTTTATCCCACAGTTATTTTTTTAAAAGCCAGCTCGTGTTACTCTCCATTTGCCCCATTGTTTGGATTCCTTTCCATAAGGACTCCTCTGTAGTTTACTAAAGCTGATTCCTCTACACTGAGCTGAGCAGAAATATTCCTGGTGCAGTTTAATGGCTGATTACTTAATATCCAGCGTGGCGTCTTTTCCTTGGCCATGTTATTTATAAAGAAAAAAAACCCAGGTGCCCCATCTTTTGCTGAATGCCTACTCTACGTGCTCTAATTGAGTGGTAATTAAGAAGAGTCCTGCAAGGGATGTGTGTGATCTGCAGATGAACCTTCTGTAATGTCAGAGCAGTGGCCTTCAGTAGCCAGCGTTTTGAGATCCTCCTCCGTGTAGCTAATGGGGAAAACACAAGGAAATTCAGTTTAAGTGCAGCTATTTCTGGAGAACTTGGCAAGATGTTGTATGTGCAACCCCAGTTCCAGAGAACTGTTTGCAGACAAGATGCACTGAGAAGTTCAGCTGGGAAGATGAAGAGGGGGAGTAGAGCATTCCTGACCATCTCCAAGATCAGTTTTACTGTTTGTTTAATCTGTCCTTGTTTTTATTCTCTTGGTTGGGGTGCTGAATCTGGACAGATGATTAAACTCATCTGTTTTTCTTCTCCCAGCAAAATGTGCTGTTTGTTCATAATCGTTTAGGGCAGGTCTAACTGTAATTCCAGTGGAGTTAGAGGAAAACCACTCCTGAAAATCTCCCCCATTAGCGTTCAAGAAAAGCAGTCCTGCCTGTCCAAGAGTTCCAAAGAGGTTTTTTTTTTCTCCTTATTTTAGCCCTGGCCAAAGATTTATCAGTGAATACGGACAATTAAATTGCTGTGCATCATGACTGTAACTCACAAAGCTCCTATTGCAGATGGAAGCTTAATAGGAATTAAATCCAAATGTCTGTTTAAGAGCTTGTTGCTGACAGTGAAAGTTATAATTACATGTTCCAATGCCATGATACAGAGACTTACCTGAGGTTACCTCCCAACATGCTGACACCTTCTGCATGCCTGGAACTGTGTCAGGTGTAATCCCTCAATAGCCAGTTCAGGGATTTTGGAAGATATTTCCTCATCATGGTTTTAATCAGCCTAAAAATCAGTGTGTTAAGGCAAATTCACAAGATAATTTTTCCAGAAAGCAGCATCTGTTGACAGTAATATCAGGTTTTTTTTTTTCCCCCCTCTGAGTTCATGGCAGCTCCCACTGTTTTCTGACCCTCTTTTGCTTTGAGAGGACACAAAAATGAGAATTCCTGTCCTTACACACCCTCCCAAAATTGGCAGAGAGATGATCCTCTTCTGGAGGAAAAAATGAAGAGGTCATATGCATCCAGAAAACCTGCAAATCTCAGAGCTGTGTCCAATATCTTCTGAGAATCCTCTTAGATAGTGAATTTGTGTGTTTTCCCAAACTTGGTAGTGACCTTGAGGTGACAGGTACTGCTTGGACTGAAACTTGGGGAAGGGTAACAGTATTTTCCAGCAGAAATGCATTGTTTTGTGGAAGTGCATAAGCCATTTTCAGTCATTGTTGTTCCTACTGGGAAGAAAAGGATATTTATAACCCTCTTTATTTTTGTGGGATGATTTGGTCAGATTGCTTTGTCCTCTACGTGTGTGAGAACAGAATATAGTGAAAAATACACTCCCTTCTGAGCTGAAAAATACAGAATTTCCAGGGTTTTACACCCCCACCTTACAAAGTGAACTGATTTCTCCTCTTGGGATGTTCTTTCCGGGGTATCCAGTACTTCAGGAATCTTTGATCTGCTTCTGCTTCCTTTGTTGATTGTCTTTTTGGCGATATCAGAAATACTCCTGTGGTTTGGAGCCGGGTGATCCTCACGGAGCTCTGAGGAAATGTCTCTGCAGCCAAGTAGGGGATGGGAGCAGGGCTTGTCCCTAAAGCCCCAGGGCTGTGGCCCCCAAACATCAGCTCAGGGAACTGGTGAGCTTTTAAACCCTAATGTAGTGAAACTCTTGAGTGTTTATTATTTAACTTAAATCTCCAAAGCAGAGCCATCCCTAGGTAGTGATGTGCTCACACAGCTCTTCGGTTCTGGTTCCCTTGCTCCTAGTTCCCAAAGGGGCCTGATTCCAAGCTCCTCAATGGTACCTGGAAACAGTGAGTAGTTAATCCTGGTGGGCTTTGGGACAGCTTTTTCTGACCAATATATTTGCCCAGGTTTTGTTGGATACCAACAATCCCTTTGTTGGGAGTGCAGGTGCTCTCCTGAAAACAGGAGTTTGAGATGCTCCAAGCTCTAAGACCCCAGAGTTCGGGTATAAATATGTGTAAGTGTATAAGTGACAATGGATTTGGCAGGTTTCCCTTGCAGTAAGGAAGTTCCTGGTGAGAGGGGGTGGAATGTGGAGAATATCTGAGTTTAAGGGAAGAATGCTTGGTCATGGTAGTTCTTTGGGATCAATCAAGGTGATTCTTCCACTGTGGATGTCACTGAGCAGTGGGATTCTGGGATGGGCTCAGAGTTCTCCTTTAGCCTTCAACTCCCTCAGCACCAGCCCCAAGAGAAGATTTACATGTTCCGTGCAGGTAAAGCTTTTTATTTGATTCAGAGACTCTGCTTTTTCCATCTTTCCACCGCTTGCCTGTCAGCAAAGGCCATTTGGGCTGCCCTGCCACCGGAATGCCACTTTTCCAAAGTAATTAAGCAGCAGCTCGTGGTTTAATGAGCGTGTTGCGGAAGGGCGAGGATGTCACTGGTGATTTTGCTGATGCTGGTTTGGGGTCCCAGTTCTCAGAGAAGGCTCCTGGAGGCTCGTCCTGCCATCCCTGCTGCAGAGTTTAATCAGTTGAGACAAGCTGCTGAGCAAACACAGAGGACTTCACAGTGCTCGGGGAAGGAGCGACCTAAATAGTTGCCCTGTGATTCTGTTGTGGCTTATTTCCATGTGAAATGTAAGTAACTGAGGGAATAGCCATCATTTTCGGTTATTTCAGTGGCCTTGGTGAGATAAAGAATGAAAACCAGTCGGGAGGATATTCAAAATACCTCTGATTTTGGAAGAAGTGCCCTATAGAGGCCGGGCAGCAATTTGGCAGGAGCAGCCCTAAAAGGGACCCTCCAGATTTTTATTTATTTGTTTATTTTAAAACCTGCCTTTGCATTTCTGAGGTGTAGAAGGAGATACATTGGGAACATCCTTAGTGAGTGTGTGCAGTGTTTGCTTACACCTGCCACCGTGGGGAAGAGGGACAAGAGCTGGTGTTTTAACGACTATTTGCTGTTCAAACCGAGAACTCATGTCACCTAAAGTCGAAGAGGAACAGACAGATTTGAAAACTGGCTCAGAATAAGAGTTTTTTTTTAGCTAAATCTTATCTGAAACCTGCAATATTTCAGTGCCTTCTGCCTGCCTTCCCTCTGGAACGTGAGGAGAAGAACGGGCTGCGTGGGTTGAGTTCAGTTTTCCCTTTTCCAGCTACTCTGTGTTTGACCTTGAGCAAGTGATCTACTCCCTGAGATTACAACCAGTTCAGCTTGTGTCCTAACCTAATTTATGTACAGGGCTTGTGCCTTTGGAGGAGACTGTGAACATGTTAAAATTACATGTCTACTGCCTTGGGTTTTTGGCAGTCACTGTGGTGGAAGTCCTCTGCACTGACCAGTGCCTGTTCCATTTGTACCCATGTCACATTTTCCATAGAATTTACTGTTGTGGTGGAATTTTTAGAATGATAGAAATAAATAAAACCAATCTGCCAAGGCATTAAAAACAGAACAGGGGGGGTTGGGGAGGGAAGTGGATTTGCAAGACTTTGGGGGAGAGGGGGGGCTGCTTTTTAAATATGTTCATTTCCAGTTGTAATTTATGACCTGTTTTAGTTACAGACCCAAATTGGAAAAAAGGTACAGTAAATGAAATGAAATGAATTGAGCCCAGAGACTTGTCTGGTGCGAAGATGAGGAGAGACTATGGATGCAGGACAGAGTTCTTCTTTATTTGGGAAAGAATATGCCAAGAAGTGCCTGACACTGATGACATTTTGCTCTTACCAAGGAGTAAAGCTGCCCAGTGGGCAGCAAGTGATGGCAAGGTGGGAGCGCTGCAGAGAACATGAATATTTAGGAATCTCTGGACCAACCACGTTGTTTGTAACTAGAGGTGCCACTTAAACGCTGAATCCAAGGGAGAGGTTGGATTTCTGATGTCACAGGTAAATATGTGGGGATACTGAGTCATTAGGGATTGTTGAGCAAGTGCAGTGCTCACAGACATGCTTGACGAGTTCCTTATTTCAGTGTATGCAAAAATCCTCGCTGCCTTCATTGGCACGGCAAAGTAATCCTGAAAGGGTACAGAATGTGCCTTTCACAGGGCTCTGGGGATTTGGAGGAAAGGTAAAGTCAGTGCTGGCCCTGGAGCGCTGTGAGGAGCTCCTGGTGATTGACTGGTTTCGCAATAATGTCTCCTGGTCGATTCTGAGTGAAGATAAACTTTGATTTTTGAGTGAGGTTTTCCGTGCAGAGCGAGTTTATTCCTTGTTCTCCGTGCTGTTTCAGGTCTCCAGCCTGCAGGAATCACCTGTAGGGTACATGGGAATCCTGTTCCTGACGTGGTGTCAGATGGGGCATCTGAAGCAGAGCAATCAAAGAGTTAATATTAAAAACTCTGCTTTTCTGCCTTTCCGACGGTGGCAGCAGGGGTTGCATTTCATGGCTGCCATCAGCCAGGCTGTTCCAGCTCCTGCTTCTTTCACATCCTGCTTTCCACCCCTCCTCCCTCCTCGGGTTTTTTAGCACATCTCATGTTCTGTGTGGTTAATAAGCAAATTTGTCATCTGCTTATTTTTGCCTAACGCTCCCCCCACCCTCCCTCCTGCTCAGCCCAAATTACCAGTAAGCCAGTGAATTGAAGATAATGCTACTGTGAATTATCCTTTGCTGCAGGGCAGCTTTGCAGCCCTAGTGCCAAGCTGACTTTCGTTGTGGGAATAACAGCAGGCAGCGCAAAAAAGGACCGGGAATTTCGCTCCTGCCAGGAGGGGCTCGTGGATGTTGAAGGCTACAGAGGCTGAGCTTTAGGAGGCACCTCCTTGCAGGTCATTTTTGGGGACATCTTTGGCTGGTCTATGCTGGCCTTGGCCTGTGAGTCGCTGCTGAATTGCACTTGCCCTTTAAAAAGGAGTCAGAGACAAATACAACAAGTTTATTTGTTTGCACAGTGAGGGGGCCTTCGTGGACATGTTTTGTGTCAGCTCCTAGTAAGAAAACAGTCCTTGCTCCGAAGAACCCACATGGCAGCTAAACAAAAAGAAACAAACATAAGGACAGGCAGAATTGAAGGGATCTGGGTTTTTTTTTTTTGTTCTGAATGAGAGGATCACGGAATAAATAATGGGCTTTAAAACTTGTTGAAAAGAGAGAGGTTGGATCCCCACCTTTACCTGTTTTGTATGCACACATATTTCTTTATCTGAAATAAGAGTGGAAGCAATAGAAAATGAGCAAGTAGAAGTTACAGTCCCTCTCTGTGCCCGTGGCCTGGGACCTACTGGGTACAAGAGGAAATTCGTGACATAATTCTGTAGCCAAGCCTGGCAAAAACTAACTGAAGGTTGCTTCCAGTGATTGCTTGGGGATGCAATTGGTTTTGACAACCTTGAGTCTATCACTGTCATTCCAATAAAATGTGTTGCTTCAAATTAAGCAAAATAAGACCCTTCTTCCTTTTTTTATAGTCCTAGAAACTCTTGGGCCTTATTGTTCCCTTCTCCTTTTATCCTGAGGGCTCCTACCAGTGGTGATTTGTCTCTGGATTCGGAGCTTTAGAATATGTCAGTTAATAACTGGGGCACTGTGAACTCTCAGAGCAGACTGAATATCATAATTAGAGCTCTCTGGGTTTGATTTCTTTGGAGTAATGTCATACAAATCAGGAAATGGCTTTAGAACTGTGCACAAATGGGACATTCCTGTGAACTTCCACGGCCGAGGGGGTCCAGTGAGGTTAAGTGGTGGTGGAACAGCACTAAATGGTACCAACTCTCTCAGGCTGTTCATGGAAAAAATTTGCTTTAGCTCTTAAAAACTTATTTAAAGTAGTCCTAGAACTACCTTGACTTTTCCTTGCCAAGACTTGCGATTTTTCACATTCACATGGTCTTGTTTTTTTACAGTGTTTTCTTTTTGCTTGCAGCAGCCAGGTAAAATAAATAACACCAACAGAGAGGTTCACATCTGTCGGCTCGTGGAGTTTTAAGACACTCTTTTCTCTAAGGGTAGGAAGTCTAGAGATAGAAATGCAAAACAAAATGCTCTAGAAAATACATTATTCCCTTCCCAATATGATTCACTCTCCGGAGTGTTAAGCTGTGAGTGCAGGTACCATCCAAAAGGTGTTCTGGGAGGCTGTGTACAAAATCTGAACTTTTATTAAACCCGTGTTAGCAGGAAAAGCTGCGTCTCTAGGGGTGGAGAACAGGGTCTGCTGAGGTGAAGTAAAGCAGCTCTGGGGTTTGAGAACCTGGCAGTGCCTCCTATGGTTGCCGTGTTTTCTTAGGGACAGATTTCCTTTGGAAAACAGTGACTCAGGACACGGTCAGAAGGTGATACCTGTGTTAGAAAGCTCTGAGATGCTGCCAAGCTGGCAGCCCTCTTCAGGATCCTTTGCTTAATGTGTATTTCTGATTTCCCCACCAGACAGGCTGCCTTTTAAAAGGATTTTTGGTGGCTTCCTGGGTACTGGTTTTAAAAAGCAGCAGCTAGACCTTTGCCTGAGGATAAGGCACTCAGGATGTCTTTGGGCCAATTTAAACAACTAGCCTGTGTTTCAGAGTCAAATTCCCAGCCCTGCCATCCCCCTGCCCCCCTTCTAATCCGTGCTGTCTCCTTTTAATAGCTTCTGTTTTTCTCTCTTCAGACTCCAGGGATCACTAATTAAGAAATCAGCCCCTGGTTGGTTGGATAAACCACTGGCAAGTGCTGCAGTCCCAGAGCTGCTGGTGTTCCCCAGCCCCTGGCAGAAAATGAGTGAAGACAGGGACACAGCTGTAATGAAGAATGGCCAGATTACAAACCCCCAGGGACTGGGGCTCCTCTTATCTGGCTGTGCCAAAGAGCAGGATACGTGTCTCAGTGAGCTCGGGATTAGGAAATGACAAAGTGGAGTTTTACTCCTGAGAGGTGCTATTGGTATCCTGCTGCAAAAATAGGATTTGGGAAGCTCAGGAAGCTATTGAGGGTTTATGGGGTTGGATTGGTTGAGTTGGAGCTTGTCCAGCTGCTCTTCACTGTCTTTGTGACAAAAGCAGCAAGAAAAAGTTCAGAGTTTACCCCTTCCAGTGTTATCCCTGCTGATGTTGGGTCAATTCAAAGTGTGACCTGTGAAAAGCTGCTCCGACTCCTGAACTGTAGCTCTGCTGCCAGATGGGATTTTGGTGCTTTAGTTTGAGTTTGGGCTCTTCTCATTAGTCTGAACTTGCTGTGGCAAATGGCTTTTGCTCCTCTAACAGGATTTGGGAGGAAGGTTTTGCAGCCCGGCTGCGTGTCCCAGGCTGGGCATGACACAGCCTGAAACAGGGAAACACAGCCTGAAACATAGAAATATAGCCTGGCTGCACCTGCCAGGCTGTTCCTGGTGCTCTGCCCGTTTTCCAGGGAAAGGATGGAAATCTCAGTGGGACCAGTGCATGCCCAGAACAGGAAAATATTGGCTTTGATGAGAGATGGATGATGCAACTCCAACAGCTCCAGCGATAGGGAAAACTTAAAATTTCCTCCCAATTTCAAGCTCAGCCTTCTTCTTGGGGTGATGAACGTGTTCATTAAAAATAGTAATTGGGGCCTGTGTTTTCCTCCCCTTCTCCCTAACACTAATACACTGGAAAATTAAGGCCAAAGGTCTGGTGGATTCTGTACTTCAACCTACAAATAGTAGGTTTACAAAAATTTACAAGAGCATGTAGGGACAGGACAAAGGGAATGGCTTCAAAATGACAGAGAGGAGGTTTAGATTGGATATTAGAAGGAATTGTTGGCTGTGAGGGTGTGGGGAGGCCCTGGCACAGGTTGCCCAGAGCAGCTGTGGCTGCCCCATCCCTGGGAATGTCCAAGGCCAGGTTGGAGCAGGGGATGGAACAAGATGGAATTTAAGGTCCCTTCCAACCCAAACCATTCTGTGATTCTGTGAAATCCTCATTTAGAAGTCAAATGCACTTGGGCTGGTGCAGGTTTGGAATGAAAGGTTTGCATTTTCCTTGCTCTCCCTTTGCATATGGAGAAGGTTCAGTTCTCTGCCTGTGATGCATAAAATCCCAGCACCTTTTATCTGAGCTGTTGCTCTGAGCAGCCTCTCACGTTGCTGAAATGACTCTTTTTTTTTTTTCCCCAAGAGTGGGAGGTGGGGATCCAAACAGGCAGAGCTGGGCAGGTAAGGAGCAGGTCCCTCCTGTGTTTAATGGGGCCTCTCCCAGAACAGGCTCCCTGGGTGTTTTTCCAGCTCCTGGATAATAGTTCCACGAGGGCAGTGTTTGGAGGAGCACCATTTCTCAGTGCATGGCAGTTCTTGGCGAGCTTGCTCCCTGTCTCAGCTGAGTGGTTCAGTGTTTTAGACCTATCTAACTTTAATTTTCCTTAAATGGGTGGCTTGAGGAGCTGTTGGCAAACGTGCCTGGCTGTGTGAGGAACAATGAGTTGGTGATCTGATGGGAAACCTGGTGATGCACCTGGGGAAAAGAGGGGAATACAGCATTCCTGCATCCTTCACTGCTGCTGGATCTTGTGGGGACGCCCTGAACAAGAATAGCTTGGACAAATATTTCCTTATAAATAACTCAAAAACCTGTGTCAGGTACCCAAGTGAGTCCCTGCAGTTTTCCTCATGCTTATAGTTCTTCAGGAGCATTAAAATAAATGAAATAACCACCTCTCTCTTTCCCTTCTCTGCTGGAAAACCTTTCCAAATTTGCGGCTTAGCGTGGGGAAAGCCTTTTGAGAGCCCTCACCTTCCCCTATGGACACGTATCCAGAGACTCCCTGCTCCTTAATTTAGATCTGACTTGGGATTTTGTGACAAGCTGGAAATCTCTCTTTTAATGCCTAAACAAACTTGTAGGTCCAGTTGTCCTTTGAAGTCGAAGTGTGGGTGGAATTTATTATACCAGGTCTGAAGGCAGGAGGTCTGAACCCAGTTTTTCATTATGTTACGAGTTTGTCCTGCAGTGTTGCTGTCCCAGGGAAATGTTGGAGGGCTGTGGCTCTGTTTCCCCCCCACCCCACCAGCAGCACATTCCTCGTGGGAGCCTGAGCTTCCAAGGGGCACACGAGGACAGCCTCATCTTGGGATCTGGACTGCAGAGTGCTTTGTCCACAGAGAGTGCCCAGGCCACGTGAGCAGCCGAAACACGAAGTGGGTTTGTGTTTTATCCCTCCTGGGTTGCCTTTGGGGCTTGCTGGAGGTTCTGGGAATCGTGTGCAGGATGCAGTTCACTTCCTAAGCTCGTACAAAGAACCCACCAGCGGAAGGCTTCCGGTGGCTTCCCACAAAACAAAAGGGTGCGTGGTCTTTTTGGGGTTTTCTGTGGGAGGGTTGACATTTTGCATGTGCTTTGAAGGTTGTCAGAGGTGTTTGGCTCCACCCTGGTGCCTGTGTTTTATCCGGGCACTATCACATCCACTCCAGCTCGCATCTGGCTCGTGGGCTGGGAGTTGTGCTTCTGGAAGCTGGACTAGTACAGACCAAAAGACCTTGTTAAACTAAACTAAATGATTTCCACCACATCAGTGACCAGAATTAGGCCATTTAATTAAAATATGTCTAGACAAATAACCTAGAGGGAGGGAGATATTATCTGTAATAAGTGTTTGAGGTTTCTGCACAGGGACCACACTGAATAAATTTATAAATAGTTTCTTTTCTCTCCCAAGTATCTGAAGTCTTGGAGCACTGTAGCTACTGGTGGATAATATATTTTCTTCTGGTGTAACTGGATTGTCGTTTATCTCTTTGTTAGCAATTATTTAACCTGTCTGTAAATAATATTTCTGTGAGGTATCGATTAACACTTGTGGCTGTTTTCTGACCCATCTTTATTATTATGATGAGGTGCTTTTAGGAGAGCACAAAAGGAACATTTCACAGAGGAATAAGAACTGATTCTTATCTTGCCCACTCTGCTGTGGGTTTAGCATTTCTGGGGTTGTGTTGTTTGGCAGCTGGTGCTGACTTTGTCACGGCTGTGTGACACCTTTATTGAAAATGAATCCAGCAGTTGTAATAAGAGCTCTGGGGTTGCTGCCATACCCAGTGGTTACTTAGGATGGTAGAAATGAACTCCCTTGTTTTGCAAAATTAATACACACAGTTACTCATTTTCTAAAATGAGGACCTGACTGTGTCTGGGATTCTTGTTATCCCATGCATGAATATTCAGGGAGTTTCAGATGAAATTAAATTTTAGATGAAAACTTAGTTATCTTAAAAAGTGGTGTTTGGGTGAAGAAATGATAAAGAGAAACTGATGTTTTGACCCTGTTCATGCCTCCTGCTGTCCTCCAGAACCCCCTTTCTGCCTGACTGTAGGGGGAGGATTTGAGCCATGGGATGAGGAATTGCCTTTGTGCCATTTTGGGGGGTGTGATAGCGAAGAGTGGATCTGTCTTGATGTGAATCCTGTTAGTGTGGGAAGCCCTTGGAATAATTTGTGGCAGCAGGGGCTGAAGTGTTGTCTGGCAGCCAGAGGAGGTCCCCGAGCCCCTGGTGTGATCCATGGACTGTAATGAACCCTGGGGAAGTAATTCCTGCTGCTGTCACTGCTTGAGCCAGCTGGGTTCAAACTCACTTGGGTTTAGTACCTTGAAAAGCTTCTTGGTCCATTTTAATTGTGAGGAGGTGAATTCCAGGCTCAGGTTGAGATATCCACACTCAATTCTGCCTGGAGGTCCAAGAGCAGTGACTGCATGTTGGTGAATTGAAGTTGTGTTATCCCAGAGCTTCCTTAGGGGATGCTGTGACATCCTGGGCATTCATGGAGCTCTTAGAGCTTCCCAAATAACTTTGAAAGGACTGAAAGCACATCCTTCTAGCTATCCACTGGGATCAGTTGGTGTGGAATCAGCGGATAGCTAAAAGGCTGTGCTGAGGGAGGCTGCACTGCCAAAATCAGCGTTGTCTTGCACAAAGACAGAGGTTTTCCTGGTGGTGGATGGCAGCTGGAATGGCCACCACACCTCCAAGGTGTGCAGCCTCTCCTGCAGCTCATCAGCGGGGCTGAGAGCTGCTGCTGAGCAGCTAAAAGCATCCTGAACCTTTCGCCTTTCAATCCCCAAACTCCCAGAGCGGCTCCAGGAAGGTTGTGCAGCTCTCAGAGTGCCGGGTCACGACCTGCCTCCTGCCTGCGGAGCCTTGGCTTTCCAACAGGCTGCATCCCTGCCTCGACTCCGGCTGAATGACATCCCTGAGCTCTATTTTGAGCGTCCTGCTCTGGAGTTTTGAAGATAATTGCCCCCTGGGGAAAGCCAAATCCGAGCCAGCTGTTTGAAATGGGCATTCCACAGCCAGCTCACTGCTGGCACTCGTCTCCCGTGCAGTGTTTTTTTTCCCCTAGGTTGTTTTTCAAGAACTGCTTAATTTTACGGGGGCTTGTTAATATTTATTGTTTCGTAGCTCAGGCGTCGGAGTGGGACTTGGGAAGCTGGGTTCAGGTCATAATTATGCTGACCTGTCCCTTCATACTGTGACTTCCTTGGTTTTGTGGCAGAGATGTGCCTGTCCCTTGGGACAGCTGCGAGAATAGGTTCATTAACACCTGTGAGATTGAAATATAGCCACATAAATAATTTACTAAATAATACAGGGAGCAGAGGAGAAAGGGAACTAATAAAAAAGACAGAAAACTGTCAGTGTGGCTAAAATGCTTGCTTTGGCCAGTTCTATTCCAGGCTCTTTCTGAGGGAGTAGATGGTATAGATAAAAAGAAATGTTAAGGTCTTAGGACTCCAAAAATCAACCATTTCTTTGCTTCTCTGTGCACATAATTAAGAGGTAACCTTTTTTCTGGGTTAGCTGGGCACGGAGTGGAGGATAACAGTGTGCACAGTTGTGCCTGTTAGTGCTAAAATCAAACTAATTTCTAGATATATCAATTTAAAAGCCATAAATGCCTGTATTTTAGTGGGATTTTCACACCTTGAGCATCGCACAGCTATTGAAATATCGTTAATTAAGGGGCAGAGAAGCAAATCATATTCTCTACGTGCCATTGCTCTTTAACAGTCAGTCATAAATATTTCAAAGTGCTTAATTGGAAGCCATTCCTCACAGATGCTGCAAAGTGCAGTGTGTTTGGAGACCCTTTTGAGGTAATGGGCAGAATTTCTGGCAGGGTCTGGAGCTGGGCTGAGCTGCACTTGACTGAAATGGAAGGATGAGGCAGCTCTGGGCTGGGAGCCCAAGGACCAGTTGGTTCAAAACACGTGGAACCTTTTCCTATGAGTCACCGTGTCAGAGGGCTGCCCTTGGGGAGGACTGACGGGCCTTTCAGAGTGCTTGGGGGGTGATGCAGAGGGCAAAACGGGCTTGCTGTGGCTCAGGATTCTCCTGTTCGCAGGCAGGCAGCTGAAACACAAATGCTTCTCTCCCTCCCTCCCTCCCTTCCCGTTCTCCCGTCGTTCCTCCGGGATTCACGCGCCCTGATCTTGCTCAGGCAGAATCTGGACCTCCCTGACCAAGTAAGGAGGCTTTCTGCTGCCTGAATGTCTGTCTTAAATACTCACAAAGGAACTTTTTAAACGTGGAGGTGCCATAATTTTCTTGCCAGGTGCCCTCCTCAAGGTCATACGGCGCGCTGGTGCCAGAGCGGAGCCCGAACAAGTTTAGTTGTCCTTGAGCCCCAACTTAAATGCCTTAAAAAGTGAAGCTTTATGTTTGAAAGAAGGGCAGATTTGGGCTGATTCTCTCTTGGGGAACACAGCAGTTCTTCCTTCACTACCTGGTCCGGGCCCAAGGTGCCAAAACTTTTCCGGTGTCCTGCAGTTCTCCTGAGAGATGAGAAGTTACCCCTGCTGTTCCAGCAGGCTGGCAGGGCAAAGTGCTGGATGTGCCTGCAGGAATAAAGGCGGGGTGGAAGAACCAGGGAAGAGGCAGTTATGTGGGCAAGAGTGTTTAGTGTGGTGCTGAAGATCAGATGTGGCAGGGGATAAGTGGTGTATAAATATACGAGAGCATTAACTGTTAATTGCAGACAGAATCACCAGGACTGTGTGTGTTTGGGTTTTTACAATAATAACATGAGACAGAGAGTAGCAGCTAATTACATAAATGGAGAAAAAGAGAGTGTTTTTTGATGTGTTTGTCACCTATGTGGGAAGAGGTGACTTCCCCAGCACTTATTTCCCAGTTTCTCGCTAAAATTTCTATAGAGCCTGTAAAAAAGGAGCTCGTGTGCATGGAAGCTGGGTGTCTTTGTTTGAAGAGGGTTTTGTTCCACAGTTGTGTCATTTTTGTAGGTATGGGTGTGTCGTTTCTGTCATAATTGTGGGTAGCACACTCATAGGCATTTTTGACAGGTTTATGTGGGAGTTGGCACACAACAGTGCATATATGGAAAGGCACAGCTCTGGCAGAGTAGTTTGGGAATAACAACCTAAAAAGAGACAATGCTGGCTGCAACTGTGGTATTTTGAGGAGTGACTGGCACGAGCCTTCCACAGAGGAGGCAGAAGGGGAATGCTGCCACACAATTCCTGCTCACCAGCTCCATGGGGTGCAGACAAGATCTGAGGCCTCCGTGCAGCACAGCTCCTTTGTGCCGAGCAGAGCCCTTCCACACTGCGCCGCACCAGGGTGTTTATCTGCTCGGCAGAGGGATTTCTCTTCTCCCTTCTTCCTTATTTTCAGGAAAAAACCACTTCATCCGAGCCAAGCCTCACCTGTAAATTCAGCAAGTGGCTTTATTTCCGTTCGTTTCTCTGTGCTGGGAGGCTGGTTAAAGGCTCTCTCGTGTCCTGACCTCAGGTACAAAAAAAGCCCAAGGTTTTATTTTTAAAGATTCAAATTGAAGCGTTAATCAGCTTCAGCAAGACTATTTTAAAGCTGCAGCCTTGGATTCCAATTCTGATTACTTTACAGTTTTACTCATTTAAACAGCTTTTTGGAAAACTGCTGCTGCCTAAGAGGAAGTTGCCCAAATTGTGTTGTGGAATGTCCATTCTTAGAGATACCCAAAACTTGACTGGACATGGCCCTGAGCAACCTAAACCTGCTGTGAGCAGGAGCTTGGAGTGGATGATCCCTGGATTTCTTTTCCAACCAACAGGATTCTGTGAATCAAAACTAACACCTGAATAATCTCTTACCTGCCTTTGAGGTGACAGGAGTCATTGAAGATAGTTGGAGGGCTTCATTCCTTTGATTTCTCTCTAAGGATCTCCAAGCAAGTTAGCAAGGAATGAAGCTTCTCTCCCCTTCTCCCATCAGTAAAAGGACAATTAGAGTTAAGAAAAGATTTGATTATGATCCCAGTGATGAGATGGGATTAATCTGGTGCTGAAGTAAATTGGGATGCTCGCTTTGTGTCATGGCAGACGTCAACCTGGAATGAATCTGCAGGGCCACACTGCTGTGTCAACCCTGCATTTCCCCTGTCTGTGGTCTTGGAGGACTGGGCCTGCAACTGGAAAGGGAAATTTTCTTAGGAAGCTCCTTTTCCAAGAAAAATCCTCCAGCTCGTCGTGGAGGAGCAGTCTGCCCCAGACATGCCTGATGTAATCAAAATGCAAGTGTGAGCAACACTATCAAACCCAGTGTTTAATAGGCAATTACCTAAATGCTTGTGAATCACAGCCATTAGGGGTTTGTGGGGCTCACCTGTAGATCCCACTTGGTGTGGAATCAGTGGATATTCTGAGGCAAACAGCTTGGCAGAAGGATGAGAGGGAGGGTGAGCCTGAACAGTCCTTGTTTTCCCAGCTCTTTGGAGGAAAACAAGACGTCAGGGTAGTGGGAGGGTGAGCAGGAGTGTAACCTGTCACAGAAACAGGTGAGAGGGTGAACAGGGCCGGGGTTGGGAAATGCACAAACACCTTTTTGTGCAGAGCAGGGTGGTAGGAAAGCCAGAGGATCCAGACACAATTCCAGGAAGCGAGAGGAAGGAGGGGCTGTTACCAGCAGTGATTGTTTCATTTAGTAATTAGTTGTTAAATCTCCTCTAAGTCAAATAAAGCAGAGGATGTGAGCTCCTGGAACTGCTCCCTCCTCCCCTTCCCCACATATCCACACACACCCTTCTCTGCAGATCCTCTCAGATGGGAGGTGTGGTGGTGGGGGGCTTGCTGCTGATGTAGGGCAGGTGCTTGGGGGGTATTCAAGAGTGTGGGGTCTTTTCCATGCTGTGTCTCTGATGTTCTGAGTGACCTTGGGTGAGCTGTTCCCCCGTGGTCTTCTTTTACCTCCCTTTTTCCTAGTAGGTGCATCTGAAGGGTGAACTAAAGGATCTCACGTCTTGTGCATCGAGGTTTTTCCTGGAGTGCAGGGAAAAGGAAAGTGCCTCAAGTCTCTGAACGTGGAAGAAAAAGCCCTTAAACTGTTGGTGTGCTGGCAGAGTCTCCTCTCCTTCCCCTTGACAAGGTGGAACACGGAGGGGTTGGTGACCCAGCTGAGCCGTTTTGTTGTGTCACCTTTGGTTTTCTCTCAGTGGTGCCTTTGTGAGTGGCTTTGTGGACAGGTGTTTATTTGCTCTCTTCTCCCTGACCTGGAGGGGCTCCTCACCTCGGCTGAGTGAGAGACACTGTGTGTGCTGGAGGAGGGACTGTGTGTGTCCCAACCTCGCCGGCAATTACAGAGGCGCACACGGGGCTGCCAAGAGGCAGGATGTGACCTGGGAAACAAACGTCTCCTTTTCCGAAGGGAAGCTTTCACTCTGGGAGAGCAGGGGATGTGTTTCTTGGTATCAGATGGTCTTTGGTGTTGTTACCAGGCAGTAAGCCTGTTAACAATCACGCCGAGAGCACCGGTGGCGTGTCTCCACAGTCGACCACATCCAATGCCAATGGACTTCTACACCTCACAGGAGCTCTCTGGCAGATCAAATGCATCCCCTCTTCCTTGCCACGCTGCCTTGGGTTGGCTCTGGGTTGTGAACCCGTTATTTAGGGCTTTACCCACCCTGATATTCAGGATATCAGTTCCTAATGGCCCGTGTGTTCCAGAACCGGACAAAGGCACGCGTCTCCCTCTGCCCTGGCTCCCAGGTTTTTATGGACAAACAGCATCTTCTTAAATAAAAAGCTGTCCTCAGACTGAAGCGTTTGCTGCAACCATCGCTGTTCCTTTCTTGCCTCCTCTCCATTGCTTCTCCTCGCTGAGAATTGAAAGGAGCTGCCTCTTCACTACAAATAATGATTTGTAAAACAGTGATATTTGAAATTAGTGGCTGCTGCTGTCTTTGATGTTCTTGGCACTGTTGATTGCTACCCAAAGCAAGCCGGGAATTACAGTCTGTCATTCTCTTGCCTCATAGCTCAAGGCTATATTTAGTAGTTCAAGTTGCAACAGATCTGGAAGTTGTTCCCTTCAGCTGCAGCAGAGGCTGGGGCTGAGATGGAGCTCGTTGGTTTGTCAGTGGTGAGCCCAGGAGCCCGTTTTCCATCACGAGGACAACTGAACCAGTCAGTGCAGTATTGCAGGGCGCTCCTGCCTGCTCTACGTGGCACTTTGAGAAAGTCCCCCCAGCCTTTTCTGTCAGTGTGGTTTTAATGCCTGATTTACGCCTAAATCTTAGAGCTTGGTGCAGAAATTCTCCCTATGATTCCTGAGGTGCCATAAGTGTCATTTCCTTATTGGGGGAAGGGGAGGAGAGATACTGTCATTTAAATCCTACAGCTGTCAAGATAAAATTATTGTAGTGTCTTCCTTTGCTGATTCAGCAATTGGGGCTCTGCTGAGTGAGTGTTCTCTGCAGGACTCCATGAAAATCAAAAGGTAATGTCTGAATTTGAGTCCATCCACTGGGGCTGGAGATCCAGGCCCGTGTTGAAATCCTCTGACTGCACGCAGGGTTTGCAGCTCCAGAATTACAGGTCTGAGAGCTTCATTGAATTGTCAGAGGTTTTTAAAGCCCTGAGTATCTGTTGCTTTCAGTGGAGTTTACTCTTAATTGTCTCCTCAGAGTCCAAGTATAAATGACTAAAACCAATAATGGAACCGTGTGATCTGATTCCTGCTGCCAAAAGGTGAAGGGAGGACAGATGCTTTAGGAGTTAAATGAATATTTTAAAATGTTTTTCTTTCCAATAATAGCAAAGGGGTGAAGAACTGCCTAATATTGCACTGCCAGGCATTAACAATGCAAATAAGCGTGGAGAAAAAAGGTGGTGTTCATTCCCTCTTAAAATATGTGCAAATGCAGGTATTAGTGGTGGAGTTATTTATTTGTAATTTTCCAAAAGTAAGATGGAAAGAAACTGTCCATTTGCTCAGCTCTCTTCTCCTTCCTCACCAGTTTTCCCCCCTCCATGTTTCAGTTGCTTTGTGGCCGTTGCGGTTTTTCTTTACACAGCAACAAGTAAGACAAAAACATAAATAAAGGAAAATGCGGTTGTGGATCCACGCGTTTTTATGGAGTTTGACTGGACTTCAGGTTGGCTTTTTTTCTGTCAAAACCTGCTCTCCTGTGGAGGGATTTGAGGCCAGAAATCTCTTTCTGCTGTGAATCCACTGTGATCTCTGACACAGAGGCTGCTCAGAAGGGGGGGATTTTAGTCACCATCAGACCTTTAAAGACTGTGGAGGAATGGTAGAACTCAAAGTGGGAAAATACTTGAAATTACTTTTGTGACAAGCAGTTTGGGATGGGAAGGTCCTGTTCAACCCTTCATTTTTATTTGCTTTCTCTGTTCCAGTAGCCATATATTCTTTAACCATAGAACACTTGCTGATACCAGCATTTTAACGAAAAATTGTATTTTTCCCTGCACCATTTGAGAAAACCACTTCTGATCTCATGTAATTTCAAACTCCTGATTTTTTTTCCTATTGTTTTTTTTTTCCCAGGGTGGTAAAGGAGGAGATCTCAGATGACAATGCAAAGCTCCCTTGCTTCAATGGAAGAGTGGTGTCCTGGGTATGTTGGCTCACGTGCCTGTAATAAATCTGTGTTGTTTGATACAGTATGTACAGTAGCAGCATAGTTGGTACCTGGATCCTGATTTTTATAAGGGTCTTGAATCTCAAATTACGTGAAAACAAAAGCTTAGTTTTTAATTATATCTATAACATCCTGTTATTAAGGAATCTATTTTAAAAATGAGATTGAACTCCACAAAGTTTGCAGGGCTGAAAAGGGGATTTAAACATGAAAACAGTTTTAGTCCTGTCACTAAACAGCCAAAATAACTTATTTAAAAGCAGCTGAACGTGATATTCTGGGGGGTTTTGGTTGTGTTGTTTAAATTTCATTGTACTGGCATTGTGGTAGTGCCTGGAAGGTTTAAATGAGGTTTAAACATTGTGTTTGCATTCAGGAAAAAGACACAACAATTTATAGCCCTGAAAAAATAAACAAGGCAGAGGAATTTGGGCTGGAAGTAATTTGCCCAGTTCTGGAGGGAGTCAGTGATCCAGATGTTACTGAGCTGCGCTGCGGATCCCATCTCCCTTATTCTTTCTCTTGCCTGTTTTTAATGTGGTGATGCCCGCAGTATGCCATGGTATTTGTTTGTCAGCTAACTGGAGTGATTAATTACCATCTCCTAAGCGTTCCACAGCTCTTGGTTGCTTCCCATTCACAAGCAGGTGCTGAGCTGGGCGTGAACAGCAGCGCGGGCCGTGCTTGGTCCCTCCTCCTTCTTTAAACTTGTTGTGTTCTCCTTCATGGAGATGCCATAAAAGCCTGTTGTTCCCCGGGGGTTGCTCTGTAACCCGCAGCAATTTCCACCTTCAGACGAGGTTTGAAGCACAGATAAAGCCACGGATAAATTCGGTGCTTGGCTGTTTCACGCCCACGTTTCTCCACCTGGGGACAGGAGGTTTGACCCTGTCAAGGTTTATTAAGTGGTTGTGCACCTTCAGGGAGAGAAGAGAGCGCTAGTGTTTTATATTTTAACACCAAAACAACATTTGGGGCATGGTCTGTGATTTTAATACCCTCTTTCAAGCTGCTCTTACAATCTTGGGTGCAGGGACACAATAGAGGAGGAGAATTGCCTGTTTCTCCAAAACTCAAGTTTGTCTTGAGTATGAAATGTATTTTTATTAAGAGCTTGGCTTCAACAAGTGATGCAAGAGGGGTTGGAAGCACAGTGCCGTGGTATGAGAACTCTGCTGAAGTAACTGGAGACATAGGGCAACCTTTCAGCACTGGATAAATGTTTGGATATATGTTTGCAGCCTTCCTATTTCTGGTAGGATCAAGGTACACAAGAAAGTAGTAGAAATTAGGTTTACAAGAGGTTTTTCCAGCTGCACAGCTGGGGCTATTGGCATTCTCAGCGGGAATGAGCTGCTCTGTCTCCACCTATTCCTCCAGTCCTATACTGATTTTAGGAGTTGAAGATCTTCCTCCCACATTTACAGCCTTGGACCCCTAAAATATTTTAGTGTTTTAGACCATAGTCTGAAATATTTTAGACTTAAGTTGCTGAAGTTAGACAGGATAAGGGAATTTTGCATATAATCCTGCTGGGTAGCTTAAAGTTTGTAAGCCTGGCTTCTTGTAGACAGGATTACATGTCCCTTTCAGTCTAAAATCAAATACAGTATTGATTGCGTGCTGGTTCCTGCAGCAGTGTGTGTGTGTGTGTGCACTCCAGTATTGTGTGAGGGAAGTGCAGCGGATCCTTTAAACATCAGTTTGATTGGGAGATTGTTCTTAGGCAAGGGATGCCTTGTGGATGGTGAGACACAGCCCCTGCTGGGCTCTGAGCAGCTGGAAGGGCTCCTCATGGGAGGGCAGGGGCTGGCGGGTGAACCGAGCTCGGCTGTGCCATACAACATCAGCCCTTCCTCCTGCCCCATTGAGTGCTTTGCGTTTCAGGGCACTCAGGCTCTGGCAGCTGTGGAGTCCCGGCAGGTTCTCAGCTGTTGGGCAGGCAAAACCCATGGCTTTGTACCGCCTGAGCTTCGCCTCGCTCCTCCCTCGCACCCAGACGTGCACAGAGTGTTGAGCCCTTGTCAGATTTGGTATTAAATTGAGGTCTGAAAAATTGGGAGAGCGTTCTCCCTTCATTCTGTGCTCTTAAAAGCGACCTGTTTCTCTTTGGGAAATGCATTCAGGAGGAAAAGCTATTTTGTTTTTTTTTGTTTTGTTTCTGTGGGACCTCCATACCTGATTTTTGGCCTTGGTGCCCCAGCCTTTTGCCTCAGCAGCAGCAGTTGACTAATAACCAGTGTGACTTCCAGAGCTGTTCCAAGAACTGTCTTTCCACCCAGTGGGGTGGTTCTTAGGCACTGGAATGCCCTGGTTTGGAAATGGGTGAGTGTTTTAAAGCTGACCTAAAGCTGTGCTGCTGGGCAGTGCTCGGGGATGGAAATGAGCACCACAGGGATCTGCCCCTCTCGCCTCCACGAAAAAGGGATGGTCCCCACGTGTTGTGCTCGGTGGAGGGGTAAATTGGTTGTCAAAAGAATCCAATCACTGACATTAGGGAATCAAATGAATGTTTAAACCAACAAACAAAGAGCCGCGGTCTTTGAGACCTGATGGTCCGTCTGGAGGCAGCACAAAGCTCTTCCTCAGTGAGGTGGTTGGCTGGTGTCCATCCTGGTGTGGGGACTGAGCCCAGGGGGGTGTTTAACCCCTCCAGGCCGTGGCTGAACATCCATCCTGGTGGCCACTGGTGCGGGATGTTCCCTTGGAGAGGGGCTGGATTTGGCTGAAGGGCTCGGTGCTGCTGAATCTGCCGCTTTGAGGACAGGCCTGAGCCCCGGGTGTTGGTGGTGCTGTTTTTGTCCTCAGTGCGGGGATTACTGAGGGCTATAGCGTGGGGCTCTGACAGTATGGGAATGGACGGGACAAAAAGGGATTTCATGTGTGATTAACAAGCGCAAGGGAGCGTCCCCAAAGCCTCGGGTGAAATGGGCTGGGGGGATGGCACTTGTGTGGCCATGGCGTGAGAGCAGCTTCTGTCGGAAAAGCAAATTGATAGTAGCTCTTATCAGGAGAGCAAATTAATCCTGAGAACCCCTTTCCTCCTTCTCAGTGTGCAACACCTGCACTGTGTTTGCTCCTCAGTATCATTCCCTTCTCTGTTTCTTCCCCTTTCCCCCGTGCTGCTGAACTGGTAAATATTAATTTAGGCAAGAGGCTGATACCTGGATGGTCTTCTGCATCCCTGACCTGGGTCCTTTCTTCCCAGTCCGGTGGTGTGTGATCTAGTTAAAACATTTATCATTTCATTGTTGATTCAATACACCAGTGATTCATTCTGACTCCTGGGCACCATTTGGGCTCTTCTGTGCAGCAAAATGTGACTCAGGTTGTTCCAACAAGGGCCAACGTTCTTGGAGTTGAAGCAGAACCAATCCCCCAACACCAAACTATTCCACATAAACAAGGAATTAACCTCTTTAGCCTCTTGCCTCTCCCAACCAAACCCCCAAGGGTATTTTATCTCTGGCTGAGAGCTGAATTCTTTTCCCAGCTCCTTAAATAATATGAAACATGAAAATATATGGGTTTTCCAGCTGAAAAACAGGAGAATATGAAGAACAGTAAGATCAGAACAAGACTATATATACGTACACACACACAAGTTCAATGATATGTTTTAATTCTGAGGGCTGTAACTATTTTCATTTCAGAGGAACATTACAATCTCTGAAATTTTAAGAATTAACATTAAGAATTTTAAGCATTTTAAGAATTAATTCAGTTCATTGCTGCCCCAGTGTAGGTTGCTGGCCAGCCCAGGAACCTAACCCGCGAGGATCAGTCTGAGCCAGCAGCTGGGCCTCTAACAGAGAACGGTGCTGCTGCGAGGATCTCAGAGCAAAATTTAGATGTGGGGCTTAAATTGATTATTTCAGAGAATTAGCGCCGTGGAGCCTTTTGTGCGTGCTGCAGCGGCGTGGGTTTTGCAGAGTCTGCTCTCAGCAGCAAATGACATAATGCATCATAAACCCATTTAATTCAGCTGAGGCAGACACACGGATTGGAGACAGGAGGGAGAGATACATTGCTTCAGAATTTCGGCTCTTTCCTCCCATCAGCCTGTTTCCAAATTTATGTGCTTATAACCCCCAGGTTTGGCTCGGGTTTGGAGCTCTCAGAGATCACACAGGGCACTTTCTGCAGATGATGTTGACAAGGGTTTCTGTTCAGTGGCTCAGCAATCAGCTGAAACATCTGTGTCTGACCTGCGTTATGAATTGCAAATTACTTTTTCCACACTAACACCCATAAAATTGCAGGGCTTATCTGCCTCTATTTGCTGCTAATTACTGGAGGAGTTTTATGTAAATCTTGCTGTAAGTTAATTGTTCACAGTTTCGAATTCTTTAATATCCTATTCACTGGAACTTACCAGATAATTGCATACAAATCTTTCAGGGATAGCAAAGTTGGTCTTTACCTTTTGGGGGAAAAAAAAATGTGTTTTGGGCAGGGCTGTTTCCTTCTCTGGTTTTTTAATGTGCTGGGCCTGAGCTTTCTTTGTCTCCAGTGCTATAAAATGTGTGTCAGCCGGTAGCAGACAGCTTGGGATTCTTTCACGAAACCATCTGTGATAATTGTGGCCCTCACTGTAAATGACTGCAGTGTCCCTGTGTGTGCGTTTCAGAGCCACACAACGCATTTAAAATTGGAAAATTCAGCGCTCGCGATAGAGCTGCACTGTCCCTCCCCCCACAGCTCCCCTCCCGACTGATCCAGTGGCTACTTTGAAGTTTACAAGATGAGTGACGTTTAGAAATTTGAGATTTTCATCTCCTTTAATAACATTTGAATCCTTCTATTTGTCAGAGGTGGGAACTTTGATCTCGGTGTCATCTGCAGGACTGATTTCCATAGGGGAGGATGTTCAAGGGAGGATCTGCAAGTCTTTAGCTGTTGCTTACTTTCGCTGCCCTGAGAACTCAATGCACAGCTAAATTAGGATTGAATTAGAATCACTGCTGCTAATTAGCTATTTAAACTTCCTCCCCATCCCTCCTGTGTCCTGCTTGTTTTTCTCCTCGGCATCTTAGATCTTGTTCTTTTGATTTCAGGGTGGGTTGGGTTTTTTTTTTTATTTTGTGCATGTGTGTGTGTGTGATTTTGTTTATTTAGTGGGGGTTTTTGGTTGTTTTTCTTTTAAGCACTAAATAATTTGGGACAGAGGGGTACTGCCTACTAGATCCCTTTTCAGTGGCCGACCTTTAGGTTTTCAGCATTATAGAGACTACCACGAATTGTATGTCAGAATTCTTAATTGACTTGTTTTTACTGTAAACGCAGCTTCTGCCAAAAATAGCTGATACATTCCCTGTTCTGCTACACACACACAAAACATAGAATGCAGTTTTTCCCTGGGAATCGTTTATTTTGATTTCTTTGGGGCTGCTCACGTGAATGAAATTTATTCCTTCAGTTTTGTTCTTCGCGGGTCATTACTGGGCAATCTGGGGGGAAAAAAAAAAAAAATAGCTTGCACGGAAGAGTTACAATATTTTACCTTCAGGCTTTTTGCAAGAGCTTCAGATATTTTTCTCTTCCCTTTGCGTGGTCCGGGGAGTGGGAACGGGGAAAGAGCTGGCTTGTGGGTGCTGCCAGGTCGGAGCCAGGAGGGAGGGCTGTGCCAGCAGCTGGCTTGGCTGTTATCTGTGTTTTTTAGGAAGGATTTGCAACATCTGGGAAACAATCCCTTGCCTGGCTGCTGGGAATGTGCACCGTTTCCTATTGGCTGCCAGTGATGTCATAGCCTTCTGCGAGGCTTTCCCTGGTTTTTCCTCTCCATTATCTGGGTGCCAACAGATAACACTTGTCCTGTTTGTACATAAGCTTTTGAGAGACTGTATTTGCAATTACAATTAACCCTGTTGGGTAGAACCACTTAACAGGGCAACACAGGAGCTTCAGGACTGTTCAGACATCTTCAGCAAAGCGCACAGAAGGAAAATCCACAGAAGCAGATTCTCGGTGATCTCTCATGTCTAAAACAAGCTGATTTCAGGACCAGCCTCTTCACCCGTCACATAAACCCTCATCCATCTGGAGCCTGATCGACCCAGCATAAGACAATTTTCTTGTTCCTCAAATAAACATCCCTTTCCTGATGGGCTTTTCCAGGCCTTCCAGCAGCGTGGAGTCCTGTTGCCTTTGACAGAATTCCTGCTGGAATACAGGGCCTCCTCAGCAGACCCTTTTCTGCAATTGGTCCTGGGGGAGCAGCCTTCGTGTGGATAATGGGCCACGTCTCTGAAGCCTTGGCTGGGGATTTGAGATGCCTGTGACTCTAGGGGAAGTAATTACTTTCAGCTTGGAGATGAATGTGGCTGCTCTGAAGTTGCCATCAAAAATATAAATGGCTCTTTTGGGGTGTTTCTTTAGTTTACTGGTGTCAGTCCCTCACCTCTCGCTGAGCTGAGAGAAACACCAGGAGCTGCTGCTGCTCTCAGGGAGAATTTAAAGCTCTCAATGAGAATTTAAATATTGTAGTTTTCCTGCTGGTAAATTACTAAATGTTTAGGCAGGTGGGGATGTGAGAGCACCGTTCCCCTTCCCAGGCTGGTTCTTTTCTGGTGTCCCCGTCCGTGGATGCTGCCCAGGTGATTCCTTGGGCTGGCTCAGCACCTGGGGCAGTTTGTTCAGATGTCTGCTGAGCTCTGGGAAAGGCAGGCCTTGCCATAATTAGTTAGAAATCATAATCAAACATGGTGTAGAGGAGAAAAGGGGAAAACTGAGCTCCAGAGAGGTGAAACAATTGATCCAAAGAGCCGCTGAAGATCAGTAGCAATAATGGTGTCTGGAACTCCAGTGTTGACACACTGAGCGCTTATTTCTGCAAACGAGTTCCAATATAACGGGTTTTCAGACATGTTTCTTGCTGGAAATGCTGGAGCCTCCTCCAGCACAGAAGGAAACAGGAGTTTTTTCTCAGCATGAAGGAGCTGCGGGGTTTGTTGCTTGCACAGCTGGACTGGTGTTCGTCCTGTCATGGGTCGGAAGTGGCTGTGTGGGAATCACTGGGGATGTCAAAAGAACATAAGATCTTCTCTAACGTGCCAGGCTTGATCTGCTTTCTCCACTTCCCGGGAAAGATTTAGTGGGGAGGGTGATGGTGGGACCTCAGTTGCAAAAACAAACAGCTTCCAGTAGGATGGAATGAGCTGAATCAACAGTTGCAATTAGTTCCACACTTCTTTATTAACTTCCTCCATGTGCCCCGCACAGGAGACATCCCCGTTTCACATGGAAATGCAGTCCTTTGGGTGGAACCCAACAGCTGTTTCCCAGCCCACAGGCATGCTCCCGAGCAGCACACAGTACCAGCACAGTGCAGGGAGAGAAACCCATTAAAATGCTCCTGCCAGTCAAAACTGCAGGGGAGGCTTGATGGGTGAAATGTAATTATCAGGGCTGGCTCGTGGCCAGGGAGCTGCCTGTGGCACTGCCTTTCTCCTGCAAACACTGGGCAGTCTGTGTTGTGGCAGCCCACGAGGGCATTACCTCTGCCATTCGAAGGGGTGGAATATTGGAGCGCTTTCTTCTTGCCGTGGCTCGTCAGAGAAAAGGACGGAATTTATCTTAACAGTGATTCACAGCCTCGTTGGCGGGAGAAATGAGGGACTTCAGGTGGGCCAGCAAAGCAGGGAGCAGCAATTCCGTGTTGGAATTGCCAGGGCAAGGACACATGAATTCTCTCAAGTGCAAGCCACCCCTCAGAATTCTTCCTCTTCTGCAGCCGCTGAGAAACCCCCACCAAAGTGAAGGCATTGGCCTTGAGAGAGGCAGCGCTGCTGCCCACCACAAAGCTCCAGCTGAGCCCAGGATTCCACGGAGTTGGGTGTTCTGCCACCTTTCTGATCCCTTGGATGTATGGGAAGAATAAACCAGGCAGTGCAAGCAGAATACTCTTGCTGCGTGTGCCGTCTTCTGCTGCAGATTTGCTTTTCTAGCACAACAAATGTTGTTCTGATGCTCTTTTGGGGTGGGTTTTTTTTTTTTTTAATTTGGTCTGCAGCCATCCATTTATATTCAGTGCTCTTGAACACAGGGATCTGTAAGTCAAGAGGGAAAGCTCTGATGAAGGGCAAGTGCTCCACTTGTAGCCAGACATAGATGTGGACAGTCTGTGTCTCATTTTAACAACTTAATTGCTTCAAGATCTCTTGCTTAAAGCTCTGAAGTCGGGTCCTCTTGCAGGAGCTCCCAGGTCTTGCTTATTGTAAGAGTAAGATCACTTTAGGCAACTTATTTAAACTGTGACACTCCTGGGTTTATTTATTTATCTATTATTATTATTCCTCAGGGGCAAAATTTCACCCCAAAGGATGTGTCTGTGAATTAAAGTGTGCTTTGTGTGGAAGTGCCTGCAACCAGCAGCACAGCCAGCACAACTTGGATCTTATTTTGGGAAGGTAAACACTGGAATATCTGCACCGGCCACTGCTTTATCGTGGCTGTTGTGCTTGTGATTTACTGCTTGAAATGTGAAAGATGTTTATCTGGGATTAACAAGCTGCTCAGAAACAGGGGATATTGCCAGTGTGTTTTCTTGAGTTCAAATGTATCTCGAGTTCACTCTGTCTGGTACTGAACCGATTCAAGTTCAAGGTGATTTAAGTCCTGAATGCGGCTGAAAGATCAGTGTGGGTGATTTTTGCAGCCCTTTTCCCTCTGTAATGGTAATGGCAGTGTCTGAGGGTGTTTGTGACTCTAATCTTACTGCAGTCTAGTAAGAAGTGGGTACCCAGTGCCTCATCCTTCAGGAAATCTCAGCCCAGGTCAAATATTCCCAAGGAGTTGCTTTGCTGGGATGGATTTTGCCCCTGCTCAGCAGCACTCCCAGGGTGACCCACAGCCTCCATCAGGTGGGTTTGCCTCCACAGTGGGTCCAAGGCTTCTTCCTTCAGGAGCAGGGAAAGGCTCAAGAGCAAACACCCAGAAATATGGAAGGGATTTGTCTTGTTGGCTCATCTTGGAGTCAGATGTGGCTGGCAGCGGAAAGGCCCAAAGAGGGAACGTGTTTCCCTGCTCCCAAAACCCTCGTGCCAAGTGCTTGTTTGCAGAGCTTGCTACAATCCAGAGTATGGAGGGTGAGGGGATGTGTAGATCTTACTTACACCCAGTTTCATCTTTTTTTTTTTTTTTTTTTCCCCTTTCTTTCTTTCTTTTTTCCTCTTTTTATCCCCTGGTTTGATTTTCGTCAGTGAAAGCACTCGCAGAGAGATTCCTCAGGGGATGAGCCATGCTCAGAGCCATCCTTGCATCTCCATAATGCCAACATACTTTCTAAACATCTCCCTTTAACTCCCCCACCTGAAAGAAAGAAGCCTTAATTACCAAGTTATTAGGAAAAGCTTGTGTTGTTTTTTCCCTTCAGTGTTTCCTCTGTTGCTCTTGCTTTGGTGATAAGAGTTTGAATAATGCAGCTGACTCCATGTGGTGCTGGAGAACTGTTTTGTCTCCAGGCAGTTCCTTTTTGACAGCCTGTGTGTGTTTCCCTTCCCGTATTTATGGTTTATGCTCTTAGGAATAATGCACTGCGTCTGGAATGCCAGTCCCCTCCTATCCTGGTCCTTCTCCACCCCTTTCTTTAAGAGCCACCATCCATCTGATCGTTAGATTAGAATTAGTCCTCAATAAATTAACCAGTTATTGTTGGAACCTCTTACACCCCAGTTCTTCCACAGCTAAAAATAAAGGGAGGCTGAGACCCTGTTGCCTCTCAGTGAAAGGTATTAATCTATATCATTAATTGAGCATTTAGTTAATTAAAGACCTTATAGTTGTATTGTTTAAGGAGACTTGGCCAAGTGATTTGGGGGCTCAGGGGATTGGTGACAGGATGTAACCCTGGTCAACTCCAGGTCACTAGTTCAAGTCTAATTTCTGTGGATCATGGCCAGAAAGTGGTCAATGGACTGTTGAAATACGCTTTTTTGCACAGGAAATGCAAAATTCTCCCAGTTTAATGGGAGAATACTCTTTGTAAAGTCATTTAAAATGAGAACTCAATCCTTCAGTTCACAGAATTCTCTTTTCATTTTACGCAAACCCTCTCGGGCTGGTCACCTGCCTTCCTGCCTGAACAGTAGAGAACTGGGATCTCTTCTAGGCTTTTAAATAAAGTATAACCACTTAATCAAACAAGTAAAGCTGAATTAGAACTGGGACTGCTAATTGGGAATCATCATGTTCTGTTTGCAGAGATAGATTTAAAGGAGTCTTGGATCAGAGCATGTTTGTTTTCCTGTAGTGGTGCTTCACCCAGTGTACGGTTCTTCTCCCCTGGGGTTTAGGTTGCATTTAGGGAGGTTGATTGCTTTCATCTCACTTGTGCAGAATTGGTGGTATCCTGCCTTTCTAGGTTAGAAAACTGAGGCGAAAACGCTGATTTCATGATAAAACATTCACTGAGCCATTGACAGAGAAGGGACCTGCTCTCTTTGGTTCCTGGGTGTGCATGTCAGCCATGAGCTCTTTTCCAGCAATAATAAGATTTAAAACCAAAAATAATGTGGAAAACCAGTTTCCCCTGGGTGTACAAAAGGACTCTTGAACACAAAGCATCTCTGCCTTTTAAAAATATTTATTATTTCCTTTTTAAACACAGAAAAGTAGGTACTAGCCAATAGATAAGTGGGTAGAGTCAGATCTAAGATCCTCTGTCAATCATTTATTAAAATGAGCTACAAACCAGGAGGGTGGGGAGAGGAAGAGACTCCAATTCTTCTTTCTCTTGTCTGTTTATCTGCTGATTAAAGCTGAGTGGGGATGGATGCCCTGAATTTATGGGGAACAAGACTGAGTGTAGTGAACCCTTCACGTGCCATGACCGTGCCTGTGATCCATTATCCAGGAGCATCCCTGTTAATGATTGAGGATATTGATGGCATTAGTTGTTCCATGCAGAATTTACATCCTGCCTTGCGACAGGACTGGAATATGTAACAATTCCCAAACACACCAGGCTCCGCGTAGACACGTGGTGTTTGGAATGAGAAGATGGGTTGTTGCAGCGTGTCTTTAATTCCCAATTTCCACGTGGATTCTGTGTGTGTGGGGTGCTCTGCAGCCTTCTCTCCCACCCTGGCTCAAAGGCTGCCAGGCCCCTCCAGCTTCCAGGAGTGCCAGTGCCAGTGTCAGAGGAGTTTTGAAGGTGACAGTTCCGCGTTTTGTCCAAGTTTTCAGGTGCTCAGGAATTACAGAAGAGCTCTCACTGCATGTCCTGGCTTTATGGCACGACTGGAAAAAAGCCTTTTCCTACCTGCAGCTCTGCCTTGAGGGAACACCGTGGGACAAAATGGGCACAAGAGATGAGCAGAATGAACATCAGGAATCTGGTCCTCCCCTAAAGTGTATGGCTGTTGAGACTGGGTGGATTGGGGTTTTAATTCAGGCTCTTAACAGAGGCAACTCGGAGATTTGAGGTCGGGCCAGACCAGATTGTGAATTTTCACTCTGTGTCAGAGTGGAGAAACTGGTACAAATGTGGGTAATTCTCTTTTTTTTTTTCCCTTCATGACAGCTGGTCCTGGCTGAAAGTTCTCACTCTGACACGGGCTCCCAGTGCACTGAGAGCCACACAGACCTTCCACCACCCCTCGAGAGAACAGGAGGCATCGGAGACTCCCGCCCTCCATCCTTCCAGTAAGGCCGAATTGTCTTATTTATTTATTAAATTCCAATTCCTGCCTGTTTATTTCTCCTGCTGCTGCAGTTGTTGTTGCTGTAAAAATAACATATTGAGGAATCAAAAGGGAAATGGGAATAAAAAACACCCTTTCATTGTGAGGATGAAATAAATATCCAAAATACCTCATTTTCAAAGCCATTGTGGAAGAGTTAAGCAGCGAGAGAGCCCGAAATGCTTTCTGTGGTGGATGGATGACAACTTATTAGGGTATTGTGTGTAATTATGGAGTGTGCAGAGCCAGCAGAACACTGCTATCAGGAGGAAAAATTTCCATAAGGAATAATGCCTTCTCCATGGTGCATCCAGAGGCTGCCAGAGCTCTGTGTGTGGCCAGACTGGGAGTCATCTGGTTTAATGGGAACCTTGTTATTTCCTGTTCCGTGTGCTGAGCCAGTGGGTATCCTGAAAATACCTTCATTTTTAGGGAGGGCCTCGGAATTTAGGGAGGATTTGAAGCTGGCTCTGGCTAAGATCTCAGCCTGTGTTTGGAGAAGGAAACGTGGCCTTCATTCGCCGGGTGTTTCCATTGATTTCTGGGATCACTATTGCCTGGGAGAGCCCTTGGTGTTGTTGTGTGAGTGTTTTACAGATAAAAGCCTTCTAGAGGGGACAAGAAACCCTGGGAAATACCTGACAGCGTGTCTTGCAAGGGCTGTGCTGCCCTCCTGTGTTCATGAATTGCTTGGGAGAGGCCTCTGCCAGTGCATGTGACCAGAAAATAGAACTAGTTCTTTGTCTTTCTGACCTAAACCTGCATGGAATAGCTGCAAGATCAACCTTTATTTAAAAAAAAAAAACAACCACAAAGTCAGACACTCTTCTCTCCACGCCTTTTTTTCTTTCTTGTTTTAAACTGCATTAGAGAATCTGGCTTGTGGGGAGATCTTCTGGGCTAAAACTTGTTCTCCCTTAATGCCTTTTTAGGTTCTTCTCTTCACACTTGAACATATCAACATGTTGCAGTGGTTTTTGCTGTTGTGTTCTATGAAATAATGGCCCGAGTTTATGTCCATAACACAGGGCAGACTATCTCACTCAGTTATTCTGCATGAAGCCCTAAATTCTGCTTCATTATTACAATTTAATTTTAAAACGCACCCGCTCCAGGTTTAAAGATTCCAAGTGGTAAGGAATCCACTGGGTTTTGAAATCATTTGTTTCTCTTGGATAGACTTAAGTTGAGCTGCTCAAGTCTTTAATTGTGAAGCCTGGCTTCCAGAACATGAATCATGACTGTTGTCCTCCAGAAATTTTGGAAAATGATGTTTCTTGGGATTTTGCTGCGGTGATTCTGCAGTGTGTCTGATTTACCTTCCTGGTTCCTAAATCCCTGAGATTTTTTTTTTTTTAATGCTATTCGAGCTGCACGAGATGTGTCATCTCCTGCCTTCCTCCTTCAGTGTTGATCGAGGCCTTATTTATTAAAGCAGCACCGGCTGAGCTGGGTATTGCATAATTGTACAGAAATTGTGCAGAATTGCACAGAAATGTTGCTGGATGACCAAGAATCCAGGGAATAGATGCAGCAGGAAACATCAGCAGGCAGTGCCATCCAAGGGAATGAGGTCCTTGTTGGAGGTGGAGTGGTAGCCACCTCCTGACAGCACTGATGTTTTGCTGAATCATAGATTAAACCCCAAATAAAACTTAACTTTTCCCCTGCCTGATGCGGGTTCTGAAGTTCATCCGGGTTTTCAGGCTCCGCTGCCTCTGTTTGGTGGTTGCCAAATCCATGGGAGCGGGGTGAGGCTGCTCCTGGGGTGGTGGAGGAGGTGCAGGAGCCAGGTGACAGCAGTGGCCTCGGAGTTACCTCTCCCACCCAGCTCTCGGGTGTGGGCTCTGAAAACTGAGCAGGGAGAGGGGAGCTCCTTTTGCATCCTTTGTTAGGGAGTAAACCACCTTCTGTGGGCGGGTTTAGCCCAGGAAGCGATTTGGGAAGTGGGAATTACGAGTGGAGTCAGTAGATGGTGCTGCTGGGATGGCCAAGAGCCTCTCAGGGTGACCTGAGGGGTCTGCCACCCCTGTCCCCCTTTTCAGCTCAACCAGAAGTGCCAGCGTAGGTGTGACAGCACTGAAACACAGCCTGGCATTTTGGCAGGGCTTCAGATGTGCAGGCAAAGGTTTTCTCGCCTCGATTTCCTGATTTCTGTGGTGGGCATGTCAGCACATTTATTTCCTTCGTGCCCGGAGAGTGCGGGGGTGTGCAGGAGGCACAAAGGCCTCTTAAATGTAACACTCCACAGTTGTGCTCACACATAACCAGTTCTGGGTCCAGGGACCGGGCGGTTGGATTGTTGGAGGGTTTTAATTCCCTGTGTAAAACGTGCAGGCCAGTGTTCTCCAGCCTCAGGGAATTCTAGGAGTGATAAATTAGTAATTCTGGTGTTTTGGTGTCAGCAAATGATGGTCATTACACCCTCTGTGTAGGAGAGGAAGGAGTAGGACCAGTAACTTTCCAAGGGAGATGTTCCACAGCAGAGCTTTAGCCCACGTCACATCATACCCTGTTACATTTTCGGGAGCTTTAGGTCACTTCCCTCAGTTTAATCCATTAAAATGAGCTGTGGCCTTTTCCAGCACTGGAGAGCCCACAAGAAGGATGGAGAGAGATTATTTACAAGAGCCTGGAGTGCAGGACAAGGGGGGATGGCTTCAAACTGCCAGAGGGGATATTGGGAAGGAATTCTTGGCTGTGAGGGTGGTGAGGGGCTGGGATGGAATTCCCAGAGAAGCTGTGACTGCCCCTTTCCTGGAAGTGTCCAAGGCTGTGTTGGACAGGGCTTGGAGCAGCCTGCTCTGGTGGAGCGGGACGAGCTTTTTAACACAGAGCTTTCTGTGCTTCTGTGCACGTAATTATTAATTGTCAGCTTTGCTGTGACTTCAACCTTCAAGGTCAGTGCTCTATATTAAAAGTGGCCAGTGAGCTGCAGCTTCTGCCCTTGGGCTGGGAGCTCAGCGTGATGATTCTGGGAGCCAGAATGATCCCTCCCCCTTGGCCCATCAGGACCTTTCTTTCCTACGGAAACGTCGGGCAACAGTCTTGTGGCAGCTTTTCCCACACGTCATGGTGATGCGCAAATGCTCGTGCAGACAGCACCGTGTGTCCCAGGGCATTTTGAAAATAACCCTTTCCCTGTTTGAATAACATTTGCGCTGCTTGAAAATAGCACTGTGTGTCTCAGGGCGCGGATGTGGAAGTGTTGTTTTCACCCCCCAGGTGGTTTTGGGCTGGGCAGAACAGTTTTCTGGCTTGTAAACTAACAGTTTTATGGAAACAGAGAAAAAAGGGATGACTCTGGTGTTTGTTCCTCTCTGTTCTGTGACAGCCCCAACGCTGCCAGCAGCAGGGATGGCCTGGACAATGACACAGGGACAGAGTCCGTCATCAGCCACCGGCGGGACAGGCACCGGCGGAGGAACAGGGAAGGGCACGAGGATGGTGAGTCCTGGCTCAATCTCCCCCCATTTTTTTTTTCATTCGGGAAGAACAAATTTCCTGACAGTCTTTCGCAGCAACAACTGCTTTTGCGGCGAATGCTGCACAGGAGGCTTGTGCCTGCGTTCCTGTGTGCTTTCAGGGGCTGTGATTATTTTAATGGAATAATTTGATAATTGCTTTGAAACTCTTTGAAGCTCAGCGTTTTCGGAGAGGTCTGGAAAACCTACGGTGAAGTGGCAGAGAGATTACTTTTGACAACATTCAGAGCTTTCTGTAGCGTTAGAAGATGAGTAGCTTGGAGAGGACTAACTATTCATTTCTCAAGGCTCAGATCAGCCGTGGTGTTTTATGCTGATATAACACTGGCTCTGGAGATCTTTTTTTCTATCTAAATACACCCAAAGTACACAAATAAACTGCAGAACTCCATCTCTTGCCTCTAGTCTGTACATCAAAGTAAGCTTGGTTTTTTCATTCGTTGCCAGACAAGAATTTCCAGGCTTAATTAAGAATTAATAGGTGCCACCCATTGAGTTTAAAATGGTTCAGAATTTGGAACACTTGGGCCCAAGAGATGCCATCATAGTCTTAATTCACAGCTCCACCCCCTAAAGTATTTGCCTCCAGTTAGAAAACCAGAAATGACATACATACTGTGGGTTAGAAACAGGTGTCTTCCTGTTCATTTAACCCTTCCAACATGTCATTGATTCAGAATTCCTCAGCGGTGAAGCAGAGAGGTGTCTGTGCATGACCCTGACTGCAAATTCCTTTTAGGAAATCACAGAAAGGGGCAGGATTTTCTGGTAGTGTTGTGTTAGAAACTTGTTACAGGAAGGATGTTAAAAGGGAGATTGTTTTAAACATCGAATTAGTGCCAGTACACGTTTTGCTGTGGATATTCATGGCGTAAGAGGTGGTGTTGGATGGTGTGGGGCCACAGTCTGGAATGCTCATGTGGGATTGTTTGAGCACAGGAGTTTCTGCCTTTGGGGGGTCTGAAACTAGTTCACGCATTTCCCTTTAGAAAGAAATGGGATAAAATTTCCTCCTCCTCCTGTCAAAGCTCAGGCAACAACAGGTCAGTCATGCAAACATTATGTTTGCTAAACAATCCAGGCCTTCTACCTGAAGCAGGTGACTGCTGTTAACATGCAGGAAACAGTATTAACTGCTGTACGGTCAAAATATATTGTTTAATTTCCATAGTGTTTCTGTGGTCATAACAGTATTTTATTTGACAGTAGTGACATACAATGTATATAATAACACACCAGTGTGTTGTTTTCAGTGGAAAGCGTCCCTAAAGCACACAGCTGAGCACTGTGCCCTGAATTGCCACTTGAAAATATGAAAAGGAATGAAATACCCTAATTCTGGAAAGGACTTTAAGGCCTTTTCGTAACAGGGATCATTCTTTTCTTGAGTCTTCGTGTCTCGTTTGCGTGGAGCACAGCTGGATGTAAAATGGGGGAACAGTCCTGGGGAAAGGGGGACAAGGCTGGGGAAAGGGCAGCACCTGGATCACAGCTCTTCCAGGGGCAGCTCGCTCGTCATTATGAAACAGCGGTAATTCCTCCTTTCCCTGCAGAAAGAAGGGAATGCAGTGGGAGTGTTTGATCTGGTCCTGTGGGGACTCGTTTGAATAATACCAAAATTACAGCTCTGGTAGTTTTGGAGGGGCGGGATGAGGGATCTCCTTGGAGCCCTGCATTACTCAGAGGTGTTGTTGCAGAGGCACAGGGACAGCCCTGCCGGCTCATCCGGCTGAACAGTAACCTGACCACGGACTGTTTGTGACTGTTGGGGCTCATTGTTGGGCAAAGTGTGAATGTTTGAGCTCCCTGTTGGTGTACAGTGAACGACAAAAGAATTGCCTACCCTGGCAGTGAGGATTTCCCTGGATACCCTGCAAAGGGAAGGGAGTACTTGTTCCTCAGGAAAACATGAGCAGTGTGTTACAGCCTTCACTACAACTAGGTGAAGTGAGAGAAGGTGCTAATGAGCCATTTGGGAACTGTAGAGGTGTAGAAACACTGAGCTAAAACCTGTACAGGTCGTGGAGGCTGAGTCCACTGATCCCAGAGCACCGCGGAACTGAGAGGCTCAGCAGAACTGAGGATCTTGTTCTGACCTGGGAAAACCCCAGGGCTGGAAAGAGAAGGGATGCAAAACGCAGATTTTCTGTCCTACTTTCCATTTTAATTTGCAAAAATTATTTCCTGATTTTATTGAGAAGCTTTGCCAGCTTTCAGTCTGGAAGTCTGGGCTTGAACTGCAGCGGGGTTCTTCCAGAGGCTTTCAGGTTTGATTTGGAGTCTGGGTGATGGGAAGTTAACCAGGTGGTAATTAAAAGTGTGGTATCATGGATGGGTTGTTCACCAAACCAGCCTGTATGTTTTCCTTCGTTGTTGCAGGATTACTCATCTCAGAAAAGCTATTTCCGCTGAATTGCTGCTGGGCAATTACAGACACACAGAGAGAGGCCATTATAAATATGGATGGCCCTGGAAGATGGTGACACACCTGGTGATCTGACAACGTTTTCACACCTCTTCCCATTGAAAATGCAGAAGGATTTTTTGCAGCAGACGGGCTGTGATTTGCTAGACCAGGGATCCACTCAGATAACACAGGCTGGGGCATTTGTAAGCTCTTCCACCCATTTCCCTTAAATTGTGCTCCACTTTTTAGTGCAGAGGCAATGAATTCTTGTGTCTTCTCCTGTGCTTGTATATTCTCTGATTTCCAAGCTGATACCCACAATGTGGTGGCTTGAGGAACGTAGTAAAACTCTTGTGTTCACCCATGTGCATTTGGGGGTTTGTGGCACTGCAGATGCAAACTGAGGAAATCCTCAGGAAAGCTGAGCTGGAAAAGAAAGCAGTATGTCAGGGCTCTGCTTTTGTCTCGTCAAGCGACAAAAGTTGCTTTGGAAAGTTGACAAAGTCCTATTAAGTGAAAGTAGAGTGAGGATCTTAATTAGGGACGCGGGAGGTCTGCCTGGCACATGTCCTGGGGACCCCTCGCTGGGGGCAACAAAGCTCCCGCGTCACTCCGCTGAGGAGGAGTGGGAAGGGGGCCTGTGGAAGCTCTAATTAGGGAGGTAATTAAGGGACAAGTTTCCTTTGGCGTTGAGGGATGTTTTAGAGCTCCTGCTCGCTCTCTGACGAGTCTGCAGATGTCAAGTGCCGACGCTGGTGCTTCAGCACCCCGGTTGCTGTGGGGTGAACTTAACTGCTGTGCAGCCAGCTGAAAAATGCCAGATAATGGCCTGTGCCTTGAGAAGCTCTTCATGTGGGCAGGCTTGTAGATCCCCAAATGTTTGAGAAGAGGAGCTGTTGCAGGTTTCCGCTCAGTGCTGCAATATATGGATTTTTTACCGCGGAGTGTGCCGAGGAATCTGAAGAAGGGCTGGAACTAGAAAACAGTTGCAATGGGAACTTGAAGCCTGTCTTTGGTGGAGCAATTAGAGGCTGTTTGAGGGTGCCAAAGAGCTTCAAACACGAGGCAAAGCAGGAGGCAGCGGTAGAGCATGGACACGGGTACAAGCATAAAGCAGGAGAGGACAATCTCAAAATTCTCCCCTACTTACACAGCAGGGACAGAGACCTGCACCCAGAGGAGTTATGAGTTTTTAGTGAGAAACTGCGAACATATTTCTGTTAATAACTGGTAAAGACTCTCTGCGTTGGAGGGGGTTGGAAGGGCAGTTGTTTTCCCTCTTCCCTGGGAGCTTGGATGTGCCTTCTCCCTGAGACACCCTTGTTCTCTGCAGTATCACAGAACCCTCTTTACACCTTCCTTGAGCAGATGCTGCTCTTCCCTCTCTGCTCTCGAGGCTGCTTTGATTTGTTCTTTGATGTGCTTCTGTCCCTCAGGCAGGGCCTACTCTGCTGTTGATAAAAGTCAAGGAGGACATATTTTACCCTCCCAGGCTATGCTTTATTCTCATCTCTGTGAGACACTCAAAGGCTTTTGTCAGATGGTCCCAGTGAACTCTTGTCATCCTCCAAGGAAGAAACAGGGGCAGGGGGTCAGCAGGGCAGAAAGTCCCTGGTCATTAGTGGGACACAGGCATTGAACCAGAGCAGGGAATGATTCTTGTTGGGACTTAAAACTTGGATAAGTGGGAGTGTTTTGTGAATAAACTCCTTAGAATCGTGGTTTGTGAAAGTACTCAGTTATGTTTCCAGACCTCCCCGCCCCAAACTATGCTGGCTAATATTAGAAGATCTTGGAAAAGGGAATTTTGTTTGGGTAGAGAAATTAGGAAAAACTTTCTGTACTTAAATGCACACCTTAATTACACAGGAAACCTTTCTCGTGAGTTCAAGGCTGCCTGGTGCTGTTTGGGATGTACAAAACAGAGCTAAAATTGAAGTTTAAGTGGCTGATAAAATAAGTTTTAGCTACTGGAGCAGTGCACGGGAGCTTTTCTGTAAGAGATTATCTAATTCAAACAGGAAATGTGAAGTTGAACCCTTTATTTTTTTTTTTTTTCTGTTTCAAATGTAACAGAGAAGATATAGCTGGATAAAGGAAAGGGGGAAAATATAAACAGGAGGCATTAGTGGTATACTGAGCACTTCTAATCTACATAAACCAAGTTGTTTTGGAATATCCAGAAATAAGGATTGTTATTTTAAAGTTTTCTGTGCTACCAAACTCAGATTGTGTTACCTGCTGCTTTCCCAGGGCCTTTATTTGTACCTTCCCACTGACATCAACTTCTCATGGCCCCTCTCACTGATGTCTGATACCTTTACAGTAGTTGTTCGTGCCTCCTCCTTCTGCCTCAGTCCATTTGTGACTTGTCCACGAACTGAGCCTCAGACAGATGGAAAAGGTAGGGAAAAGGTAGGCAGGCCAGGGAGGACAGCAGATTTTCCAGCTGTTGAATGGGATCAGCCTGGTTTTGGCATAAGGATCCTCTGCAGCGGTGGCTGTGCCTGTCCCGCTGCTCACAGTGCCCTTCCCTGCCCTTCCTCTCTGCCTAATAACACCCCCCTTGTGGTTTTTTTGGCAGCCCCTCGGATCAATGGGCACCCAAAGCTGGACAGGCACCGCGAGCACCCCCCTGGCTACGACAGCTCCTCCACCATGATGAGCAGTGAGCTGGAGTCCAGCAGCTTCATCGACTCTGAGGACGACGACAACACGAGCAGGTGGGGCACTGCCACGGTCACTGAGCTGGGAAATGCTCCTTGCATCTCCCTCCAGGCTCTCCACTGTGGTCCTGGGCTTGATTTAGGTCTTCTCCTCCCCCGTTTTCATTCCTTTCTTGCCCTGGTATATGTGATTTGAGCACTGGGTGTGACACTCAGTGCCATGGTCTAGTACACGGCGTGGTGTTGGGTCAAAGGTTGGACTCCATGATCTCAGAGGTCTTTTCCAACCTTGTCGGTTCTGTGATTCTGTGATAATTCATCAATAACATCATGTTGTGTATAATCTCTGCTCTAAGAACCAAGCTCAGTTGCAGGGTCACTCTCCAACCTGTCTGTAGCCACTGCTACAATAAAGAGGAAAATTCTGCTCCTGCCTTTTCCTTTTAATAGCAAGAATGGTCACATTTTAAGATCAAAGCAATGTGCAACTGCCTACCTATTTATAAAGTAATGGTGTGAATATTATAATAAAATACCTTCAGCATAGGTTCCTAATAAGTGTGCACTTCACTAGAGCTGAATTATAAAGGAATTCCTGTGTAATTGCACAGTCTGAGACCTGTGAGCATTACAGGAATTCATCAAAGTTAATGCTATTGCAAAGGCAGGCTGGGTTGGCATATATTTATGGCTTCTTCATTATTTCTGTCTTTCTGTGAGTTATTCTTCACTTCTTGAAAAACACCTCTCCATTTGGAGAGATCCTTGTAAATCTCTGAAGACATTTTTGTTGTTCCATGAAAGGTTTATAAGCCAATACGTTTCTCAGATTTAAAATACTTATTTTTAAGGGTGTAAAATGAATCAAAACAAATATTCTTTCCTTTCCTGGCAGCATTCTCTAAACAATGTCTCTGGAGCTGTTGTGAGCTCTGAAAACCCATTACAGATTTCTGTGAATTGTCAGAGAACAAGGTTATAGATCTTTGGTGGTTCATAGAGATCTGCAGCCTGAAACAAATAAGGTGCAATGTGATATTCTCAAATTTTAGGTAGAATGGAAACAGCAAGAGCAGCTGCTGGAGATGCTGAACCACTTGCTGTGTTTACAAACATGATCAGCTTGTTGAACTGGGTGGATCTGTTTGGTCTTGCAGTTGGTCATGGCTTAAAGAGCTGCTGAAGAACAGCAGTTCCTCCAAATTCTTCTTAAAGGCTGTGTGCTTCCAAAGGTTTGAAGGGATAACTAAATGAACATTGAAGATTTGCTCCTGAATTAGTTTCAAGAACTTATTTTGCAGCTGCGGTGAAGTAGAAGGTGTCACTGTCCATGGAAGGGGGGTTGGAACGAGATGATCTGTAAGGTCCTTTCCAACCCAGACCATTCCGTGATTCTGTGATGAAGTTCCCAACACCTGAAGATACGAAAAAATTACCCTTCTGGATGCTTTGTGCTTCACCTGGATGTTCATGTGCATAAAGGCTTGGCAAGATCAGCAGTTAACCTGAATGCACTCTCAGCCTCCCTAAAGCCTTTAGGGCTTCTAACCCTCCTTCCCTCCCTAAAAAACGGAGCCCACAAAAACAAGAGCAACAACAACAACCCTGCAGCTGATTTGGGATTTTCTGGTAAATAAATTAATCATTTCCATGGCAGCAAGCAATGCAGTGGGGCAGGATTAGCACTGAAGCACTTCAGAGCAGACCCCAGCTAAACCTTTCTGTGTTAATAAAGTCAAACTTCCTGCGTCTGACCCGAGAATAAAGAGATTCTTCGAAGCTGCAGCGCAGCCTTTCCCTCTCGAGGCTGGGGCAGGAGCTTTTGGCACAGGGAGCAGCTGCCAGGCCAGCTAGTCAGGAAGAACCACTCCATGGAATGCTCCAAGGTATGCTGTTGTGTTCCAGGGATGGTGTTCTCAGGCAGATGAGAGATTGTGCTGGCAGGGAGAAGTTTTTTCTTCCGAGGCGAACGCAGGCAAATAGCACATCGAGAATGCTGCAGACCTGCTGGAGGCAGCCTGGGCAGGAAGGAGGTAAGTTTGGGGAATAACAGCGCAGGGACTCTGCTGTCACAGCCTGATTTGTGGAGGAGATCGTGCCACGGAGGAGGCCACCGAGAGAAGAAATCAGACGTAAAGGATGTTACTGTCTCAGAAGAGGTTGCAGGTTGAGGATGTTTTCTAACTGTGCGTGTGTTTGACACAGGGCTATTTTTATTTTTATTCTTGACTTGGAGCAGTGCAGCAGAGTTGGGCAGTTCCCAGTCCAAGGAGAACCTGTTGCATTCAGTTAGAGAGAAAAAGGAATCTCTTATTTTGGTGAATTGACTCGTTCACAGATATTACAGGGCAGTACAGAATGGCAGTGTGAGCACAATAATTCATTTGCTTCCTTTTCAAAGGATGACATGATTGAATGCTCGTGTTGTTTGCAGGTAGGAGTTTGAACACAGGTTGATGTAGGGAGCTCAGAGTGAACTTTACAGTAAAAATCTTATTTCTGTTAAGCAAACAAAGGTTTAAGAGGTATGACATCTGTAGGATTATTGTCAGCTATGTGCAATTGGTATTCTCAGTTCAGTGTATCTAAGATAATTCACTGCAAAAAAAAATGTTTATCTCTCTTTTAAGAAATTAGCATTAATTCTCTTTAAACTATATGGATAAGCTGTCTTTAACAAATGTTACCTTTTCCCCCTTCCTTTGGGGGATATAGATTGGTCAAGTTATTATTATTATTATTTTAAAAAATGTCTTCTGGGGGATTTATTAGCCTTTGTGTTAGAATTGCAGTCAGGGTTTTTTGGGCAGCAGCCAGTGCAGGAAATTATTTGGTAGTGATGATTCCAGATTTGTTTTTCATCTTTGCACTTGATTTGTCTCAAAAGCTTGGATATACCATGTTGTCTTGCACATCAAATTGTAGTAATAACTTTTGCTCAGTATTTCTGAGGATACTTCAGAGAGCAAAATATTTTTCCTCGTTAGAATAGGTTTGAGTTGTTATTTTGCATCCAGATACTCCTAAAATAGGAAGGATTCAGCAAGGATGCGTTAAAGCTATGGATTTTATAGAAATTACAAGAAGAGATGGTGCAATGTGCCATAGCTACATGAAAATAGGTATAAATATATTCCTGCAGTGCCTCATCAATTTTGTGCAGCTAATGGGAGAGGCTGTTTTAGCTCCAGGAGTTACTTCCCTGAAATATTGTCTGTCTTGAACTAAACTTGAACTGGGGCTTTTTGAAGGAGGTGATTCCTATTTTTTCCATTCTAATATTGGGTAGAATGGAAAAAAATACCATAAAAAGAAGAACTTCACTTTGCACATATTATCCTCTGGTAACAGAAGTTCAGAGAATTGCCAAAACCCTCTGATTTTGCTGGTTTAATTTAAAAGAAAATCCCCTTCTGAAAGAGCAGGTTCACCGAGAGCAACATGCCTTTCCTTTGCTCAAATTCTTCCGAATTCTTGTGTGCTGGAAGGTTTTGGCTGAATCCTACTGGTGAGATATTCTGGGAGAGAAGAGGAGGAGAATGAAATTGGAGAGGAAATAGGAAGGGAGAGAATATTGGGTAGTAAAATGTAAGAGGAGGTTTATGTGTCAATCTTTGCTGCTGCTTTCAAGGGAGTGGTAAGTGTTGAACAAGTCCAGTTTTGGGAGCCCTGCATCTGAGACCTCCTTATTTTTCCTGTTGGAAAGGTAAAACCTTCCAAACCCAGGTGCTTTGAGCTGTTTCCACAAACAGCGAATTATCAAATTTCTGATCTCTTTTTGAAAATCCCACCTCTTGGCTCTTCAGTTCGCCTTGCTGGGAGGGGGGAAAAAGGAGGGTGTGAGGCTAACATGCCTGAAATAGTTTTGTGAACCCGAAGGGAACGTCAGGAGATTCACACCCTCTGAGCAGCTCCAGCATCTGCAACACCCAGCTCGGTGTCCTGGGTGAGGACACCCCATCCCATGCCCGGTGGGTTTTCCCGTGGTGGGCTGGAATCTCATGACGCCAAGCTCCTGGTATCAAGTTTTCCTTGGGGTATTCTCACATTCCTGCATGTGGCTGGAACTTTGAGAGACTGGGGAAGAAGCCTGGCCCTGTTTGTTTTGTGACGGTGCCAGTTCAGTTACTTGCCTTGTGCGGGGTTGGATTTTTTAATCTTGGTTGATGATGGAGCATTCCTTTCTTTTTCCCCCCCATTCTTAACATCGTAAATAGAGGAGAGATGTCTCTGTGGTGTTATAGTGGTATCTGAGAAATCTAGGCTTTGTTCCAGGCTCCTGCAATTAATTTGGGCGAATCCGTTTTTGTCTCTCTGTGTCTCATTCCGCTCTCTGTAAATTGAGGATGATTAAAGCTCTGAACTATTAGAGGGATCTTGAGGATTTCTGTGTAGAATGGGGCACATGTAGGTTCTACAAGTTTGAAGAGCCTGAAAAAAACCCCACAGTAGGATAAAACTAACAGATTACGTGAAGGTAAATCATATTCACTGTTCCTCTGTCACTCTTCGGTGTTACCAGTTGCTGTTTTATTTCATTGAGTTCAAGCCTTAACCTTAAGATTTACAGTGGAAGAAAATACACCACCAGGACAGGACTCACAAAAACTGGCATTGAGGGTTGCACTCTGACTTGCTCCCAAAAGAAAGGAAGCCACTAAATTATTCTCTAATCCCTGCTGGAGTTTAGCTGGAATCTTCTCCGTGCTCTCACAAACTGGCTGATGGTGCTGGCAGGATTTACTCTCTCCTGCATTTGGAATCAGCCTGGGGTTTTTTCGGCAGGGAAATGCAAATGGCTCAGCTCTGCAGAGGTGACATCTCTGCTCTCCTTTCCCCTCAGGTTGAGTAGCTCCACGGAGCAAAGCACCTCGTCCCGGCTCATCCGGAAGCACAAACGCAGGAGGAGGAAACAAAGGATGCGGCAGATTGACAGGGTAAGGTTGGCACCATCCTTCTCCAAGGAGGTGAACCGTGATTCCTGAGCGTAGCTCTTGGCTTAGGAAGGGATCCAGAACAGGTCTGTGCCTGTTGAATTCTTTGGAAAGGCTCCCTTGTGGCTCCAGTCTGGGAAGGGGTGTCAGATGCCTGGTGTATAAATCTCTGAGANTGAAGTTCTGCAGCACCAGAGTCAAGTTTTTCTCCTCTCCTTTTCTTCCTTTTGCTGTTCAGTGATCCCATTTCTAGTGTTTTCCAAGACCAGTCGCTGCAGGAGAAGGTCCATTATGCCACTGGCTGGTGTGGGAAGGGGTGTCAGATGCCTGGTGTATAAATCTCTGAGACCTGCATTGTGCTGGAAGGAGAAAGCTAAATTTATAGGAAATCTCAGCTCTTCTCTCTTACCCTTTCCTGTGCCAGTCCTGTGGCAGCAGGATGAGGATGGCCTAAATGACAGGCTCTTGGAGTAACTGTTCTGTTCTCCCATAAATACCAGCCTTCACACACTGAAGAATGAGCTCACATACATTTTATCCCAAGAACTGGGGTAGTGTTTGAGAAGGTCTTTGATAAGCACATTTGTGTTTAATTTTGGAGGCAGGGGAGTGTCTGTCCTCTCGCTTCCTGGCGGATCGTGTAGTTCACCCCTCTCTTCAGGGAGGAGCTGTGGATGCAATAATTCACACTGCACTGGGCACTTTAGGATTTAAATGTTTGCCTGTCAGTCACAGTCAGGAAGCAGAAAGGATTCAAGGTGAAGTTCAGCTGAGAAACCTCAATATAGGAACGTGTTCTGTGTGTTTTGGGAACAAATCTTCGGGGAAGGTGCAGACTGTGTTCGGATTTCTTTCCCTTACGGATTCCCTTACAGTAGTTTCTGGATGCCTTCCAAGTGGAAACCTATTAATCAAATCCTGATGAGTTAATCCTCAGTAGTTCTTTTTATTGTCTTATTCTGAGCCATTTAAAACCTTGAGAATTCTCTGTTGTATTTTGCAGTCGTCTTCGTTCAGCAGCATCACTGATTCCACCATGTCCCTAAATATCATCACTGTCACACTCAACATGGGTAAGAGGATAAGCCACGTTTATTGTGATGAATTTCAAGTGATGGAGATGTATTTTGTGGTGGTGTGGTAGCCTTTGGAGCCAGGGGGAAGTTCCTTGGTTTGAAAGGATGCCAGGTGGACAAAAGGGAATGGCAGCTGAGAGTTGCTCCTGCGTTGGCTGTGCCTGGATTCCTAGTCCACAACTGGATAGTTCTGAGCCATTTGCACAAGCAGATCAGTGTTCTCTCCTGGGAAAGGGCTGGAACTCCAGGATATGGAGTTAGTGGTGAGGTATAGGGATGGTGAGGGGTCAGACGTTGTCAGAAGCAAGGGTAGAAGGGAACTGGAGGTTTGTGTTTCTGCTGCTCCTGCGTTTCATTGTTTAACCAGACAGAAATGTGCAGGGCTGCCAGTTAGCTCAGCAGCTTTCAGTGGCACCAAACCCTTCCTGCCACTCTGATGTGTGGAACAAACATCGCTCAGTGCTGATGGGGTGCCCAATTTTGAGGTGTAGACATGTCCTTTCAGTGTTGGCTCTCTTGCAGGTTTTTTTTGAATGTAAGTTTTCATTATCCTGTATGAACAGATAATGTCTTTAGCAGTATTTCCCTGAAGGGGCCAGGCAGACACTGGCCACGAGGACAGCCTGAGATCACTGTAACTCAAACCTGGCCCAGCTGATGTGGCTGAGAGAGCTGATTTTTTCCAAGCTGAAGTAGCCTGGTGTTAACTCTTCGCTGTCATTCCAATCACTCTGTTTGCTTTTTTTCCCTCCCCACCCTCCACTTCCTATCCAAACAGAGAAGTATAATTTCCTGGGAATCAGCATCGTGGGGCAGAGCAATGACCGGGGCGATGGTGGCATCTACATTGGCTCCATCATGAAAGGAGGGGCGGTGGCAGCAGACGGCCGGATCGAGCCAGGAGACATGCTCCTGCAGGTTGGTCCCAAAGCATCCCAAAATACCTGCTGCTGGCTTCTACGGGGCTGGCTCAGTTCAGACATCCCACCAGCCCCATAGGCTCGTAGTAATCGGTTAACAGAATTCATTCCTACTCAGAGAAGTGCATGACAAAGACTGTAACTGAGAATTCCTTGTGGAATGTGCCCTGAGAAACAACATCTCTGCAGCTGCTCAAAGGAATGGAAACAGTTACAAGGCAAATAAATTGGGAGACAAATAATTAAAATGTCTTTAACTTTACTGTCCCAGAGCCTGATCTCTGCTTTCTGCACTGTTCCAGGTGAATGATGTCAATTTTGAGAACATGAGCAATGACGATGCGGTTCGGGTTCTACGGGAAATAGTCTCCAAACCAGGGTGAGCGCATCACAAAACCTCCTGCTATTTATCCTCCGTGTTCAGCTGTAGGAATGGGGCAAACCTCAGAGGGATCAGCATTTTGATCTCCATTAGGAACCAGCATGACTGATCCCAGCCCTGAACTTCTCAGTGTGATGATGAATAGGTGAGGCTGCTGTCAATGCACCAGCCAAAACCAACACAAATTAGGAGCTGCCTGGTTTCAGCAGCACTATTTGTTTAAGTGATGAGCATTTTAATATCTCAAGAGCTGATCGTTCAACAGATTTCACCAATAGTACTCATCACCTGCGCAAAACCAGGAGCATCCTGATACTGGTTCATATGGGAAATATTTCAACAAGCATCTCAAAAACATTCTCAGAATGTGCTTGACAACTGTTGGACAGGAAGAAGTTTGTTTCCAATAGTTCTTGTGGCAGTTCCAACTCTGCAGGAAAGTTAAGAGTCATCCTTACCTGTTTTCTCTCTTCCTAGACCTATCAGCCTAACAGTAGCCAAATGCTGGGACCCTACTCCCAGGAGTTATTTCACCATCCCCAGGGGTGAGTACCCATTTGGGCTCTTTGTTGGGTTCCTGTGGAGCCCTCAAGGTCTAGAAAATTTTCACCTATTTTGGCATCCAGCAGATTCCCATTCCCTACAAGTTCAGTTCTTCTAAGTTTGATTGTTCTCTTTGTTTGCTTTTGGTTTGGGAGGCAGGGGTTTAAGTCCCTTTCTGAGACTCCAGTGCCCACAGAATTCCTGGGAGTTTTTCTTTTGATTCACATGGATTTGGATCAAGCTCTTAACCTTTTGGAGGGTATATCCTCATGATATTGACCTTTCAATTGATAGGAAGTTTGGAGGATAACCATTCGTAAGTTAAAAAGCCTCTTTTTGTCACATGTGCACTTCCTAGAATTTAAACTGAGCATTTTTAAAATTTGAGGCAAACAGCAAAGAGATACCTAATTAATATCAAAATACATATTACTATATAGTATATATAATTTTAATATACTATCAAAATATATTTATATTCATCAATAATATTGACATTATCTAATTTTACAACTTGTGGCTCAATAAACCTTTCAGTAGCCATAAAAGATCTGTGCTCATGTGACAAACACAGCTTCCTCCTGGTAAGGGCTGTGCTCTTGGTGGTGAGACCAGTTTGTTCCCAGTCTGAAGATGAGGCTGGCGTTGTCCTTTGAAATTAATGCAGTAGAAAATGATCTTGTTGTAAAGGTAAAGATCTCGTTTTAACGTTAAAACACAAGTTAAAACTTGTGGCTTAATAACACAGCTGCCTCCTGCTGGGGAGGGCTTGAGCTTGTGATGGCGAGACCAGTTTGTTCCCAGTAAGAGCTGAGTTCGAGATGGTGAGCCCAAATTGTTCCAGTAAGGGCTGAGCTCGTCACGGTGAGCCCAGTTTGCTCCCAGTAAGGTCTGAGTTCGAAATGGTGAGCCCAGTTTGCTCTCAGCAAGGTCCGAGCTCGTCACGATGAGCCCAGTTTGTTCCCAGCAAGGGCTGAGCTCGTCGTAGTGAGCCCAGTTTGTTCCCAGTAAGGGCTGAGCTCGAGATGGTGAGCCCAGTTTGCTCCCAGTAAGGTCTGAGTTCGAAATGGTGAGCCCAGTTTGCTCTCAGCAAGGTCCGAGCTCGTCACGATGAGCCCAGTTTGTTCCCAGCAAGGGCTGAGCTCGTCGTGGTGAGCCCAGTTTGCTCCCAGTAAGGGCTGAGCTCGAGATGGTGAGCCCAGTTTGCTCTCAGCAAGGGCTGAGCTCGTGACGGTGAGCCCAGTTTGCTCCCAGTCTGAAGCTGAGGGTGGCACTGCCCTTTGAAATGAACGCCCCAGCCTGATGCAGCCTTGGGGGGACGCCCTTAGGGAAACCAGCCTGGCCTGAAGCAAACCCCGTGGGGTTCTGAAGGTGTGTGGTGTGACCCCCGTGTGTCTCTCCCCTCTCCCGCAGCTGAGCCGGTGCGGCCGATCGACCCCGCGGCCTGGATCTCTCATACCACGGCCATGACGGGAGCGTACCCCCGTTACGGTATGAGCCCCTCCATGAGCATCACCACATCTACCAGCTCCTCACTAACAAGCTCAATTCCCGAGTCGGAAAGTAAGTCACCCTGCGGCCAGCCCAGGGCAGGGGGGTGCCAGGGGCCGGCCGTGCCCGGCTGTGCCCCAACCCCGCCCCGGCCACGAGCACGATGAGAGCGGCAGCCACCACACACAGCCCCCGAATGCTTTTCCTTACACTTGGGATTCCCGTGGGGAGCAGAAAACCCTTGGTTTTTTGGGGGTTTTTTTTGGGTTTTTTTTTTCCTTAAAGGTTAACGCAGTGTTTGGTTCAGGGTTCCCCCTCAGGAAGGAACCTTTTAAAAAGGTCCCCCCTTGTAAAGATACAAGTCGGGCCTCCAGCTTCACCCCCTCAGGGGAATGGGAGAGCTACCTCCTTGCATTCGGCTGGTTTTTGATAAATTTGAATCACTTTAATCAATTTAAGTGACTTTAATAAATTTAAATCACTTCAATGAATTTAAGTCACTTCAATGAATTTAAATCACTTTGATAAATTTAAATAACTTCAATAAATTTAAATCGCTTCAATAAATTTGAATCGCTTTGAGAAAATTTAAATCACTTTAATAAATTCAAATAAATTTAATAAATTTAAATAAATTTAATACGTTTGATAATTTGCTAAAAGTTTCGCAATAAATTTAAATAAGTTGCTTCAGATAGATGTCCCTTAGTTAGTGTGCCAATTTAGGAAATCTAGGAAATCTTCCCCTGATGTTCCCACGGCCGCCTTTTGTACTTTTTTATACTCTTAGAATTTATAGAACAAGTTAAAAATGAGTTTAGTGTTTTGGGTAGAGCTCAACTTCCTTTCCTGGTTTGGTCTGTGGCAGTCTCTAAACTAGTCATACCCCTGTAACCAAGAAAGTGCCATGGTGCCTTATCTTGGAAATATTTGTTTAAGGCGTATTAACTCCTCCTTTCTTTTACTCCAAACAACACTTAGAGGATTTTGAAGACCAGTGTTGGTGGTGGTTATAAAATCTCTCAGGTTTTATAAGCTCGTAATTCCCGGAATTACCCCTCACGTTGCAATAAAAGAGAAGGGTTTTTTTTGTAGGTGTGGTAGCTCAGTGCCTTTAGATATCAGGCAGCACCACTGAGGGGAAATACATCTGCAGCAGAAAGCAAGTGAACCCCTTCCCTGGTGGCTGCTTTGTCCTGAGATGTGTTTTCAGCCTTACAGGTGCTACAGATTGCTGGAATCAGATGTATCTGCTGGCTGCTGTCAAACGAGAGTCTGTACTCAGCATTCCTCTTGATCCATGTATTCTGTGCCTTGATTATGGTGGTGTGATTGGGCAAGTGGGGAACAGCCCCCCTCTCAATCATACTTTGAAAATAAAGGTATTTGGGAGCAGAACCACATTTCTGGAGACAGCTTGTCATTTCTGGGCCCGGGCCTTACAGTATTTCCTTTCTGCAGTGCAAGAAAACGTGGACTACCCCTGACCTTTATTGTGGCCTTCTGCTTTACACCCTTCCCTCAGCCCAGCCCTGTGACCTGCCCCAAACAGGGCAGCAGCACCTCAGGGCCCCAGGCACAAAGGTGTTCACCTCTGTGAACATCCCACAGTTCACTGAGTTCTCTCCAAAGTGGGAGCATTTTAGATGCCTCTTAGAATTTTCCTTATTTGCACAGCAACTAGAGCTTAGAAAACACTGATGACCATTTGGCCGGCGTTGTTCTTTATATGCAGGTCACAGGTCTCCAAGGAAATACAATTTATTGCTCCCCACATACTTTACTCTAATGTTAGTTTGTTGGGTTTTGGGTTTTCCCCCCAAAAGAACATGTTGCTTTTTGCCACTAACCAAACTAACTTAAAGCAAAAGCAAAATGTGAGTGTTTATTCAGAGTTTTGTAAGTATTGAAGCTGCATGCATAGCTGGTCTGGGGTGTTTTCATATGCATATTGGCAGTGCATGTGTGGAAAGAAGCATTTTCAGTTTTCATGGTTTCGCGCTTGCTGCAGCTTCTGTCAAAATTCTGGGTGGCTGGAAAAGGACAAAATTGGTTCCCTGGTGCTTTTGAAAGGTGGGTGATGTGGGGAGAAGGGAGGGGAGAGGAGGGTTTCTGAATTCCTGCTGGAGAGGGGTCTGGGCTGCAAACACAGGCACACACACACACGTTCAACGTGAATTTTCTGGGGCTGGAAGTTGGGGCAGGAAGGAGGACTGCTGTATCCAAAAATAGTTGTCTTATGTATGACAGGATAAGTGAGTTATGTGTGACAGGATAACGGAGTTCTGCACAGAATCACAGGGAAGCTGGTGGATTCCTGGACCCAGATTCACCCTCTGGACAGAGAAGGAGTTTCTAAAGCAGCTGGATTCCTGCAGTGGGAACCTCAGTTCAGCAGGGTCAATGTCAGCCCTGTTATTTATTCTGATTTTAGTGTAAAAATTGATCAGGGCAGTGTGAAGGCTCTGAGGATCCAGCTTTGCCCAGGGGAGTGTGAAGTGGGAGTGGAGCAGTGGTGGCTGTGGAGGCATTTGGGAGCTTTTTAAAAGTGTTCTCCAGGAAAGATGCGGGGCAAAGTAGTTCTGGGTGGAGTGACTTGTTCACTTGTAAGGCTCCAACTCCGGGATCCTGGGAAGTGTCTTTTTGAAGGAAACCACTTGCCTTTCTCCTGATGATGGAAGATACCTAATTTCAATTCTCCCCAGGAATGCTGATGTCCAAGTCTTAAAAAAAGAGGATATTGACTGAGGCAGGGTTGTCCTTCTCCATGCAGATGGGTTATTTCTGAGAGTTAACCCAGAAGTTAAAGAACAAGCAAAAAAAAAACCTTGTCCCACAGAGTTCTGCTCTGATCCCTTGGGTGGGAAGGGCTGTTTGTGGCAAAGTGAAGTGGAAGGGGGTGGTCACAGGACTCCCTGGGTTCCTTTCCTGCCAATCTCAGTGTGGATTCCAGCGCTGACCTGGAATCAAGACATGTGGGGACTCAGCATTTCAGTGACTGAACTGGTGGCACAGAGCACAAAATCTGAAGAATTGGTACCAATGCTGTAATTTATGCCACGGGTGAGGGTGCATTTGGGAACCTTTGTGCCTTTTTTTTCTGCATCTGTTGGTAAAACTGTGTCTTTGTTTCATCCAAATGGGGAGCTGAGAAGGTCTTTTCAGACTCAGTTCGTTTCAAAGCAGCCTGTAACCTCTCTTCCTTTTAGAATTAGAAGAATCTCCCTTAACTGTGAAGAGTGACATGGCTACTATTGTCAAGGTTATGCAGCTCCCAGACTCAGGCCTTGAAATTCGGGACAGAATGTGGTTAAAAATCACCATCTCCAATGCAGTGATAGGTAAGCAGATCCCAGGAATGCTTGGGGGGAAAAAACCCCCGGTGACTTTATGAAAACACATTCAAGAAACTACCTTTACATGAACTTTTTTTTTTCTGCCTGTGACTTCTTACGTTCCCTTGACTTGCTATTTATGAGCAGCTCTGAGTGTGACAGGAAATGATTAATAACTCTTGTTTGAGCCTGGACAGCCAAAACTGCTGCACGTTTCTCATGCCCACACAGAGCCTGGTTCTTAATCCTTAGTTTTATATCTCAGATGTTCAAGTGGCTCTAGCAATCTGCCCAAGCTCAGCAGAGCAACAGTCCTTGGAATTCCAGTTCCAGCCTTAATAAAGCTTCTTAATTAGTTTTAAAATTACCACAGCCAGTCTACCTGTGGCCTGAGCTGCGCTAACACTTAGTCAGCCTGGGCTGCAGTTACTTTTTGCTGAGAAGGGCATTGGAACACAGGTCTTTTGACAATGTGACATCTGCCTCTTGAGGAGGATGACTGTCCCACTCACTTCTTGTTTGGAAATGCTGTGTAATTTTCATGAAAGAGTTGTACAATGTGTGTAAATGAAATTTTCCGTGTATTTGGTGTCACTGTTCATGTAGTGGATCAGTTTGGCTCAGATGTCTCCTCTCCCTGTTGTCATTTCAGGAGCAGATGTGGTTGACTGGCTTTACACACACGTGGAAGGCTTCAAAGACCGGCGGGAGGCGAGGAAATACGCCAGCAGCATGTTAAAACACGGCTACCTCAGGCACACTGTGAACAAAATCACCTTCTCAGAGCAGTGCTACTACGTCTTTGGAGACCTCTGTGGCAGTAAGTTCCCCTCTGGGAAGGGCAGAGCTGTGTGTGTGTGTCCCTTGTGCTCGCAGCATGCACAGAGGGGTGTCCTCGACATGAGGGAGAACTTCTTTCCGTGGAGGGTGGCAGAGCACTGGAGCAGCTGCCCAGGGAGGGCCTGGAGTTGACGAGGTCAAAGATTGGACTCGATGATCTCAGAGGTCTTTTCCAACCTAGCTGATTGTGTGATTCTGAGTCTCCCTCTCTGGAGACATTCCAGACCCACCTGGATGCGTTCCTGTGTCACCTGCTCCAGGTGACGCTGCGCTGGGCAGATGATCTGTGGAGGTCCCTTCCAACCCTGGCTGTTCTGGGATTCTGTGAGTCCTGTGGGGTTCCACAAGTGGGTGTTCCAGAACAGGCCATTCATATTCTGAAGCTGTGAGACAAGTGGTCGACACTTCCCATTAGACAAGGAGTTAGAGCACTTGGAAGAGAAGGGTGACCTCCTCAAGTAATGGCGTTGCACTGAGGCTCAGGAAGGCAGGATTTACTTCTGGTGATGCCACAGACCTGCCACTCAATTCCCAGTCTGTGAAATCCTCCCCTGCCAGGCGAGAGCAGAGTCCTCACCCTTTTCTCTCTTTGCCAGACCTGGCTGCACTGAACCTCAACAACGGTTCCAGCGGTGCCTCGGATCAGGACACCCTCGCTCCGCTCCCACATCCTGCTGCTCCCTGGCCGTTAGGCCAAGGATACCCCTACCAGTATCCTCTGCCCCCTCCGTGTTTTCCACCAGCATACCAAGACCCAGGCTTTAGCTATGGCAGTGGCAGTGCAGGGAGCCAGCAAAGTGAAGGTAGGATGGTTAATCCGGGTTTTATTTCCATGCCTGTCATTATCCCGAACCATTTGCTTGCGTTCCTTCGTTCTGTCTGTGCCTGTCTTGTGGTTTTGTTTGCTACCTGCATGGGTTTTGTGCAAGAGCACTTAATCAGAGGTGTTTGTGCCTGTTGGTGGAGTGGGCTTTCAGCTCTGTATGGAAACTGCCAGCCTTGTTTTATCCGAGTCAGGAATTGCCAGCACTGGGGCTGATAATGCTGGAAATGGGGCCATTTCTTTGCTGATGGAACAGGGATTAGAACAAGGTGCTCTTGGCTTTCACTTCAATACCCGGTACAAAAGGAAAATCACGTTCTTGGCTTGTGTGAGAAACACAAGAGGGAGGAGGTGGCCAGCCAGAGGTTTACAGGGCTGAAACACTGCTCACAGGGAGGAGAGTCCCTTCTGTCCTGTGTGACAGGGAAAAAAAAGAGAATACTGCATGGATTAAAGACCTGACCTCCTCCTTTCCTGCCCTAGCGTAATTTTGTGATTTGTCCTTAACCTTGGTAAACACAAATTATGTATTTTTGCCTGTAAAGATACTATTTTTTAATTTTTTTTTTTTTAAAAATCACTTCCAGAGTGAGTTTTGCTTTTGGAAACACTGCCAGTAAAGAAAGGGCGAGGTTCCTCTGTGCTTTTATGGTGAACATCCAGTAACTTGGATGTAACTTATCCCTGTCTACCACAGCCAGTTAGATCTTACAAAAACTGCACAAATAATTTCATAACAGGACCTTTCACTGTGGCTTCTCACCTTGTCTCAGAATAAGAATTTCTACGAGGAAGCTCGCAGTGGCATCCAGGGGTTTTAGAGCTGATTGCACTGGAAAGAATGTTGGGGGTGCTTTTTGGCAGCTCAATTTTGTGGGCAGCAGGAATTTGTTCTGCTGCTGGAATAGGAAAGGAATGGTGTTTTATCCATGCTGTGTCCCTGCCTATAGAGAACCACACAAAAGGTGCCAGGGTGTTTGATTTTGAAAGGTTTCGATGCTTGTTCTTCTTGTGGAAACTACACTTCTGTGTTGTTTCTTGGTTTGTAACTGTTATTCCCTTGTTTTGTCCTGAGCAAGCATTAGACTGAAGGATTCCTAGAGGAATGGCTGACTCTAGGGGATTGGTAAGCTTCAAATGCCCTCCATAACAAATCCACAGCATGACCATTTAGACTCTCGTGACCCAAATGTTTAGCTGTATTTTGTTTGGTTTTTTTTTTTTTTTTAATTTATTTTGATTTTTGTTTTCTTTTTGATTGTCTTGGATGCTCAACCTGTCTCAGTGCACAGCAGTGCAGTAGTGTGACATTGGCATATCAACCTGTGTGGCCCCTGTGTGACTGTGCTGCAGCAGCTCAGAGGGGGTGGCACCACATCCCTCACTGTCAGGTGTCACCAGGCTCCCCACTGCTCTTCATAAAATAAGCAAATAGCCCCTGCTCCTGATTTATGAGTCTGATGTCACCCACGTGGGTTGGATTTAGCTGCCACTGCTCATTTACTGAAGGACACGCGGTGGCCAGATGTGTCAGGGAGATGGCTCAACTCAGGTGCTGCGTTGGTTGCTCTCGGTGTGGAATATTAGAGTTGGGTTTCTTGTGAAGTCTCTCCTTTATCAGCAGCGTTACATGCCAACAATCAGCAAACAGCAGCACTCCAGAGTCCCGGGCTCAGAACGCTAATAACTTAAAGCCCAGTGATTTTGAACTTAATGAGGTGGTCCTTGGGTTGGTTTGTTGGGTTTTTTTAAAAAAAATAATTCCCTTGGGAGACTGTGTCCTGACATCAGCCCAGCCTGTCTGTCATGGAAACAGAGCAAGACCTTCGACTTTCATCTAAAATCAGTTCTGAAGTTTAGTGAAGTTTGAATGTAGCAACGACTCGGCTGACAGTCCAGTGGCAGTACTTTTTTCCCAGGCTGATTTAATGGCCTCTTCTGGGAACATCCTGCACGTTACTGTAGAGCAGTTCAACAGGTAACTGTTGTTTAAAGAATTCTCCAACAACAGAACACTGTTGTGGTGAATTTGAAAAGGATCTTCCCCATTGAAGCCAACAAAACCTCAGGGATTTGGCCCTGGGTGCGAGTGTGCCCAGTGAGAACAAGGCCGACAGAGAAGGCAAAGGAGTTCCTTTTGGAGAAGGCAGAAGGTTCCAAAGCAGAGACAGTTACAGATTGAACCTCATTTGCTTGAGTCAAACCCCAAATCCTGCTCCTTCCTTCCGTTCCCGCTCCTCCTCGGTGGGGCGGGTGGGTTCCAGCCGGGAGCTGTTCTTTAGCTGCTGCTTTCACTGTGCAAGCTCTGAGGTGTCTCCGTGTCCCTGTGCATGGCACAACCTTGTCGGCTTCGTCCCACTGACCCTCATCGCCAAACCCCACGAGCCACCACCGGCCACGCTCAGCTCTCGCCGCGGCTGTCGGTCCCACGCGGATCCGCCGCGGGAGCCGGGAGCGGACGACGAGCTAACTGTGCTTTTCTCTGCTTTTTTTCCCCCCCCTCCCCAACACCGTGGGGTGCAGGAAGCAAAAGCAGCGGCTCGAACCGGAGCACCAGCGAGAACAGCAGGCGAGCTGTGGGCAGGGAGAAGGACCGCAAGTCGGGGGGCAGTGGCAGCGAGTCGGAGCACACGGCGCGGCGCGGCGGGCGCACCGCGGGC
>VZRE01008066.1:162291-176182 GCA_013396775.1 Cephalopterus ornatus
AAAAAAAAAAAGATCTCCTGGGATTGTTAAATAACAGCAAACCAATGGCATCTTTTCTTTATCCATTTTTTTTTTTTCCCTCCCCCTCCTCTGGTTTTGGATTGTGAATGGCTGGTGTATATTCACATCTTAATGAGCTTTGGTCATTGTGGCACCTACTTCGATGCAACTGGTGTAGCTTTTTGGCTGATTCAAGGACTCTTATTTCACACAACTTCTAAATTCCCGATATTGCATAGGAGCACTTTTATTTTTCCCTGCATTTTTTTCTCTTACAAGGAAAAAAAACGACCCCTGGCTGGTATCTGTGATACTGCCTTGGAATGCTGTTTCTTGGATGCATCCGTAGCACTGAGCAGACATTGCACCCACAAGTGTACAGACAGCGTGTGCTTGGAAAGGAGCAGGAGCAAACCAAGTGGAAAACAAAGTTGTGGCTACCTTTTGCTGACTAGGGAGTATAAATCAACCTTTCTTTTTTTGTTGTTTTGTTTTGGTTTTTTTTTAAGATATTATTCTATCAAGGGGGTGCTGGAATCTTGCTACTGTATGTGCTCATTGTGCAGAACTTGTCAAGTTATTTCCTTCAGTATCACAATAGTGACTTTGTAGCTGCAGTCGGTTCCTGGGCATTCCAGTCACATCCCTGCTGACAGATGTGGCTGTTCCTTCTGGATGTGCACTTGCTTGTGCATTGGAAAAGTTATTTCCACAGAAACAGGACAACTTTGCTGCAATTCTGTTAGTGTAACTGCGGCTTTTCCCTCTTGAAGGGGATATTCATCCCATTCCAGCAGAGGCGTAGCTAAATCCTGGCTCCCACTGGGACGTGGCTCTTCACTTTGAGTTCATTTTGATCACCTGTCCTTCATTTGGGAGCAGTATCTTTCTCTTTTTGTTGAAATAGAAACCTGGAGCTGTCTCATCCCACTTGAAGCGTTGCCCAGGGGAACGTTGCAGAGAGGTGTGAAGGTGTTTCGAGAGCAGATCCCAAAGGGTACAGCAAACAAATCCTTACACCTGGCACCGAGAGGGATCCACTCTGCTGAGGAGCTTTGACTGAAGCAGCCGCTGTTGTACATCCCCAAGGTTTCATTTCCACGTGGTTCCTGCTCTGAGGCTGTGGACACTTGATAAAGCAAGCTCAGGAGCCTTCAGTGGTGTGGAAGAAGCTTTTTTAAGGTGTCAGAAGGAGGGTGTGGTGAGAGCACCCCCACGCTCTGTCACGGTGCCTCATCTGATGGGACACACGTGGGGAGCTGCAGCCACTTAGTGGCATTTGGCCATGGGGCCGTGGCTCAGTTAAATCCTCCTTTCTGAGACGCCTGCTGCTGGCAGGTTTTAGGACAGGTGCTTTAAAATCAGTCTTGACTGTGCACAAGCAATTTTTTCACTGGTTAGAAGCTGCTTTTTGGTTCATCCCCTGCTTTGTGGGTAGCGTGAACATCCGAGATGAATGCCAGTAGAGAACATCTTTCTCTGCATGTACACACAGTTCCAATGTCCATTTGTCACCCTGAAAAACGACTCTTCAAACGTTTTGGATGTTGCTCATCCTGTCAGATTTTTCACTTCTTTCCTTATCCCAGGCCTGTGTGCAAACACATCCCTTTGTCAGAGCCAGAGTAACGATTCCAGCCGAAGCTCCAAATGTCTGTGTTGACTGGAGACTCGAGTCTCTCCTTCAAAAGGGACCCAGGCATTTGGGAAACTCTGTGTCACTCAGACTAGGTACTCCCCTTACTGGCCTTCTAAACTAGTTTTCTTTACAAAAACCTCCCAAAAAGCTGCCTAATGTCTCTGAAAGCAGTGCTTTCATCATCCTCCATCCCACGGGCTGGCATGGATTGCCACTTGGGTGATGGCTTCTTCAAAAGAGTGGCACTACCTAGAGCTTGACTGTGCAAGCAGTACCTTTCTTTTCCTTTCCTCCTCCCAGTTCCACAGCAAAGATGCTTAACCTAACCTGGTAACCTATTCCGAAAGATTGACATTTAAAGCAATGAAGTAAATCAGGGTAAAATAATGGTGTAATTCTGCCTACGTCTCCAGGAGACACTGTTAAGGAGTCTGTGACTTTACTGACAATCACTAGTGGTTCTACTTTTAAATTAATTTAAACTTTTCTGGTCTCTTATATATATTGATTTTTCTGGCCCGCTCTGTCTTAAGGCAGAACTTGGAGGGCTGGAGGAAAAGACTCTCATTTTAATATTTCCAAAAGGGATTAAAGCTGGGGGCTGAGCTTTCACCCGTGGAAGAAACGTGTTTAATTTCCTTATGTCCTTCCAAGAGTTGCAGTTTACACACCTGCTGGGTTGTTTGTTTTGTTTTTATTTTTTTTTTTCTTGGTCTTGTTGTTATGCTGTTGGCAGAAACTGTTCTGTGTCTTGCTGGTCTTTGCTGCTATGTTGAAATGACTGTGTTATAAACTTGCGTGTTTGTGGGTCGCTCTGGAACGAGGCTGCAAATCCAGAACACAGATGTGGGAAAGCATTAGTCTGCTGAGGAATTCAGGCTGAAGCGGCTTCACCCACAACGGGCATCCACTGCTCTGGATGTGCTGGGTGCTGGTCCTTGAGGAACCTGCTGTTTCCAGGGAGAGCAGGAGGGCTGTCGATGCCCCCCGTGTGGACAGTGCAATACGTGATGGCCACTGTGTGTAAAACAAACCCTTGACCCCCCACCCCGTAGTGTCCAGTGGAGAGGGTGGAGTGAGTGGAAGGTCAGGCCTGAAGCTTTGCTAGATCCCGGTTTTCAGAAGTGAACAAGAGAACAGGAGGTTTCCCAGATCCCATCCTCGGCTTTCAGTGCGTGTGCGTGTGTCTTTCCACCAAGGGGGCCTTGGGACCTGCCCCTGCAGGCGTCTCCTGTTGGGCACAGCATTCCCTGCTGTGCCAGGTGGAAGGAAGTTCGGAGGCTGGAGCGCTGCAGATCCATCTGTTTTCTCTCACCAGGGCCTCAAATTTATCCCTGATTTAATGTCAGTGACGGGGCTCCAACTCCTGACAGGGGTTTGCTGTGCAGGGCACTGAAACAACCTCGAAACAGGAGCCTGAATTGGTTGACATTTTTATTCTGGAAGTGAGACCCTCGACTGAGCTTAATGCTCACACATCCCTGCCAACGGATTTAACAGCAGGTTTGTCTGGAGGATCATGGAAAATGATGAGGAAACAGTTTGGGATGACATCTCCTCCCCAGAGGAGGCAGGATCTTGTAGGGGTTGTGTATCCACCTGGTGTATTAACTCTGAGGAGCAAGGTTTTTGGCAAATAAGTCTTAAAAGCACTGCTATTGTCTTTTACCTCCTGTTATTAAATCTCCTTTTCCAAGGTAACAGTCCCCTGGACACTCTATCCAAAGGTTTATTGGATGGCAAGCAATGATGCACAGACATTGACTTTTGCTATTATTTTTGTTCTCTTCAAATGGGCAGTCCCCTCCTGAGACTTGACAGCTCATGAGTTGATGTAATTGTTTTTGGTTTTGCATTTAACTGGATTGTAATAAGATTGACTTAAAATTATTAATTCTAATCAGTGATTAGAAATACATGTAAAGAATTTTATGTACAGTAGAGGAACAAAGTTACATGATTTTAAATAATGAAAATCCAGACTATCACCTATCCTAGAATTGGTTCTACTCGAAGAGTGACCTCTTATTAGCATGGACTGCACTGTTCCTGTTAAATGTCTATTGCATAATTGAATTCTTTTTTGTAGATATTGTATTAAAACCCAAGTGTCTGTATAGTTAATATATAGCTGCTTATGTGTAAATGCTATTTTAAACACTAAAAAGCTTTTAATTTTATGTGATAACCTCGGTGTACGTCTTCAGTTCTTTGCGCTGTTGCGTTTTCTCTCTTGTTCAAGATTGATGAAATACCGGTTGAATTTTCCTCTTATTTTTTTCCCCATGTCACACTGAAGTGTTGTCCTCTCAAGCAGATTGTTCAGGAGGTGCTGGTAGGCAGGTGGGAGTTCTGTGAGGGCTCCAGAGAGCGGGAGGAAAATCCCCTGTTCCCCAGACATGAGCTGGGACAAGTTTTCCTGCCTGCATGCCCCAGGACGTGAATGTGCGGGTAAAACCCATCGGTGTATTCAGCTGTTCCCTGTGAATATTCCCCATTTCTGGACTGTCCAAGGTAGGATCATTAGAGCACCACTTGACTCTCTGGTAAGCATTAAACCACAGGGGGTTTGTTATGCACTACCAGGCTCCCTACAGGGTCTGAGGGGTTCAGCTGCACTCAAATGATTTAAAAGTCTCTTCCATCCTTGAATCATTCCCTATACAAAGGACAACCCCAGCCTGAGGAGGCAGATTCCCTCTTCCCAGCTGGCAGAGATCAGACAGCAAAGGGAGGGTAAAACATTGTTTAAATAGCATTAATTCTAGCCAGCATTTCCCAGTGAGGTGACTACTAAATGATCAGAATGTAGGTGAATATTAAATCATCCAAATTTAGGTGAATATTGAATGATCAGAATTTTGGACGTGCTCTTGCAGCCTTTGACTGCAGGGCCTGATGGGCCCCAGCTGACCCAGAGTGAGTTGTCTGCTGGTTGAACAATCTCATCAGCTGCTTTTCCTTCCCTCCCTCTTCCCCTGAAACAAAACTCAGTCTGTCGTGGCTCTGGTTGTGGCCAGAGTTGGCTTTCTGCCTGCTGCCAATAGAGGTAAATGGATTTTTTTCCTTCTCTATTTCTGGAATGATGATCAAAAGCCACTTAAGGCCTCTCTGCCATGGAATCACAGCCCTGGAGCAAGGAATACTGAGAGTCTCAGGTGCAACGACATCTTTATGAAGACTTACTGCAGGCTCCAGAAGCAAGGACTCCAGGCTTCAGGTCAGAGTTTTGGTATTTTTAATCACACTGAGGAGTATTTTTGGATGCAGCTGTTCACAAAAATCTAGGACAAGTAGCTTTGCAGTGCACCAGAAAGTTTGGGTTTTTTTTTTTTGAGAATGAAAATATTTCCTGGTTTAGATTAATTTGCCTATTCTTTCATTGAGCTGAACTGATGAGTTAATTTGCAATAGCACCTGGTGGAGAGGTGGAAAAACTTTAATGCAGGGAATAAAGGAATAATATAGTTGCTTGTTAAAGCGGGTGGGGAAAAGAAAAGATCTTGGTATTGACTTGGTACTATTTGGCAGCAATGTGGAGTTTCTGGTGACCTTTGCATGTTTTTTGGGATGGAGGAACCTTGTGCCATGCCTTGGGGTGGTGTGATTTGCACACTGCTCATTTCCATGTGCCTTGGTCTGATTTCCATGTCCTTTGCAGACATATGTGAAGGACACACAAATGAGTGAGCTGCAATTTGAATGAGTAATGCTCTCTTTATATCATGCACACAGCTGCTGTTACATATCAGAATGTTCTTTTTATTTCTGTGTTGTTGGATCTATTTGAAAATTCTTCTAAGGCTTGGGGAAGGATTCATGGCTTCATCTCTGGAGCAGTTATTTAGTTAATTTAGTTAATTAGAAGGGGAAATCACCAGCACTGGGAAGTGTTCTGGGTGAGGCTTCCTGCTCACATTGCCAGAGCTGAGAGAGAGGTTCATATAAAATGTCACTACTGGAGGTTGGTTGATTCACTGAACCTGCTTTTGGCTCTTTGTGAGGGACGGAACAGGCCATTCCAGAGAGGATGGATCTCCTCCTCTGGAGCATTTGGCTTTAGCTGGTTGAGCAGAGCCCTGTGCTTTCACAGCTGGCGTTCGTATGGTGGTTGTGCCCGGGGCCAGAGTGTGCTCATAAACAGAATTATCTCATTAAAATACAGCCAGCCTTTACTGAGGAGCAGGTGGCAGTGGGGCTGGTTTATTGTCTGTTTGCTGAGTCCTCCTCTGGCTCCTCTTGGATGGAATTCGGGAAGCAATCCACCGTGTTCATCTCGGGCTTGAACAAGATGATGTAGCATTTGGGGACGTAGTAGGTCCCCAGGATGCCCAGGCTGATGATCAGGATGGTGGCAACCTGAGTGACAGCCCTGAGGACTGTCCTCAGCGTGGCAAAGATAGCCACAAAGAAGATCCAGGTGATGAAGTAGATGAGGGTGGCAAAGGTGATGCCCCTGGCGAGGTTGTACTTCTTGCCTAATGTTTGCACCATGAAGGTGCCCAGGAAGCACACGAGGGCCAGGCAGCTGTTGTAGCCGTGCAGGAGGCCGAAGGCCACCCAGGACTTGGTGTTACACACCAGCAGCACCTCGGTGGGCAGGGATTCGTAGTCAGACCCCAGGTAGGCGGCGCCCAGGTGGAGGTGGCAGAGGCAGAGCAAGCCCTGGGTGAGCAGGCACAAGGCAACGAGGAGCCAGGACCTCCTGTGGGTCACCCAGCACAGCAGGGAGGGGGCACAGCGGGGCAGCTCTGTCACCAGCATGATCTCCAGGGTCTTGATGAGGAAGGTGGAGAAGCACCCGTTGAGGCACAGGGCGTGGACCACCTCCTGCGCCATGCACAGGGTGTCACTGGGCTTCCCCACGTAGAGGCAGCAGCTGAGGCTCAGCAGCATGAGGCACAGCAGGGCAAAGAGGGTCCTCTCGCCCCCGGCAGCCTGCACCAGGGGGGTCTGCAGGTTCCTCAGGAAGAGCAGAGCTGTCAGGCAGGTCAGGAGGATGGTGATGGACATCAGGGCCAGCAGGGCAATGGTGAGGGGCTCGTCCCAGACGAGGAACTTCTCGCTGCGCTCGTAGCACCGTGTGCTCCGGGCAGGGGCCCACTGGTGCTGCAGGCAGGGGGTGCAGCTGGAGCTGTCTGGAAAGGAGCAGCGAGGGTATGATGACCACCCAGCCCTTGAGGAGGGATCACAGATGTGGGTTAGGACGTCCCTGCCTTCGAAGTATCTTGGAACTCCAAAGCTTCTGATAGTTCACCCTTTTTTTTTTTTTTTCCCCCAGCTTCCTCCCCAAAGGACTCACTTTTCTTGGCTCTTGTTTCCCTTCCCTGGAAAGCTTCCAAAAGATCCCTCTCTCCCACCCGTGGCCCCAGAATTTCATCACAGCCCTCTGTCCTACCTCTTGAGGTAAAATACAAACACGCTGTCCTCGTGCAATCCCTCTGGGCTCCGCAGAGGCAGGTCCCCAGGGAAGGTGTGTAGGGCAAGACTGGGCAAAGCACAGCAGAGCAGGGAGGCAAATCCCCTGCACTGGCAGTGCTTCATGGAGGAAGAGCTCACCACTGGTTGTTACCTCAACCAGCAGATAGACATAATACAGTTAAAGCCTTCAGAGTTCTCAGACCTCACCTTCACTGCTCCAGAAGGTGTTTTCTGGACAGTCTGTACAGTCATAGCAGCAGAGGTGGAATCCTTTTATCCTTCTGACTTGTCCTGGTTTGCAGTGCCTGAAGCACTCTGATGTGGGCTTCTGGCAAAGGGAGGAGTGAACATCAGCCAGGTGCTTCCAGGAGAATTGTAGCACCAAAGAAATCGGAAGGAATTGGCTGTGCCATCTTTACCTTTTGATCTGGAGTGTGAAACTGGATCTGGGACTCATTGATGTGCAAGGACTGTTCGTAGTCGCCTACAGGCAGGTACCTAAGGGTGCCATTCTTCCAGGACCAGAATATGAGCTTGTAGCCAGTGTTTGTGCTGTGGGACTGATCAAACCTGAAGCTCTGGCCGTTCACCTCGAACGGGAGAGTGTCCATGAAGCGCAGCAGCTGAGGAGAAAAAGGAAATTGGTGTTGGTACAGCTGATGTTTGGAGGATGATAAGGCTGCGAGCCAATTTCTGGCTGAAATCAGTTGTCCCTCAACAAGGGCTCAGGTTGGGACTGTCTGGCTGTGTTACGAGGAAAAGTGTCTGTTCGTCCCCCCGGCCTTTACTCACCTGCCAGGATCTGATGGGTGCTTTGGGGCAGGCTTTGGGGGTGCACCCCAGGGCTCTGTGCAGAGCATGGGCCACGCTGTACACAGCCAGGTGCACAGGCTGCACCTGGAAGATGCTCAGCATGAAGGAGAGGTCCCCCAGGGAGATGTGGTCACACTCCTTGCAGTGCGTGTCCAGCACGTCGGTGTTCATGAGCCGGGTGAGTTCCCTGGACTCCCGGCAAAATTCATCCTGCTGAACAGAGGTAAAGAGGTCGGCAACATACCTCTGGAAGCCAGGGACTGTGCCTGCTTTCATCACAAAGCCTAAGACTGTCCCAATGCTCTGAATGTTTGGGATGGAGGTAGGTATGTCAGACAGCATCCAGGCTTTGGTGCCAATCCAGACTTTCTTGCTCAGTCCCATCCTGATGCTTTGTTCCAGCAGGGCCTGGGCTGGCAGACTAAAGGCAAAAAGGACAATGATGTTGACTTTGGTCTTATTAATTAAGTTAATGGTATCTTCCAGTTGTTTTTTGGCACTGGGCTCGGACAGGTCTGTAGGAATCAGCCCCTCGAAGGCAATGCAGATGTTGTTATTTCCAGCTGTGCTTAAGAAGAGTTCCTGGGCTCCTTGGCCGTACTCATCATCGCTTGCAATGGTGGCAATCCAATTCCACCCAAACCTGTTCAGCAGCAGGACCACAGCTTCCACCAGGTTCTTGTCACTGGGGACGGTGCGGTAGAAGGACGGGTACAGCTCAATGTTGCTGAGCTTCTCACTGCTGGCTGCATAGCTCACCTGCAGGGTGGGAGGGACAGAGGGAGGCAAAGGGGGATGTCCGGGTCATTCTCCGCCTTCTTTTCTTAGTGTTAGTGCACTAAGTTCTCAAAAATGCCGGTCAGGATGGCAGGAAGAACTCATCCATCTTAGCTGCATGTACTGTCTCCTTCCACTGCCACTTGTGTCCATCATCAGAGCACCAACCCTGATCATTAATGACAGTGATAATTAGCTGCTTTCTACACAGGGTGACACCCCCAAAATTCAGTTATATCTTAGCTCAGGGCTAAATTTTCCCGACCATTAGAGCTCTCTGTTGCAGCAACTGAGTATTTAGTCACATTTTCTTGTGTGCATTCAAGTATTTTAGTCAGTATTTTCATGAGATTCTCCCAGTTTACACTGGGAGCTCTGTTATTCCCATTTTACATGGATCACAGTGGTCTGAGCTGTCCCTATTCTCTCTGGGAAGTTAAACACTGTAGTGTCTCCAGGAGGGAATTGGACTGACCTACCCAAGATCACTCAGGAAACCTGTGGCAGAGGAAAGACTGGACCTGTACTTTAACAATCCACGTTCCCAGAGCATGGACAACACCAATGATCCAAACCCATCCCCACTAGAAAGGAGAATTCCTGCTTCTCCAGTGAGGTTCTTTACCTGTGGGATCAAGAAGGAGCTGAACAGTTTGGCTGTCACCAGGCAGAGATCCGACTTGTGGGGCCCGATCACGGCGGTCACGCGGGGCTGGCAGTCGGTGGAGTTGCACAGAATTCCAGTGCCTGTGGTGCCATTCCGCGTCAGGAACAGCAGACTGGGCTGCAGGGCCACCAGGGGCTCGAAGCAGCTGTCATACATGTCATAGCCCAGTGTCACCCCTGGGAGGAGGGAGGTGGAATTGTTGATCTCATCGATAGCGAACCTCATGCCCAGAGCCCAGATCAGCCCGTCTGAGAACAACCTGCAGGAGGAGCAGGAGGCAGGAATTACAGGGAGCAGCTTATTCCATGTTTTTTTTACACTTTGCATCCTGTCTGTGGCCAAGGCAGGCATTTGTGGCACTGTCAGCAGTCAGACCACCCCTGTACCCATTTGTAAATTCTCTACTGTGAGAGTTTGAGCGCCTTTCAACTCTAATTAATCTTGTCTGCCAGCAAATATATCCTTGGAGCTTCCCAGGAGAAGGAACAGAGTATGGAGACAAGTATGTGTAGCTCTGAGAGTCAAGACCTGCTCTCAACTTTGTGTGCTTCACCCATGAAGCCAGAGATTCCCAAAGGGCTAATTCAGGAGAAATGTCCTTCTTCCCGGGATTTTCCTCCCATGTGTATCTCAGTGCACTGAGCCCATTCCCTGCCCCAGGGCCTGTGAAGATGGAAGGATTTTGGCCCCTGCTTTTCTGTGCTTTGTTGCTGCCAAAGCAGGAGGCAGGACACCAACTTCTCCTCACAGAGAGCTTTTTGTGTTAGATTCAAGCACGAAGGGGGCCAAGTGCTGCTAAAAGCTTCCATCAAAACAGGGGCGGCTGTGTCTGAAGTCTGACAGCAGGGTAGCATCAAGAAAACACAAAAACACTTTCCATTTTGGGATCAGAAGCTGACATTCCCATATCCCAGTGCTCCAGCACCTCAGAGCTCCTCGTTGCTCCATCCCACCTTCAAGCGTTGGCTGTGACACCACCAGAAGAACCACTTTCCTTTCTCCCCCCAGCCCTGGTGAAGCCAAAGTTGCTCTCACCTCCCACGCCACCACCAGGGTGACTTGACTTTCCCTTTCTGCCCCCAGCCCTGGGGAAGCCAACATCGCTCTTACCTCTCACACACCACCATGGTGGGCTCCGAGCGCGCCGTCAGGTTCACCGCGTCCTTCCCAAACGGGAACAGCCCTCCCAGGATAAAATCCCCGGGCCTCTGGAACTGAGCCGACAGGCACGTGGGGCCGAGGGCTCCTGCACAACCCAAACCCAGGCACAGCAGCAGCTCAGGGACCATTTTTGGCTGGTTTTTTTTGGGGAGAAGAAATCTCCGAGTGACCGTAGGAGAGGGAAGAGGGGCAGGGGGATCCAGGTCTCATCACTTTAAATAGAACTCAAGAGATGAAAATATTGGGCAAGAATTTGTTTAGCAAAATGCATTAATTTAACTCTGTGCTTAGCGGGCTGTAGTCAAATGTGCAGCAATGCCCTGTGAGAGTGCTCCTGGCTGGAAACCACTGCCCTCATCCTGCTTTCCTTTGCTCAGAGTGAGTTACCAAATTCTTTGTCACAGCTCTGGGAATCGGGCTTCCTCTGGGACAGGTGGTAAAAAATCCAGGTTGCCCAGCTCTGATTTTGGTAGCGGTAAGAGGTTTAGGCAGCAGTAATTTTTATTTATGTATTTTTCAAATTCAAGGTCACCCCATCACGGAGACAACCAGCTCTTCCTCGGGGCATCCTTGCCTGGAGAAGGCCAGTCCTGGGTCACAAGGTTGGTGGTTGTTATTTTGCAGGAAGTTTTTACTGGCTGGTTGAATTTTTTCCTCATGCTGAGCTATGATATAGATTTCAGTTGAAAAATTTTAGATTTAGGTACAAGTTCACAGCGTAGTAATTTAGGCTGGATTGCACTTCTTCTGTCAGGTTTGAATTTCAGAACACAGGATAGCGTTCAATTTACTGCATTTTATTGGTTTATTATATATTTATATATTATATATAAATTTATTTTTTATATTATATACATTTATATATTGTAAAACTGATGCTCCAAGTTGCACCAAAGTGATGCAGCCAGGCTGCAATATTTTCCTTGAATGAGGAGAAGCCAATACATTGTACAGAATTAAATACACCAGTACTTCAGGCAAGCAACAGTTGTAACTGTGTTATATAGGTACAGACATATTTTTAAGGATACTTTCCCTTTAATGGAATATTTAAGTGTTAGCTTTAACTAAATAACTTCTTTTCAAGAGCTCAACTTGATCTCCAGGTAAATGGAACAGACTCTGCCAGTGAGAGAAGATCAGAGTAGATAAGAGTGTAAAATATGGTCCTTCCAACCCCACAATCCCAGAGCACATTCCCATAAAGGACACTCCTCAGAAGCACATTATTCACATAATTTTATGTCCAGTTAGTCCAGTCTCCATGAGGTAACAGTGATTTCCTGAATCACACAGTGTTACATTTTGCCCAAAAAGATACAATCAGAACGTGGTACAGCTTGTGAGATTCGCCCTCCTCCCCCAAACATCCACATCACCCCGGACTGAACATGTAGTGCTTTCTCAGCTTTCCAGAAGCTCAGTAAATTCCATTTTGCATCCTTTGGCTGTTACAGTGATTTGCAGTAGAAGCCATGTAGTGATTTACAGTACGAGTCTGGATTGCTCCCCAGCCAGAGGAATCATTTTTTGTAGGCATTTAACACATTCATTAACAAAAAAACCCAACAATCACATGAGCACACAACGTAGAAGCGTGGCTGGAACCCAGCTCAGGTGCAATGTGCAGCCGTGGGACTGTGCAGCACAGCTTAAAAACTTGTCCACACCCCCGAGTGCAAAGAGCATGGATTTAGTGGGCAGGGGAAGCGGCACAGGAGGTGCTGCTGAGGGGGGATCCATGACATCCACCCCCAGCTCCTTCAGCTCTGGGCGGACACAGGATTAGCAGCAGTGCTCAGATCGGGGGGGTGTGACCAACACATCCTTTACTCAGGGTTATATTCTCAAGGTTAAAGCACAACAGAGGGGGCAAACCCCCCCAGATGTAATCCATCTGATGAACAGAAGCGGCCAGGGGAGCTCAACGTGGAGTGTAAACATGTTCAGACCCCACCTCTTTGTCACACAAGGCCACAGCTACTGGTGTAAATGCCCAGAAGCTGCTGAATTGCAAGAGTTTGGCTTAAAAAAGAAACCACCTCCCCTCCCAGCCTTGCTGGAGAGCTGGAGATGACTCCAGCAACAAAAAAAGAAATCCCTTAAGCAGCTCATAGTGCAGTGAGTTCTCTTCTTAGTCTCGAGGTCTACACACACTGACAGAGATATAAAGTACAGGTCATACATGTATATATGTACAACAGACACAGACAGAAAAACAAATGGGTACATCTTTTTTTCTGTCACAAGGTGAGGGACCCTGAAGAGCGTGGTTTAAGTGGTCAGCTCCCTGCTGAAAGGGAAAGGAAGTCCTTAAGCTCCTGCTGCTGTGGGTTTTTTTTCTTACTGTAGAGCTCCACACCAAGATATAAAATACATTTCATACATGTATCTATATATAACAGACATAGATATAAAAATCCCCTGGTTCGTATTTCTCTGTTACAAGGTGAGGCACCCTGAATAGCGTGGTTTAAGTGGTCAGCTCCCTGCTGGGAAGGGAAAGGAAATCCTTAAGCCTGTGGGGAGCCCCCCCCCCACTGACATAGATATAAAATACATGTATGATATGAATTTTATATGTATCACATAAAGAGATATTAAAAAAAAAAAACCCTGGCATGTGTTTTGTAAGGTGAGGCACCCAGAACAGCTTGGCTAAGTGGGAAAGGGAAAGTGGAGGTGCCCGCGGGCAGAGAGCCAGATAAACACTTGACTTTTCACCCCAGTCCTGCTGGGATGTGCCCCTCTTGTCAGGGCAGGTCCAGCAGGCTGTGCCGGGCAAAGAGCTCCTGGGTGATGCCATAGACGCTCTGGATGTAGGGAATGGCCTCCCCCAGCATGTCCACGGCCTGCTCGGGGGGGCCCACGTTCATGACCTCCAGGAAGGCGTCCCGGGAGGGCAGGGCACAGAAGGCCAGCGTGGCGGCCTTGCGGACCACCCAGGGGTGGTGTTTGGCCAGCGAGGCGTTGTAGGAGTCCGTGCAGATGGCGGAGGTGCGGGAATCCCTGTGCCCCGTGCGCAGCCCCTCCAGGAAGAGCTGCAGCCAGAGCAGGGCGCGGTGCAGCCGCAGCACCGTCCGGCACCCGGAGTCAGGGCGGCCCCGCAGCTCCCCCGGCCCCCGGGAAAGCTCGAACTGCACCATGGACTGCAGGGACGCGTAGTGCCGCCCCTGCTCCCCCCGGCGGTGCCGCTCCATCAGCTGCACCTTGGCGACGGCGTCCTTGGAGATGAAGCCGAAGACGGCGCCGAGGCTCTGCAGGAACCTGGGGGGGGACCGTGGAATCACGGAATGCTTTGGGATGGAAGGGAAACCTTAAAGCGCACCCAGTGCCACCCGCCCGCCACGGGCAGGGACGCCTTCCACCGGCCCAGGTTGCTCCAAGCCCCGTCCAACCTGCCCTTGGGCACT
>VZRE01008066.1:177446-197546 GCA_013396775.1 Cephalopterus ornatus
GGGGTTCGGGTTGATTTGGGTTCCGCGCGCCTCTGCCCGGGCGCGTGTTTGGTTTTTGTGCGTGCGCTTCTGCTCGGTTTTGCGCGCGCCTCTCTGTTTTCGGCTTCCGCGTGTGGGTTCGGTTTCGTGTGGGTTGGTTTTTTTTTTGTGTGTGTGTGTGTGTGTTTCTGGTGTGTTTTGTGTGTCTCTCTGCGCGTGTTCCCCAGCCTGCGGCGGTGGGGGTGGATGTGGAACCCCGGCAGGGCCGAGTTTCCACGGCTCGCTCCTCAGGCGTCTGACTCCTTTTCTGTCTCTTTTCCCCTTTCTCCAGGAAGAAGTTTGGCTCCTTGCCCGGGGCTTGTGCCAGGTACTTGTGCAAAACGTGTAAAACAATGAGATGGCTCCCGTAAAAAAACCGGCGAGATCTCCTCTTCCCGTGCCCCGCGCTGAGCAGCGCCCGGAGTGATTCCCCGTGCGGTTTGGGGCCTGGACTCTGATAAAATGCCCGAGATCAAAGTCACCCCCTTGGGTAAGTCCAGCCCGAAATCGTCCTGAAGCACAGGACGCTCAGGAAATTAGGATCGAGGGTAAGATGTGCCAGGCTGGCACGGAAAGCTGGCCGTGGTGGCACCTGTAACGTGTGGGACAGCTGTGGTCCTTTGTCAGCTTCTTGTCAGTCAGATTCTTGTCTTCCCACTGCCCTCTCTGTGCCTTTCGGGCAAATAAGACTCTAAACAGTCATAATACTCATTTATTAGAGGATTAATTAACGTGTTTTGGTAAAGGGTTGTACAGTGGAGGTAGAGCATTAGTTCACTTGCTGTGGTAAAGAGCCACAGGAAGCAAATCTTTCTCTCTTTTTTTTTTTTTCCCCTTTTTTAATCTATTTTTATGGGTTGCACAGAAACTGTTTCTGTGCTGAGAGAGCCCAGGATGTGCTGGGCAGGAGAACTGCCTTATCCTGATGGACAATTTTTGGGCTTGGTGTGGACTTAATTAAAGGTTAATGAAGCTTCCACTGAGGGCAGAGCACCAGAGGGAACTGAGTTCCACAAAAATCTCTTCCAGATAAAGGATTATTTTGGTTTCACTTGGAACTGTGGCTGCAGCTTGCAGGAATTTTGTACAGAACTTCAGCTGCTTCTCTTTTGAAAGGATTGCAAATGTTCCCAGAGACCTTTTACTTGCCTTTTCCTTGTGTCCAGGGGCCGGGCAGGATGTGGGACGGAGCTGTATCCTCGTGTCCATCGCTGGGAAGAACGTGATGCTGGACTGTGGGATGCACATGGGCTACAACGACGATGTGAGTGCGGTGGGGAGCAGGAATGGGGTGAGGGGACGTGTCCTGGCCCTTCCCAGCAGGACAGTTCCACTCTAGTCCCTTTGATTTGAACGTTCCCTGGCTCATCTCATGTGACACAGGGGCGTGTGTGTGGAATCACGGAATATCCTGAGCTGGGAGGGACGCCCAAGGATCCTCCAGTCCAACCCCTGGCCCTGCACAGACACCCTAACAATCCCACCCTGTCCCTCAGAGCGTTGTCCAAACATTCCTGGAGCTCTGACAGCCTTGGGGCTGTGCCCACTGCCCTGGGGAGCCTGGTCAGTGCCCAGCCACGCTCTGGGGGAAGATTCTTCTTTAACCAAGGCCAGTCTGTCCCCTGGCAGCTCTCCCCTCCTTCCCCTCTGACTCTTTCTGCACATTCCCAGTGTTCCAGGTCCCTCCCGCTGTTGTTTTGTTGGATCAGGGATGCAGCATTGCCTGCCTTTGTGTCCTGATGGATTCCCTGTTTTTCCATGTCTGCAGAGGCGCTTCCCTGACTTTTCCTACATCACCCAGAACGGGAGGCTAACTGACTTTCTGGACTGTGTGATCATCAGGTGAGGCAGCTCCTTCCCTGCCACAGCCCCAGTGGGAAATGGGAATGCTTTGTCATGCTCTCCCTTGCAACCCAAACACATTCCAAGTCCATCATTCCTATTTTGACTAGTTCCTCTGTGCCGTGCCAGAGCTTTTAAAAATCAGAAGCAAGATGTGAGCACCAGCCAGGCTGAATTCCGTGCAGCACCTCCTTTATTCTTTGTGGCTTTTTTTGCAGCCACTTCCACCTGGACCATTGTGGAGCGTTGCCCTATTTCAGTGAGATGGTGGGTTATGATGGGCCCATCTACATGACACACCCCACCAAGGCCATCTGCCCCATCCTCCTGGAGGACTACAGGAAAATAACGGTGGACAAGAAAGGGGAAACCAACTTCTTCACTTCCCAGATGATTAAAGACTGCATGAAAAAGGTGGTGGCTGTGCACCTTCACCAGACAGTGCAGGTAAAAAGGGTCATTTCCGTGTACTTTTTGATCGCACCAGGGGTCGTTGCAGCAGGCAACAAGCAGTTTTATTTGGAAATGCTGGCACTAATGGGGTGTTTGCCTGGTGGGGCAGGTGGATGAGGAGCTGGAGATCAAGGCATACTATGCAGGCCACGTCCTTGGAGCTGCCATGTTCCAGATCAAGGTTGGATGTGAGTCAGTTGTGTACACTGTGAGTATGCACAGATTTATGCACATTTGCCTCTTATATACACGTTACATGTAGATACTGAGATATATATATATGCACAGCAATATTTGTAGATCCCTACATCACCTCTTAATGGCCTGTCCTGTTGCCTTGAGAATATTAATGGGTTTCTCTTCTTCCATCAGGGTGATTACAACATGACACCAGACAGACACTTGGGGTGAGTATGACCTGTAAATATTTCTATGACTTGTAAATATTCCTGACAGGAAGAAATTAGCACAGATTGTTAATAGCAGGGGCTTATCAGCTTTGATTCTTTCTTAGGAGACTGGAACATTTAATGATGGAAAGATAAATGCAGTTTTAAATTGTGAGGGTGAACAGGTTTACATGGTTTCTGACAGACCTTAATGTAATGTTCTTCTCATATTAACCTGTTCTATTAATCTTAACTCATATTAATCTATTTTTAAGGCTGTGTAATAATTGGACTTCAGTGTTTGAACTGTTATTTCATGGTGTCTTCTCCATGTTTTTAATTCCTAAGAGAGTACGAGTCACAAACTTTGTCACTCATTTTACTTTTCGTAGTGTATGTGAGAGATTTGTAGTATGCATGCTCCATATTTTAATGCATTTAAAACAGGTAATAGACTGAATCAGTATTGCTTTTCAAGGTCTGTAGTGTCTGTTTTGAGCTGGATCAATTTAAAGGAGCTGTGCCTGCAGAGAGGGCTCCTGATGCTGCCACAGAATTCCCAGTGGCTTTGGGCAAGCCAAGGCACAGCTGTGCTCCCGTTTCCTGTCTGCAGATGGAGGCAGTGATATCCCCCCAACTCAGCTTTGAGACCTGCAGGTCATTAATGCCATCTCCTAATTGGATTTTCCCCCAATTCCCTTTGCCCAGGGCTGCCTGGATCGATAAGTGTCGCCCGGACCTGCTGATCAGCGAGTCCACCTACGCCACGACCATCCGAGATTCCAAACGCTGCAGGGAGAGAGACTTCCTGAAGAAAGTCCATGAGACTGTGGAAAGGGGAGGGAAGGTACAGTGGCCATCTCCACAAATAAGGCCAGAACTGTTGCTCTCAACAATTTGGTTTCCCCGTTACCCAGGAGAGAACAGAAACCTCCCCTGAGTATGTGCACAGGCTGATAACTGGGATAGTGGTTAGCTGTGACCCATAACTTCTTTGTATGTGCTTTTCTTATGTATTTCTTCAGTTTTATTTGTGTTGGGTTTTTTTTTCCTTGTGAAACCCACCTTTCTGAAGTAGCAGTGGAAATGGAAAACTGGAAAGCTCCTTTGCAGTGGTTGAAACTTCTCGTTTTATACAAAAGCAAAAATATAATTACTGGGGGAAAAAAAAACCTTTTAAGAAGTCAGCAGGGTGGGCATTTCAGTCATTTGTATGGGTTGGGATGATAATGGCTGATGGAATAAAACTGATCCCACAGCCTTGCTTATTTTCAGGCACTGCTTTCTTCCTGAGATGCAAGTAGTTTAATAAGACATTTCCATCCCACCCAGAGAGGTGCTGGTTGAGCGGCAGTGCCTTTCATTCATTCCAAACTGCACAACACATTCCTGGGAAGTGAAAAAAGTATCAGAAAGTGAGAGGGAACTGAGGGACTTGTTCAGAAATAACAGCATTGCAGTGAATTTAACGCTGTGTAGGTTTCACAGACACCAAATCCCGTCTCTGTTGCAGGTTCTTATCCCGGTTTTTGCCCTTGGACGTGCCCAGGAACTTTGCATTTTACTGGAAACTTTCTGGTGAGTGCAGTCTCTCTGTGCAGGTACCTTTTTGCCCTCCTCTGTGCCCCTGGTAGGTTTCTGGGATCCTTCTGTGCCTGGTGAATATTTGTAAAGGTAGGAAGCTTATGGAGAGCTACGATCCCACTTTGGCCCTCACAGGTCTCTGGGACACTTCTTTCCACAGGGAAAGGATGAACTTGAAGGCTCCAATCTACTTCTCCACGGGACTGACAGAGAAGGCCAACCATTATTACAAGCTCTTCATCACGTGGACTAATCAGAAAATCCGGAAAACCTTCGTGCAGAGGAACATGTTTGAGTTCAAACACATCAAAGCCTTCGACAGGGCCTTTGCAGACAACCCAGGGCCCATGGTAGGTGGGTGTTGGGGAGGGAACAGGGCAGAGCTGGGGGCTCAGGGAGCTGGTTTTAACCAGGCTGGGATCAACAGGCAGCCTAAGCCTCCTCTCCCCCGTTAATCCCACCTAAAACCCTTTTGTGGCCAAGCCATCTCTATAACTGTTAAAGATATTTCTGTCTTTATTTTACTAAAGGTAAAATGCCCAGAGGAAATTAAAAACTTGCATCTGGATATAATCTGTACATCTGATAGATTCAGATCTGATAGATTTGATCTGATAATCAGATCTGATAGATTCAGATCTGGTTCACATCTGATAGATTCAAACTGAATCTGATAGATCCATTATGATTCAAACCATCACTTTTACAGTATATTCTTTAAGTAACTCAGGTGGCAGATCCTTTAGAGCACAGTCTTGTTCTGCTGGTTTTATTTCTGACTGGTTTGTTAGCTGTCATTATAAAACCATTCAGAGTTTTCAGCAGACACTGCTCACAAACAGCAGTTCAGCTCATGTGGGAACTAGACAAGGTGGGGAAAAAAGTAAAATAGCAAAAATCCCCACTTGGTGGAGTGTCTGTAATAGGCATGGGGGGATACCCTGCACAGATTTAGAATATTTATGTATTATAAATAATGGAAAAACTGTTTTCTGTGATGACTCATGTCATATCTTGGAATTCCAGGTGGTGTTTGCAACCCCTGGAATGCTTCACGCGGGACAGTCCCTTCAGATCTTCAGGAAGTGGGCAGGGAATGAAAAGAATATGGTGAGAAACTGTTTCCTTGAGTGATGCTTTCTGTTGAGGTGCCAGTGGCACCAAGGGCAGAGGTCACGGGAGAGCTTTTCCTCGGCACCTGGGGTTAAATGACCCGAGTTCCCTCGTGACCCAGCCCAGGGCAGAGCTCATCCGAGCTCCAGAGTGGGCATTTGTGGCTGTGTTGCTGCTGAGAGCTGTGCCAGGCCCCGGGCAGGGGCAGTTGGGTGATGTTCCTGCTTTCCCTCAGGTGATCATGCCCGGCTACTGCGTGCAGGGAACTGTGGGCCACAAGATCCTCAGCGGGCAGCGCAAGCTGGAGATGGAGGGCAGGCAAATTGTAAGTTGGGTTTTCAAGCAGGACTGGGTCCTTTGGGGGAAATCCTTCAAAACTTCAGGTGGTAGTTACACACCAGGTGCTGGTAATGGGATTATGCTGCACCCAACCCTGAAAATGTCTCAAAGTAAGCTCTTTTTTTTTTTTGGACTTGGACTCATTTTTTTCCTCTTTGCCTTGGCAAGTGTGTTGCCTTCTGCTATAAAACTTTTGGGGCATGTTTATAACGTTTAATAACAAAGCCCTGTTAGTCAAATAGGTTAAAATGTTACATTTTTAAGCAGATGTGGATAATAAAATTATACCAGCTGTCCTTAAGTACTGATTTGTTTTGGCAAATGTGTGTCAAGGATTCTCTGGAATTGGGAATTTGAGGCTGTAATTTATTGAAAGCTTTTCTTTGAGGCAATTTAGGTGTTTTCCTTCCTCCTTTGAACTAACTAGAGAGGAGTCTGGGTCTGTCTGTGTGTGATTATACAAGCTGTAGTGAGCCAAAGCCATTCCCAATTCCCAAATCCTGCGCTTTCTGCTCCTCCCCAGCTGGAAGTGAAGATGCAGGTGGAGTACATGTCCTTCAGTGCCCACGCAGATGCCAAGGGGATCATGCAGCTCATCCGCCAGGCTGAGCCTCGGAATGTGCTCCTGGTCCACGGGGAAGCCAAGAAAATGGAGTTCCTGAAGCAGAAGATAGAGCAGGAATTCCGTAGGTATCCACGTGCGTTGGTGCTGAGCAGGGAATGGCAGCAGAGCGTTCAAGGTCACGTATTTAATCCACAGGCCCTCAGCAGGTTTTCAGGTCTGATGGAATTTACAGATACCCTCAAAAACTGGTGTCTGTAACATCTCAATTAACGTATTAACTAAGCCCAGCTAATTGTAATGACCTTTTGGCCTCGAAGTGAAGTAGCTTTGTTGTGCTGCAGCATTCCCTGCTGCCACAGTCCTGACAGGGGCTGCTCCCCTTGCAGATGTCAGCTGTTACATGCCTGCCAATGGAGAGACCACCACCATCTTCACCAACCCCAGCATCCCTGTGGACATCTCCCTGGGCCTCCTCAAGAGAGAAGCGGCAATAGGTGACTCCTCCAACCACAAATTCCCTCTTTCAGGCCCTGCTCCTGTGCTGGGTAGCGCTGGCAGGAGGCAGAATGCTGCAAATATACTTTCAATAATGTTTAAAAACAAATGCACACGCACTGCCTCGTTTGCCACTTTGTTGCTCGTTCACTGTGGTAACAAAAGCTCACTCGTGCTTTTACCAGCTAGGTTTGGGAAAACTGAAGTTTTTATAGACTCAATTTTTTTAAAAAAATAATCTAAACCCTCTCAAATCAGGACGTGCTCTGGGAAGAGAGGCAGTTGTTCTGTGTTGTAAACTTAGGACAAGGTTTCTCATGTGGCAGTAGCTCTGATAATGGTTGAGCACCATGAATGCACTTAGCAGGAGAAAGGTGAAGAATTTTAGTGTCTGAACCTCATGAGGGCCTCAGAGGTCCATCTGTGGAGTCCTAGAGCAGCTGTTTAATGGGCAAATTCAGCACCTCGTTGTTAACTGGTCTTTTCTTCCCCCTGGCCGTGGTTTAGGTCCTGTGCCAGATGCCAAGAAGCCAAAGCTCATGCACGGCACGTTACTCATGAAGGATAACGTGAGTAAAAGTGTTCTTAAGCTTGTCTTGTGTCCTCTGAGTGTGTTACTATTCACACACGAGTTCTGGGTGCACAAAGGAGCCAAAATCAAGGTTAAGCAGTTCTGGTTTCTTACAAAGAACGTGCCAGCGGAGGATTTCTTCCTCTGCGACCTCACATTTATATTCAAACATCATTCCCTTGCTAAAGAGGATCAAACCAACTTCCAGAGGAGCAACTTTAATTTTGTGAAATGGAGGGCTGGTATGATTATTTAGGTGGACATTTTGGACACCTGCCTTCCCCCTCCCTTTGCTGCCCATCATCCCCCCGCGCTCCCAGCAGTGAGATGGAAAAGGTGAACAGACGGCAACGCGTGATGGAAGTGTGCTGAACACACCCGGGAGCAGCTGCCCACAGAGGAGCAGTGCAGCTCCAGAAAGCTCCAAGCAGTGGATTTGAGTGGACTTATCCCTTTTCTCTGCAGAGTTTCAGGCTGGTTTCCCCCGAGCAGGCCCTGAAGGAGCTGGGCCTGGCGGAGCATCAGCTGCGCTTCACGTGCCGCGTCCACATCCAGGACCCGCGCAAGGAGCACGAGACGGTGCTTCGGGTCTACAACCACCTCAAGGGGTGAGGCCCTTCTTACCTCAGGGGGTTTTTCACCCTCCTTCCCCCAGGGATGCAGTTGAATTTATCATTCCTAATCCAGGTAGCACAGGTGCCCCCTCCTTTGAGCTGGTGGATCCCTGAGCGGGGCTTTGCTCTGACGAACAGGGCTCAGACTGGGAGTAGAACTGTCAGGAAGGCCAGAAATAAATTCTGTAGGAAATCCTACATGATTAATGCGAGCATCAGAATCACCAAGCTGTGGATTAGCCCTGTTCTCCCTTCCTTGGGAAGTGGGAGACTCCTTGGGGGGAGTAGGTGCTGGCTCAGCCACAGCGAAAAGGAGCTAACAACAGGCTGGGGTTTGGGATAAAGATGCAGGGGTGACCCATCCTTCACCTGTGTGCATTTCCCTCCCAAATAAATCATTTTTTTCCTCTCTTACCAGGGTCCTGAAGGATTATTCCGTGCAGCATCTCCCTGATGGCTCTATAACAGTGGAGTCCATCCTTATTCAGGCCACAGCACACTCAGAGGATCAGGGAACCAAAGTCCTGCTCGTGTCCTGGACTTACCAGGTAGGAACACTCAAGGACTTCCTGCTCTTAACTCCTTTCAGTCCCAAACTGTCCTGGACTGGAGGTGGCTGGAAGTGTTGAGCCTTCCTTCCTCTGCTTTTGAAGGAGTTTGACTGGAGGATCAGCTGAGTTTGCTGCCCTTTTCTTGACCATCTTGGGTTTAGTACAAATGGCTTTACAGGAGCTCTCTGGGACCACTGAGCTGGAGTAGTTACAGTTAATTGCAGTTAATTACAATTCTGTCAAGTGTTTTGAGGACACTGAGCTCTATCCCTACTGCCAAGTGGAGTAGGGAGGTATTTTACATGGTATTTCTTAGTTTTCTACTTGCTTGAAGCCTGTGTCTAATCTTAACACTATTTTACTGGATCTTCATTATGTTTTCTTCCTTTCAAAAGCACTCTTCCTCTGGCTGTATTATTAAGTTCTTTCTTTTCAGCAAGGAAAAAAAGCTTTTGAGGGCAAAGCAACGCAATCACTGGTTCTTTTTTCCTTGCTTTCAAGAAAAATGGTGCTTTTCCTCAAAAGAGACCCCTCAGGTCCAGCCACCTCCTTTGAGAAATGGGAGTTTTACACCAATATTTTGAAAGAACACCCAAGAAAGGCATTTGTAGATAAGTTTCCATTTTTGAACATTAGATCCTGCCAGGTCCAAGAATTATTTCAGCCTATTTCTGGGTACCACAGTTGAATTTACTGCGCCAGATGGGACAGTCAAGTAGAAGACTCTGCTTTCATCCCGTTTCTTTTTCTCCTCTGTAGGATGAAGAGCTGGGCAGTTATCTCACCTCCCTCCTGAAGAAAGGCCTGCCCCAGAGCACATCCTGAGAGCAGAGCAGAGCACAGGGGGTTACAGAGACCTAGATTTTATTTTGTTTACCTTGTCAATGGGTTTTTTTCTGGTTTGTTTTAATAAAAGAATTACAGTGTTTGTCCAATTATTGCAGTGCCAGTGCCTACCTGTCACCAGCACTGGGATCTTCCCCCTTGGAAACCCGGGCAGGGAGTTGGAACAACCTGTTTTTAAACAGTCCTGAGGAACAAGCTTTGAGTTGCTTACACAGTAAAGCAGAAGTCACCCAGTGTTCTTCCCTCCCACAGCTCATTGCCCTTAAAAATCTCAGCAGTGCTGAGTGAAACAATTAAAATGCCAAGTATAATGGAGGTAAAAGAATAAAGCCCTAAATGTGCTGATTACCAAGCAGCAAAACTTATTTAATTCCCCCTCATTCCCTCAGGGGCAGCTGAGAAGGCTCCAGGAAAGCTGCTCTCCTGCTTGGAGTCTCCAATAACGTTTTTCTTCCTTTTTGCAGAGCATAAAGATTGTGCTTAGTTGATAAGAACAGTCCCCCCCTCCAGTGCTGGGAGGATTTTCCATAGTCTGCAAAGGGGATAAAAATAGCAATGTCTCATGAAAGGTGAAGGATTAATTTGTGCTAATGCTCCCTCTGAGCCTCCCCTGCCTCCACAGTGCCGGGGTTTGCACTTGGCTCCCGGAGCCCACACAGCACAGGAATCATTTTCCGTGGTTCAGAAAAGTTTGAGCAGCTTTTCTCACCAGTATTTAAAATTTCCTCCAAGCTAAAAGCAAAATACGGGGAGGGAGAGGCCAGGGCGAGTGACCTGGTGTTGGTAATGGGTGTCCTGACAAACACAGGTCAGGCCCACCCCAACAAAGGCAGCACTGCACCCCAAAAACCAACCAGGGCAGAGCTTTAGCTCTGCTGCAATTCCAGCTCCCTGCACACAGCTCAGTGCAGCCTGAGAGAGTTTTGGGGTGGCCTGGGGAAGGAGCAGAGCAGCGACTCTCCGCATCTGTTACACCAAACACCCTCATCCCCGGGTTGGCAGCCAGGCCTGTGGTTTTCTGGTGCCTCAGATCACCCACAGATGAAAAATTCTCTCCGCAGTCTCACGTTTCGCGGGGTGGAAAACTCGGCGGTTCTCAGAAGCCACGTGGGTCTGTTAATACAAGAAAAAGGGGGTGAGAAAGATCAGATGTCGTGTTTATGTCACAAAATGTGACTGAAAATGAGAGAGCTTTGACATTTGAAGGGGACTGCGCAGCGCAAAGAGCTGTGGCAGCTCCTCCAGGAACCGCCCTCCAGCAGTGTGAGGAGAGAGGAGCTTGTTTACCACTGACTGATAAATACTGGGATCTGCTCCCTTCTAAACTTGCATTAATACATGTCCAGCTTGAATCTGTCCTGGAATACTCCTCAGGATGCCAAGCGAGGATGAGAAGCCCCTATTAGGCTGTGGAATGTGGGCTGTGAACCCAGGGAGAACACACCAGATCCCTCCAAAACAGGGAAAAAACACCCAGGGCTGCCTGCATCCACCTCTATCAATTAGGAGGCTGATTTCCTTCAAGTGGCCCTTTCCTGGGCTGTGCTGCTTCCCAGAAAAGAGCCCTGTGTTCTGCCAGCTCCAAAGTTAAACAGAACAAGCCCAAAACATGAACACAGCAGGTTTCAGCACATGTTGGGAAGGCCTGTTCAAGGACACAGCTCCCCCGAGGGTGCCCCAGTTGGCTGATCAAAATCCACAGCTGGTGGGCACTTCCCCCCAAGTGCTTTAACAGCCACCACACCAAAAAACAGTAGGTTTTACAGCTTTGCCTGTAAAGAAATAGCTGGAAAGATCACCCCTGTGCTTACTTGAAGCAAACCAGTTGATTCCGCCTCGGGGTTTTTTGCTTCCACGTCTCTGCTGGAGTTTATAATCACAGGAGGGCTCCCCGAAATTCTGGTCACAGATGGTGAACACCTTTTTAGACCTGAACCTGAGCCTGAAGTTGCAGTGCCAGTGCTTGCTGGAAGAGCTGTAGTAGTACAGGAGCGGGGTGAGGCAGCAGCTGAGGCTCACCAGGACCAGGGTGACCCTCCTCATCCTGCGGATCAGGGCGGAGAACGACTCGTCCTGGATGACCTGGAGCCTCACGAGGAAGTGCAGCAGGTGGGTGAGGTGATAGGGGAGGAAGCACAGGGCACAGATGGCCAGGATGATGTAGATGGTGCTCAGGGCCTTCCTCCTGGACACGCGGCGCCTGACGCGGGAGATCCTGCCGGCCACGAGCGGGCATCCCACCAGGATGAGGGAAAAGGGCACCACAGACCCCAGCACCAAGGCCAGGACGCTGTAAGGGGCCGCTCGCCGCGTCCAGCTGCTCGTGGGGAAGTTCTCAAAGCAGGCTGTGGTGTTCCCCACGCCCCGGTGGTGGAGGGGACCCCCGAGGACAAGCGGGACGGTGACACCGAGGGCCACCACCCACAGGGCCGTGGCCACCAGCACGCAGTGGCTGGCCCTGATCTGGATGTAGGTGAAGGGGTGCAGCACGGCCACGTAATGGTCCACGCAGATGCAGGTGAAGAAGGCAATGCTGAGGTAGATGTGGAGGTAGAAGAGGGTCCCAGCGATCCGACAGGCAGCGTCCCCGAAGATCCAGTTGCTCCCGTGCAGGTGGTAATGGATTTTGCAGGGCAGCACACAGACAAACAGGGTGTCCACCAGGGCCAGGTTGATCAGGTAGATGTAGGAGTGGGACACGTGCCTCACTCTGCAGGACAGGAGGTACAGGGCCAGGGCGTTTCCCACCAGCCCCAGCACGAAGACAACGCTGTAGGTGACGGTGAACAAGGAATACTGGAAATCTGCTTCCAACCAGAGCTCTGAGCTGCCGCTGGCAACTGTCTCATTGGAGGCCCAGGAAACACCTGCCATGGTTTCTGCTGGAGAGGAGGATATCCACCACGGGGTGAGAGCCTTAATCCATCCCTTACCTCAGGAGGTCCCGGAGTTTTAGTTCGTCTCGATGAGCGAGAGCTAAAGCTGCACCACAGATGTTCAGCCTGGTGAGGTCTGTGCTTTCAGAGCTGCTTAGATGGAAAGCAGTGCCACTAGAAGGGAAAAAATAAATCATTTAAAACACCAGCATTTCAGTTTACACAGTAGGACAGTATTTACCGGCATTAAAATCACCCCAAGGTGACAATAACAGAGGCAGCTGATGTTCCTGTACAAGGGGAAGGCTCCATGGAGGGTGAATTTACAGCACCCTAAACCTTCTCTGCAGGCAGAAAAGAAACCACCACTCCTCTGTTACAAAGGGAGCCTAAAGGACTGGTTTGTATGTTTGGAATATGGCAAAGAGGCACTGCACAAGCAGGACTCCTCACCCAGGTCACTCAGGCAATAAACTGCACTCCAACAGTGCTGCTTCCATCAGACAGAAAAGAAATCTGAGTAAACCAAACACAGGCACTTCAGTAGAGGCCCTTGAAAAAATTAATCTTGAGAAACTAAACTCAGCTCCAACATGCAAAAAGCACAAAACTACGAAGGTTGTTGGGTACTTTCCAAAGGAAACTCTGAATTCACACTTCCTCCCCACGGTTGTTTTTCTAACAAAGGCAAAGCCACCAGAGGTAAGTGGAACATGAGAAAGGAAGAAAAAAGCAGGCAAGGTTTGCTTACACGGGTCTGGCACCTCAGAGCAGAGGGTTTGTAAACACGGGGGGGATTAACACCAAACCAAGGCATGACTTTAGGACTGGAAATGACCTTTATCTCAGGGCAAGAGCCACTGAACACCCACCTTGTGCAGGTTCAAAGTGTAGGGCTGCAGCTGGGGAGGGGTAAGAGCTGTAAAATCCTCACAGGGAGGGTGAAAGGAGACCAAGGAGCTCCTACTTCTCACCAGGTAAATCCCCCAAATCCTTCCCCACCTGAAACAGGATCCCATTTTACACCTTCCATTCTGAGGGTGTGCAGATTGACTTATTTACAAAACCATTTTAAGAGTATGGAGCCTGATCAAATCCCACTTTTGCTTCCCCACAATTGGTTTGTTTGTTTTGTGTTCAGGTGGGAGGTGGTTTTTTGGGGCTGTTATTCCTTTCAGACAAACAGAAAAGCACCACTGGTAAAGAACTTGTAAAGAAATTCTCTACCCATGGTATATTTTGTGATGCTAAAAGAGCATCTCCTTTAATCCAGTGCCTTTAGATTATTTTTAACAGCTGCTCTGGGATGTAAAAAGCAAAGCAAAAAACCCTCAATAGTTCTTTGTTCCAACTGCAGAGTTTGCCAGGGAATCTACTCCCAAATTACTGCCTGGGCAGCTGACCCTGGGCTGCTCAGTCACTGCATTTGATAACAAGGTTTTTATGGCAACCAGAAGTTGGGAAACACCTGCAGCAACCTCACTGACAGGTATTTTTGCCCTGTGATATTCAAAAGTGGCGGTGGCTGAGCCTGCAGCGGAATTTGGCCTGGTTAACACCCAAACAGTGTCAGTATTTAGTGGTTTTAGGCCCTGTCAAAATAAATTGAGTTAGAAACAGAACTTACCAGAGCTCAGAGCAAAAGCTGCAGGTGAGTTCAGCGGCCTCTCCAAGGTCCTCACAGCCACCAGGTCCCAGCTCAGCTCTTCTGTGGGGAGTTTGACACCCAAGTGGTGAGTTCTGTCACGTTGCTCTGCAGAGAGAAACCACAGGAAGCCAAGATCCGTCACTCACACCCAAGACAGAGCCCCTGCCCTGGCAGTGAAGTGTCCCCCAGAACTGGGCAGAGAGAACCAGGGGGTGCTTTCATTCTCCCCAAACATCCCCTGCATGAGGGAGGCACAAAACACCCGCCCAAAGCCACCCCTGATCCCCTCCAGTCCTCCCATCCCATCCCACCCCATCCCATCCCATCTGGACCCAGGTACCACTGCTCCAAAATGGGCCTGGAGCTGCATTCCCACTCCCCCTCCAAGGGAGGAAGAGCAAAGGAATGCTGCCATTTCCTTTCAGGAAAACCTCTGGCTAAGAAAATTTGGCAGAGCTGGACAAGCCCTCACTGCTGGTGCTGGAAAATACCTGCAGGCTGCTCAGCATCCCCAATTCCCTGCCCTGATCCAGCCAGCATGGGCCAGGAAGCACAAACAGGGACCCCAAGAGCAACACAGCAGCTTCAGCTCTGCTCTTCCACGTTACAGACCCATGGAGACTTTGGGAATCAACCCCTGAGGGAATAAGGAGCTCCATGGGAAGGGAAGGGGCAGCCAGAAGTATCTCACCTTCCCTTCCCATGCTGGCTCCTGGGACAGAGTGGGGAAGGGAGGCATCACCTCCCAGGAGGGGACACCCAGAACTGGGCTGTCCATCAGGATCACTCACTCAGTGCCTGTTGCCAGAGGAAAGGGTGATCTTCAGAGGCTCTCCAGCACAGAGACTGGAAAATCCACAGTCCCTAGGTGGGCCCTGTGCTCTGCCAAGCTCTCTGTCCTGCAATTCTTCTCTCACAGACAAAAAAAGGAGGTGATTTCGGGGGTTCCAGGCACCTCAGCTGCATGCTGCTTCCGCTGCAGGAGTGTCCAACCCAGGTATTGTTTGTTCTGTGAACTTCACAGGCCAACGTTTTCATCTTCCCTGTAACCTGACATCGTAACAGTCCCTTTATAACCAAAAACAGACAGAGATTCTGGTGTCACTCACGTGGAAAACCCCCACAGGTCACCCAATTTATTGCCTGGGCAAGCAAGGCAGGACCTGAGGTTGGAGTGGTTAAAAAAAAAAAAAAGGAAATTAAAGAAAAATATGAGCTCTCCGCACTCTGATTGACAGGCCCTGAGATCTCTGACAGACCCAGAACACTCTGCAAGCACCAAAGAGAAGAGCAAAAGGTGACAACAAGCACATCAGAGCCCAGCAGCAGCACGAGCCACCTCAGAGAGACCCCAAAGGGCTGTTTCATGCTCATCCTGACTGCCTTGAGTCGCTGCTCCTGTGCTGGGACCATTAAAACTGTTTTAAGTGACCTCAGAGGAATTTTAGTCTGTACAGAAGTGGCTTTGTAACCAGGGGACAGGATGAAGTTCCTCTGCTGAGCTGCAGCAGAGGAACGAGTGGTGATGGGGAGAGGAAACAGCAGCACCTTCAAAGGCTAGGGCTGGAAATCACTCATCAGGCTGCAACAGTTGTCCCTTGCCCTGTACAAAGGCAGGGCTGGAGAGGAGAGGAAATGCTCAGTTCTCCTCTGCTCTCAGCCTGCCTTCCTCCCACACACACCACAGGGGGAGAAAAAACACTCCACCAGCAAAAAACCCAAGGCCCCACTCCTCCTTCCTCCTCCCGAGACAGGCACCAGAACCTCAGAGAGAGGCAAGAAGAAAGAGCAGTTATCTGAGGGCAGTTCTTCCTTTCCCCTTGGCAGTCTCAGAGGGCGAGAACAAATGATAGGAAGATGCCTCCAGCCACAGTCAATGGATTTTATTGAGACAAGGCTGTGTCCCTTGGCCAAGCTCCATGCCACATCCACAGCAGTCCTTTCAGACACAGCTCACCCCACAGAACTCCAATTCATTCTCCTGGGGCCATTGTCATGGCCAAATCTGAGAGGGGAGAGAAAAAAAAAAGAAAGAAAACATTGACTTAGGGGGAAAGATGGCACTGAAACCACCTGAAAGCACTTAAAATCTGTGGTCTGCACTTCCCCCTGGGCTCCCTCCCCGGGGGCACAGCCAGCTCCGCGAGGGAAGGAGGGGGACAAGCCCAGCAGCTGCCTTTCCAGGGCCAAGCCAAGTGCCCAGAGCTCATTCCAGCTCCCTGCACTGCTCTTTGCTGCTTCCCCTTCCCTCCGGGCTTCCTTCAGCCCTCCCGTACAGGGCTGGGCTCTGCCGAGCCTGGGCAAGGTCTGAGCGTGGTGAAAGTCCTTCGAGTGCACGTTTCATGGGCCCTGGGTTGATCACAGGCAGTTTAAACACCCGGCTCTCCCTAGCAGGGATTTCGAACTGCCACGGCATCCATTCGCTGTTTCTGCAAATTCCTGCACTGCTCCTTTTTTAAGCCAAAAAACTTCAACAGTTTCTCACGGAATCATGGAATAGTTTGGGTTGGAAGAGACCTTAAAGATCATCTCATTCCAACCCCCTGCCATGGACAGGGACACCTTCCACTAAAACAGGTTGCTCAGAGCCCTGTTAAACCCAGCCTCGGACACCTCCAGATGCTGTTAAATTAAGACAGACACTATACAAGCAAAAGGATGCTCTGCTCTGTCCTCCAGCTTTTACAGTAGCAAAAAGGGAGTGAACTGAACTGGATCCACAGAAAACTGTGTCTGTATCCATGGTCTGGGACAGAACAAGAATTTACGAGAATTTAAAGTATCATCTAAAGTCATTGCCAACAGAACTTCTCTCTTACTAACCTGAAAAGGAAGAGGGGAAAATCTACAAGTGAAAAGCACACTGTTTTTCCACATCAACTGCTGGGAACCCCTCTGTGCCTGACACCCTCCCTGTCATCTTCACGAGATGATCTTTAAGGTCCCTCCCAACCCAAACCATCCTGTGTGGGCGTCCACACGACCCACAGGTCCGTGGGAGTCACTGCCCCCCACTCCTGACTCCCCCAAAAACCCCAAGCCACTCCCAGCATCCACCCACCTGCCTCGTCGTACTCCACGGATTTCAGGAAGAGCCCCGAGGGTGGGGCCACGGCGTTGGGCGGAAAAGCCAGGGCATCTTTTACCTCCAGCAACTCCTTGACGTGACGAGGTGCCAACCTGCCCTGGCCAACTGCAACCAGAGCCCCAACCATCCTTCTGACCTGGGAAAATCAAGAGGCCACAGCTCAGGAGCTGCCCTGGAGAAACTGCAGAGGGGATGAGGAAGTTCTGTCCAGACCCTTGTTTTAGGTGCCACTGAAGCACCTCAAGTCACAGTCCAGACTCATCCATCGGGGTTCAAGCCAGCCTTGGCTGCCCCTTGCGTGCCTTTGGCATCTCGTAATCCCCCCAGGGAGCACTTCACTTCTCCAGAAAGATCAAAATGTGCAAGAAAAGCTGTTCTTTCCCCTCTCAGCAGGGATTGCAGGGGCTGCCTGGGTTCTGCCCTGACTGGGGTGACACACTCAGCCTGTCTGCAACGGGCAGTGGGATCTTCTTAGTGCCCAAAGCTGGTGGTGGGGAAGGGAAGAGAACCAGTAAAATCACCCCACTTCCTTAAAGTCCTTCCCTACAACCAAAGACATTCCCAAGACCTGTAACACAGCCATCTCCAGCCCCACAGCACCGCCTTGGAGCAGGCTCTGCTCCCACCACGCGTGGGAAGGGAGCTGAGCAGGGGCTGCTTTCGGTTCCAGAAACAACAGCAGCACCCACACATGGTCGGTGGCAGGAAGCTCACACGCCTGGTGGGGAGCTGAGCTCACGGGTTTTAACACACAAGCCACACTTTTCAGGTGGGGGATTATGCGGGGACTTATTTCTCTCTCAGAAAGCCAAAAAAGAGAGGGGGGGGGAAAAAAAAAATCCCCCAAGTAGGACATCCCACCAGCAAACTGGTATTTCACACACCTCTGCTTGTCACAGCTCCCCTTCCCTCCCTCCACAGCACCCAGCAATTCCAGGCCTGGTGGGAATCTCTGAGCAGAGATTTCACACCTCAGTGCTCACCTCCTGCACAAACACCCCTCACACCTCAGCGTCCTCCTGGCTGAAAAAATTCCTCCTGTATCCCCAAGGAGGGCCAAGATTTGGAGCTGCCAATGCCACCTGCCCACCAAATGCTGCTTCTCCATCTCTGGTTCTTTTTCCCTAATTCTCCATCCTTGCTTCTCCATCTCTAATTCTCCATCCCTGGTTTTCCGTCCCTAATTCTCCATCCTCGTTCTCCCTGTGTGGTGGCTACAAACACCAGTTATTTGGACTAAATAAACACTCATTCCATTAATGCCCTTTTCAAAGCTCTCCCAAACCTCCCCTGCAGTGCTGGGATGAATCACTGGTCTGAGTTTCTGATCCAGTGCCATTTACTGAAGAATAAACCAAAACCCACTAAGGTCATGTTTATCACTGGTAAGGAGGAAGGTCCAACAAGCCAAGATATATTTATCCAGAGGCAAGTGCTGGCTCTCCCTCTGTGCTCTGATCTTCAAGTGCCCTGTGGAGTGCCCAGAGACTGCCTGCAGGATCCTCCACATCTGTTATTTTATCCACCCTCACTAGGGGTCATTGCATGCCATGACTTCAGCTTTGATGTCTCCACACTCAAGAGTCAGCTGGAAAAAAAACCCCCACACTAATGGTCCACACCCTGAACAGCCACGTGTTTGATGTCCCCCTCCTTCTGCAGGGCATTCAGCAAAAAGGAAAAAAAAAAAATATATATATATATAAAGGTTTTGGGGTGGTTTAACCCTTTTTAATAATGAAACCATCCAGATTTCAGTACTTACAGACCCCATATGAGTGAGAGCAGAGGTTCACCTCGGCCTGGTCTCCTCTTTATGATGGAGGGCAGAGCAGATGCTCAGATTAGAACCATGGAATGGTTTGGGCTGGAAGGGACCCTAAGGATCAACCAGTTCCACGCCCCTGCCATGGGCAGGGATGCCCCTCACTACATCAGGCTGCTCAGGGCTCCATCCAGCGTGGCCTCGAGCACACCTGAAGTGTTCAAGTTCAGGTGTTCAGCCCATTCCTGCCTCACTGATACCTTGCTGGGAGCAGGGCTGAGAGAGGCTTGAGCTGAGCTCAGGATCAGGGATAACTGCTCCCTCTGCACAGTGGCACTCAGAGGAATTTCCCTTCCCAGGCACCAAAGGGTTACCAGCGTCGTCTCCTTGTCACCAGAGCACCTGAGGGAGCAAATCCCTGCTGGGTACCGAGCCCTTCCCAAGCACTTTGTTGTTCTTCCCCACCCTGCTCCCATCCAGACACCCACTGCCAGAGCTCCCGGAGCATTGCTTGGCACAGGCTAAAAAACAAATTGGGTTTGTCAAAACAGGATAAAAAAAAAATAGCTGCTTGCTGTTCCCACAAAACACCCCCTTCTCCTCCAAAACGACAAGCCCTCTCCTGCCTGTTCTCTGTCTCCAGAGCGTGACCAAGGGCAGGAGAGGCAAAGTGAGAGCAGCTCTTCCCTAACGAGGTGATGCCTTAAGCTGGGAAGAGAGAGGATCTCCCCTGAGGATCCCAGCAAACCTCCAGGGGAGTTATTTCAAAGGAAACCCTCCGTGGCAGAGGCAGAGATCCTGCAGTGGTGCTGCAGAGCTCAATCAGGCCTTCCCACTGAGAATCCCTTCACGCTCCAAAGCCAGGAAGTCAAATTCCAGGCAGGCTTTGCCGGGCCCAGGGCCATCCAGCAGAGCAGGAACACATGTCTGCTGGGTTTTACCACCCCACTGCAGGGACAAGGATTGTGGAAAACAAAACTTTCCATCCTCCCACACGGGGTTTGTGAGGTTGGGACAATCATTTTAGGCACGAACTGGAGAGATCCTGGTTCCAAATGGATCAGAGAGCACAGATCCTTGACCTCTCTGCTGCCCCAGGTCCCTGTGAGTGTCACACAGCTGAAACAGCACCTCTGCACGAGATGGAGCTACACAGGGATGGAACATGGCTAAAACAATCAATATTTCTAGAGGCAGCAACAATCTGGTTCTTGGAGGCAAGGTGTTTGCTGGACACAGCCCCAAACCTACCTGTCGGTAAAGAAACGACCTGCCCCTGAACTTCACCTCCCAGAACTCCAGAGGCCTAAAGAAAGCCAAAAAAAAAAAAAAAAAGGAATTTA
>VZRE01008066.1:197572-216478 GCA_013396775.1 Cephalopterus ornatus
AAAAAAAAAAAAAGGCATTTAAAAATCGCATTTCAAATGGTTCTTTCACCCACAGGTGAAGTAAATGTCAAAGATGAGCGTGAGGACAGTGAGGCAGCTGCACTGCCCCCCGGTTTGGAACCCCAGGCTGCTCCTTGGCTGCTCAGACACAGAGGTTTTCTGGGACGAAACAATTCCTACCTGCTTGGCATGTTCCCGGTTTTATGACCTTCCTGCTGCCTCAAGTACAACTTTCCTGTCCTAAGCAGAACCCCCCAAATAAAAGGGAGAAGGCAACCCAAACCAGGGTGCACCTGAGCAGCAGAGAGGGAGTTAAATAAATGCCATCATGCTCCTCAAAGCCATTCCTTTCAGCCTAAACATTCACCAAATGAATTAATATTGACACGTTACAAAAATGACTCACTGTAAAACCCAACTTTGGCTGCCTGTGTCACCAAAAGCAAAAATATTCCACCAGGAGCTGGTTTGATGCTTTGCAGTGCAGATTTTGGGTTTGTTTTCTCTCTCTCTCTCCCTCGAGCTGTTTTTGGCCTCCTGTGGGACGGGGTTCTGCAGCAAGTTATGCAAAGAACGGCAATTCCCCTGTTTGACATTAAAAAAAAAAATCCAAAGGAAAAAAAAAGGGTTTTTTTTCCTGATCAGAAAGAACAAAAACGGAATTTGAGACAGACAACAGCCAGATTTGCTTTCAAGCTGAAACACAGCAGCGAGAGAAGGCAGCAGGAAGGCAGAACTCATGTTCAGATGATAAATATCCATGATCTTTCTGGGAAAAAACTTCAGTTTCTGCTCGAGAGAGAATGCATTCAGCCACTTCATTTCAATACTTGCAAGACCTGGTCCTGAGAGAACTTGATACTCAACTATCTTTTGTTTATGTAACGACTGAGGAATACTGGATTTCAGCAACATCCCCTGGGAAGGCAGCAGGAGCTGGAGGTGTGAACCGAGTGCATCTGCACAACTACAGCACTGACCCAGGTGCTGGGTGGGGTTTTCCCCTCTATTTCCAGTCTTTAGGCAAAGCCAGGACAGCAGCAGGGGAAGGAGGAAAAAAAAAAGAAGTCTAATCCCTTGGCAGAGTTTGGTTTTTAGCAACCAAAACGAGTGCAAGTGCTGGAAGCACCTCACAGGAACTGCTCCCTGCCAGATTCCAGCCACCAGTTTAGAACATCCGGCCTTTCATGTACGAACAACTGGACCAGTTTCCCTTGCCCTCGTTCCTGCTCGTCTTTCTCCCCGAGGACACCAGGGAGGAGAGGGAAAGAAACGGCCTTTCCAAGCTGTCACTCAGCAGAGCCCCAGCACAGGGATGCGAGGGCAAGGCAAGCAGGGGATCAGCCCCCAAAACAGGGCTGGGAGCAGCTTTCCAGCTTGGAAAAGACTTTGGCTGGGTCTCCGGGCTCTCACCTGTGCTCGCAGTGGTGGGACAGGAAGCCAGGAGAAGGCTGGATGTCCACCTGGAGGATGGTCCTGACCGGAGACTTGAATTCCGTGTCAGAGCTGAGGGAGCGGAAGGTGCTGAAGTCGTGGGTTCCCAGCAGGAATTGCGCTGCCTCCTGCATGGCAGGGATGTTCAGGGGGCTGGAATCAAACACACACAGCCAAGGGAAAGGAGCATCAGGTGGGGGCAGTGCGTTAGAGGGGGTCAAAGGCCAATGAATCCATGAAACCTGGCAGAGATTTCACCTCGCAGCGCCGCGGAAACACGTCTGGAGGGAGTCTGCCTTGCAATGGCCCAAACCACAAACCAAAATGCCAAGTGGCCTGAGCTCTGAAGGAATTCAAAGCCCCAGGCCTGAAGGGCTGGCAGGCACAGGCTTTTACCCAAAACCTTTATCCTGCTCTGCTTCTTGGAACAGTTCCACTCAAGCAACTCCATCCGAATTGCTGGAGACGAGGCAGGGCAAGAGGACCTGGTGGGTCCCTTCCAACTCGGAATATTCCGCGAACCAAAATGCTTTGCAGCACCTGGATCTTATAAACTGAAAAAGGTGGTGCCAGGTAAAAGACCATCAAGGTTTTAAGGTTCGCCAAACCTCTACATTCGCAACAGCCAGGAGATGAAACTAGGAAGCGACAGAAATGGAATGAGGGAGCAAAGGGGCAGAGATGAAACCAAGGTGGGGATGCAGAAGGAAAGGCCAAGGGTAAAACTCAGCATCTCAACTGTCACTCAGATTTCTTCATCTGAAGTAGTTAGGTCTGTTCAAAATGGCCTCAAGCAAAGGAATTTGGACAGATTTCCTGGTGTGTTTGCTGAGCAGATGCTTATTTTTATTGTATTTTTGCGAATTTCTCCCAAGAAAAGCCTCAGCGGGTACACATGAGCCTGGCTTAGGTTTTCCAGATCTTACCAGAAGTCAAAATGTTTCCCAAGAAAACAAACAAACAAACAAACAAAAAATATCAAGATGAGATTTTCCAGCATCATTAAATTTTTTTTTCACCGTGTTCCAGAAGAATAACCAGCACTTACGGAATGCTGCTCCCACCAAGGGCACCGATGGCTCCTAATTGCCAATTCAGATCCCCACAGAAGTTTAATGTGCATTATGTGCCTTCCACACCAGACGTGCTCAGGAGTGCTCTCACACATGAGCTTCTCCACTGCTGGCAGCCCAAATATCCCACCTTTTAGTAAGAACTTACTCCCACTCCGAATTTCTGATATGCTCAGTCTTCCCTTTACGTGGTGCTGCCACTTGAGAAGATTAATTGCAGTGTGTGAGCTCGGTGAAATGCTGTTTCATAAAGCACATCGTGCACACAACATCTAATTCTGCACTTTCCTATTTATTCCTCCCTTCCACAGCCCGCAGAACAGAAAGTCAGCAGTCTAATGTTAGGGCAGTGCCATCTTCATTCCTCTCCTAAGACAGCTGGAATTACATTTTTTCCCATTACCCACAACTGTTATCCCAACAGCGCTGATGAAACGACCACAACTGGCTACAAACCTGGTTTTCTACAAGGCCTAGAATACTCCAGGTTTCTTGAATGTGTGTTTATCTCAGTACAACATAAACTAAAGGAACAATAACAAATTATCTTCTGGGCTTTGTTTGCTTTTTTTTTTCCTCACCCACTGTTTATCATGCCCCAAGATTCTGTTGGTTTTTTTCCTAATGGCACTGAATTTGTTTTTCTTCCCCTGCATACACAAGCACTGATTTGTTATGACTCAGTGGTTACTCCAAGAACACAAGCGAACACTGAGCTCGATACCCTGATTTATTTTTGTAGGGTTGCTCAGAGCCATTGGCTCTCACTATTCAAACACTCAGGGAAGGAGAGAGGAACAGGGGAAAATAAAGAATCAAAGAGTGTTCAGCCTGCATGTAAAGTCACACCTCAAACTCTGGGATCTGCTGGGTGAAGCCTTTCTGCCACTCTGCATCACATCAGAGCCCTGCTCCTTCAGGCAGGGCTGGCTGGGGAGGTCAGCTGAGGAAAAGCTCATCCCTTCCACGGGCAGGGACACACAAAGCCCCTGGTGGACCTTCCCCAGAGCCAGGGAGTCTTTCAGCAGCGCTGGGTGTGCTCAGGTGACAGGGCCACCCGAAGGAGCTGGGGGTGTCAGGGCTCAGTGAACACAGCTCGGGGCACTTCCTCACTGAAATCCTGCCCATACAAACAGGGAGCGAGGTCTCACCCGTGGAACCCGTCCCCCAAAAGCCGAACCTTCCACAGAATCCCAGAATTATTTGGGTTGGGAAAGCCCTCCCAGCCCATGGAGTCCAACGAGATCCCCACCTCGTCCCCCAGCCCAGAGCACTGAGTGCCACGGCCAGCCCTTCCTTGGACACCTCCAGGGATGGGGACTCCAGCACCTCCCTGGGCAGCCTCTTCCAACGCCTGACCACCCTTTCCACGAGGAAATTCCTCCTCATGTCCAGCCTGACCCTCCCCTGGCACAGCTGGAGGCCGTTCCCTCTCCTCCTGTCCCTTGTTCCCTGGCAGCAGAGCACAACCTCCCCCAGCTCCCTCCTCCTGTCAGGGAGTTGTGGAGATCCAGAAGGTCCCCCCTGAGCCTCCTTTTCTCCAGGCTGAGCCCCCCCAGCTCCCTCAGCTGCTCCTCTTGGGACTCTTCCTTTCTTTCCATAGTGTTTACGAGGTGGCTTCTCGGGGATATTTGATGACACTCACCCTCCAGCAGGAGCCCAGCACAGATCCTGCTCAAACACGGGCACCTGGGAATGGTGGGAACAGCCCAGCAACAGCCTGTAGATGTAGGTCCTGGACAGGGCAGAGAACCGGGCGTGGAAGCTGCTGGGCACTCGATGGGCACTCAGGATGCTGCAGGGACAGAGGGGAGGGAAGGAGATGGACAGAAGTGTCATGTGTTAATTCCAAAGCTTTTGCGTGGTCACCACATAGACGGGAACTGCAACGTGCAATGGGTTCTTGGAGAAACTGCACTTACAGTTACTTAAATATCACAGAATCATGGAGAGGTTTGGGTTGGGAGGGAACTTAAAAATCATCCAGTCCCNGGCGGCAACTTAAAACTCGTCCAGTCCCCCCCCCTGCCACGGGCAGGGACACCTTCCACTAGCCCAGGTTGCTCCAAGCCCCCTCCAACCTGGTCTTGGACTCCTCCAGGGACGGGGCAGCCACAGCTTCTCTGGGCAACCTGTGCCAGAGCCTCCCCACCCTCAGAGCCAAGAATTTCTTCCTGATATCTAATCTACACCTATTGTCTGTGAACCTACCCTGAACCCACTCCCTGCTGTCCTGTCACTACAGTCCTGGTGAGAGCTCATTCTCCTGACAGCCAGTGACCAAGGATTTGCACCTGGAGGCTGCCACAGGCATCTCTTAACTAAAGGAAGGAAGAAGAGCCTTTTGGCATCAGACACACCGACTCTGGGTCATCCCTCAACACATTTTGGGGAAGCTCACACCGTCACAAGAGGCTGAGACTGATCTGTTGAGAAATGGCAGCTACCAGGGTGTGATTTCTGTTTGCAGAGTGGAACCAAACACCTCCCCCAGCCCGTCAAGGTGTAGCTCACCTCCGGCTGAGGGCACACGTGTTCCTGGCCATGCTTCAGGTGAGAGGCAGCACCTCCCCAACCCTCTGACTCCCTCGCCTCCAGGTGAGGAGCAACAACTTACAACACTCCATCCTCCTGCTTCTGCAGACCTGTGATCCCAAACTGAGTGGGAATGACCCCCCCACCGACAACAGACACCTCTGTGCTCGCTCCCAAGGGCAGCTTGGAGCAGATGGAGACAGCTGAAAGTAGGTCACTTCCCTGCCACCTCCCCCCACGACCTCCAAGACACACGGGACTTTGCTGCAGGAATGAAAACAAAGGTGAATCCCCCCATCCCCGAGGTCGAGTCTGACTGAAACCAGCAGAATGAACCCTCTCACTTCACAGGAACATCCCCAAAAGCCGTTTTCTGCTCATGTCTACTCGTCTCCCACTGGCTCCAGGCAGTTGACTCAAGAAGGAGCTTTCCAGGCAGCTGAACTTCCCTGTTTTCTTGTACAAGCAGCGGGGAGAAATTGTGTTTCTCCAGGCCAATGCCATCGCACACAGCCAGCAGGGAGGGCACAGGGGGCTGTCAGAGAAAACTCTCTTCTCCCCTGGCAAGGGAGAAAACAGAGCTTCCCTGTGGCTCTGCGCCTCCCCCAAAGTGTTATCCCAGCAGCTTCTGCTGGATTTGACTCTCCCTCGTCCCAGAGCAGTGGCTACTTCCCATTCTGCAGGGAGCAAAGAGTCCCTGTGACGCAGCACCACGTCCCTGCAGGTGTTCCTTTAGAAGATGCCTCTCCTTAGAAGGCAGTTTTATCCCTGCTGTTTGCCCTCCTGCCTTTGGAATTTGGCAGAGGGAGGAGAAGGGACCCAGACAGGGTGAAAAAAAAAAAAAATTAGGATACCATTTGGGAGCACGTAACAGTCAAATCTATTTATTTACTTTAAAAAGGTTGGTGCTCGGGGAGATTTTTGCCAGCTCAAGTGTCTCTGGCTCACAGCCCTTCACTGCAAAGGCTCAGACCACAGAAGAAGAAATTAAAGCTGAGCCACAGGCCTCCACAAAGATTTGCAATAACAAGCCCAGGAGATTCCTTCACTGCTATAAACCAATCAGGAGAAATGCAAACTACATCCTCCAGGCCTGCAGTGGAGTCTGAGCCCAGGACCTCCAGCCTCTTCTAAACACAATAATAAAATTATTACACTTATTTTCCTCTGCCTACATGCCTCCACAAGCACATCATCTATCCTGAGCCTCTCTTGTTAACACTTCTGTGATTTTTATTAAATAACCATCCTTTTAGGGTGATTCTTTCAGAGAAACCTATTCATGCTCACATAACTCTTCAAGTCAGGCATCCTTTCCTGCCTCTCCAACCAGATGCAATTGCTGCCACAGATTCCTTCCAGCTAGGAATCTTCCAGCAGCTACATTTCAGGCCTTGTTAAGATCCCAGTTTTTGGAAGTGGGTAAATAACGGTAAATAAAAACTCCTGGCATTCTTCACCTTTCCAACAGAGCTTGAATTTCAGAGGAGGTCGAAGGGAAAAAAGCCCAAAGACATGTAACTAGAAATGACAGTGTATTAGACAAAGATGTCCCCCAGAAGCACATCCTGCTCTCCCCACTGAGAGCAGAACCCAAATGCCAGTTTGCAGGAGGTGGGAGGAATCCCAGCCCTGTCTTGTCACTCAGACAACTTCCACTGTGTGCTTACAAAACCAAACCAGGAACAGGAGGTGCGAGTCTACTCCTGGCACTGCCATCCCTGCTCAAGGGACAGTCCCCCTAAAGTTACCCCATCCATGAAACACACTCTGATCTTTGAGGACAAGATCCTTTCCCATATGTTTTGCAAGTTTAAAAGGCAGATCAGTTGACAGAGGAGACCCACCACCCCACAAAGGAGGTTATTGTGGCTGATGGTACAGTCAGCCCGCTTGGAATCTTGTTTCCCTTCCAAGCTCCACCACCAACAATGTGTTCCCACAAAGATCCCTCTCTCCATCACCCCCTGCTTGCAACCACATGAAAGTCTGGAGTTCTCTCTTCAGCATTAGGAGAGAATTCTTCTTTGGCAGAGCGATATTTGCAGAGGGAGGGGGTGGTTGCTGAGCACACGCGGGCTCATGCCCGGCACCGGCTCCTTAATGGGAAGCAGACGAACCATTTTTGAAAGGCTGAGCCCCAGGGAGAAGGAAAAGCTTCCTGATAAAACTCAGACTGACTGAGCAGGGCTGGGTTGTGTTCTATCTACCTCATGAAACCTGTCAGATCTCAGGGTGAGACAAAGGACTTCTCCCCTCTGTTAAGATCCCACTGCTGCTTCCTTCTGGAGATGGGCTCTACTTTAAACCTCCTTCAGCAGCAATCCTGGTTGCTCTTAGGACAAGCCTAACTGTAACTACGGGTCTGTATGACTTCCAGCACTGAAAGCAGCAGGGTCACTTTTAGCTCTCTAGGACAACTTACTCCATCAAAGCTCAACACCACCACTCGCAGTTACAGCCCCAAATTCAGGGAAGAGAGACTGAGATTCAGTGGCTGGGGATGCTCAGAACAGACTGACCATTACAGACAGACTCCCTGGCTGTAAAATCAGGGAGTTCTGCTCCCAAACTGCTTTAGTCTTTTAAGGAAGGAAACCAAAACCATGACCTACTTCATGTTCCCTATTACTGCTAAAACATCCAGAAAGGGTTTGACTTCCAGGGAGCACAGATTCTGACCTAGTTTTCAGTCTGAGCAAAAATTAACAACCCAAACCCCTGCACAAGTCAAATTCTATTTCAGAATATTATTTTTAATTCTGGAAAGAAACCATCTCCAGCCCCACCCCGGAGCAGCTGCTTCAGACTCTTTGCACATATGTCAGGGAAGGTGAAAGCTGTCAAGGGACAGGAACTCCCAGTCAGCTTGAGGGAGAGATTTGCCTTGTGGCCTCTCACTGCTGAGGAATCGAGCTGCTACTTTCAGAGGAACTGGATTTGTAAGTGCAAAACTGTCAATCCTCTATCATCATGCTAATATTCCACCTCAGGTTTGGGGAGCAGGACCTGACTTGTTCCTGGATGGCTGTCCCTGGGCTGTGGGCTAAAAGCAGTGGAAACAGGGTTTGCTTTTCCTTCAGGTGCCCACTGTGAAACCTTTAACACTCCAGCAAACCTGCAAACTGCCAAAACACAGTTTTGCAAATAAGGTGGAGGGGGAGGAAAAATTCCCTTAAGTATTTCTGGGGGCTGACATTCATGGATTTCTAGCCTGAGCCACGCTCTGTTACCAAGCTCAAGCAGCACAGCAGCCATCTAACCCTAACCCTTGGGCTGAGCTCACCTGCTCAGACACAGCACAAGAGGGTTTCACGGAGGGGCAGCAACGCCTGAGCTAACACGGGCAGTCAGGAGACTGCCAGGATCAAAGGGAAAAGGCAGGGTGGCCTTATGCTGTTCCTAAAACTGTCTGGGGACTGCCAGAGGAACTGCAGACATCAGGGGAAAAGGTCAGATAAAGCAACATAACAAACAGCCCCTAACAGGAACTATGTGTCTGTAGATACAAGGCGCTCACACAGTGCCTTCCTGCCCTCTTTCCTGAGCTCAGACTCCATGGATTTCACTTCCTCTTCCCCTTCACCCTTCTGATGGCTCCCCTGGTGCTCGTTCAGAGGTGAAAGAATGCAGCTGACTGAGACAGCTGCCGCGGCCTCTGCTCCAGCCGAGATCCCAAAGAGAAAAGGTCCCACTGTACTTCAACAAATGCAAAGCATCACCGACACACAGCTCCAGAAACGCTGCAGGAGTCACTGGAAAACCCAATCCCGAGGCCAGGAGAGCTACAGGCACCAAACGCTTCCTTGGCACAGACCTACAGAAGGTGCATAAGTGGGGGAGCCCAGGCACAACAGACCTGCCCACAGCAGCAAGCGCCAAGCCACCAGTGCCACACACACACCCCCCCACGACCACCAGCACAGGCTGGAATTTGTTCCCTGGAGTCACTGTGCCCTCTGGACACGACACAGCAGAGTCCCTCCACCTAACACAGCTCCCTGCATCACACAGCACATGGGCTTGGGAATGGCCACTGGCCCAGAAGGGGATCCCTGCAGCCCCTCCCCGAGTCTGGAGCAAGTTGTGTCAGGGGCTGCTGAACCGCGACAGCACTGGCACCCGTGAAAGAACCTCCTGGGAAAAGAGCAACACCATCACCCACCTCCTCCTCCCTCAGACCCCAACCTATGTGAGCACCTGCCCATTCAGAGCTGGATTCGTGGCCCTGGAGAACCGGACTCCGCCCTTGCAAAACCAAGAATGATGTCAGGTCCCAAATCCCAGCATCTGCTCTGTCAGCATTTGGGGCAGGCCCTGTTTCACAAAGAAGAGATTAGGAAATAAAGCAGAGTGGGTGAAGCAGGCAGGGGGAGTGGAGCTCACAGTCAGGGTGCTGTTCTTACTACAATCCCCTCACTGGGGTGGGCAGGGTGTGCTTTTATGTCCTGGGCCCTTGCTCTGCCATGGGGACTTTGCTTCCGTAATCTTCCTTTGTGTCCATGTCACCAGACATCAGAAAGGTGACAGCCATGTGAAATGGAGAACCTGGGCCTCTGAGCAATCACCAGCTGGCACCTTGTGCCCGAATTCTTTTGCTCACCTCAACACCTCCTCTAAACTACCCCTCTTCTTGCACAACACTCTGAAGTGCTTTGACCCTCTCCACCTGTGCCTTGAAGAGTTTTCACTTATGCAAGTAAGACGAGGTAACAGAGGAAAGAACAGAGCAGAGCAAAGCAGCTGCCGGCAAATGACATGTCGATTCTAGGACACAGCACAGATTTGGCTTTTAGGCTAAAAATCCCGATGTTTCATTCAATTTACACTTTAACCACAAAAAGTTAAAGGTCTTCATGTCTGGGGAAGAACCAGAAGTGACACCTGACAGAGAACACACAACCACTTGGGAAGAAAACCAAAGAACACGAAATTCAACCCATCTTTTGAAACCTTCACAAGGTGTGAAGCAATTAATTCTGTAATCGATGCACATTCTTAACAGAAACCGTTGATTCCATGATTATTTGCTAGGTCTCCTGCAAAATAAGCTCACTCTGAAACTCTGCAAGACCTAATAACTGAAAGCTGTGAAAACTTCGTGCTCTGATGATTTTTAATTATATATATAAAAAATAATTATAATTAATACAATTAATAAAATGGGGAGGGGTGTTATTAACTATTTTAATTGTAGCAGAAATACATGTGCAAGGGAGTGATTTACCAGCCCAGGACAGGGGAAAACACGTCCCACGTGTGAAGGTGGGGGAATCATCGCTGTGTTTCCTCCCGTCCCCAACAAAGGCAAAATAACAGATTTTGGCCTTGGCAGCGACTCACCGGATGGGCTCAGGCCTGAGGTGGCAGTTGAGGCCGAGGAGGAGCTGCTCCTCACTGAAATGTGGCTTCCCCGGGCCCCTCTGGATGTCCAGGTGGGCGGCGTTGCAGAGCGCGTGGACGCCCGTGTCCGTCCGGCTGGAGATGTGGAACTTGATGGGAACGCTGGCCTCGAGGTTCTGAGCTGCCTTCTGAAAGCCAACAGGAGATGGGTTCAGCAGCAAGCAGGCTCACCTGGAGCCAGCTGGGGGAAAAAAACCTCCCCCTGCTTGCTCAGCTCGTGTTATCGCTCGGTCGGAGAAGCGATTTGGAGTTACCGTGGGCAAAGGAGGCGATGGAGAGGAGCCTCTCTGGGGGAATTGTCCCAGCACCAGTGGCTTTTCACTTTGTGTCCTGAAATCACCTCAAACAGAACACCCAAAATGCCACGTGAGCTTCCCCTCATGTAGAAAATAAAGCAAAAATACTCATCTCCCTGTCTTTTGCCTTGTGTCACTGGGTGAGCAGGAAACAAGACAGAGGATTAACTACTCAAACCAACCATCCCTGCACTTACTGTCGAAAACCCAGGCCCTTGAAGAGATGGAAACCAGCCAAGACACCAGCCAAGGTGTCTGAAGGAGCTCAGGCTGCAGCCTTTGCTTGCACTGCAGGCCGGGATGGTGCAAAATGCTGTGGTTATTGCTGCAGGCAGAAGCTCTTTTCCACCCACAACGGGAACAACACACTTCCATTAGCTGTGGAGAGCAGAGGAGCCAGGGGACCAGAGCAGGGGCAGCACAGCACTGAGGTAATGCATTTATTGGCCCCACTGAGAAATATCAACATAAACAGAGCTAAGAATCAAGAACACGGCTCTCAAAACACACCAGCAGTGAGGAGCTGACACTGAGCTGTCCCAGCAGCTACAACCAACCACAGCACAAACAGGATGGTTTTTACTTGTATTTTACCCTATATATTCCTCAAGAGTAGTTTTCTTCAGGAGCCAAGAGCTGCCTTAACATTCAGGTGATGCCTCACTCACCCCAAGACCTCTCTGGCACAGCAGGGCTGAAGCAGAAGACAACAAACTTAATTACAGCATCAGCCAGCTAAAGCTTATTAGAGCCCCAAACCCCCTAAAATTACACTGCAGATGAGATACCCGTTAAAAATTAGTCAGCAAAATGCACTGCAACAAGATCCTCAAGGTCCTGCCTGTGGCTTTTGGCAGGGATTTGCTGGAGGATCCACCTGTGGCTCTGACTGTTGTTTCCCTTCCCCAGCTGTTCCTCTCCACACAGCTGGTTTTTATCCCCTTTTATTCTGCCTTTCCCTTCTGCCCACTGACTGGAAAAACAACTGGGTGAATTACTAAAGGCTCCTGCTGGGAAAGTAAATAAACCCCTGCTAAATGAGTCACTAATAAGGTGCCTTTTAATCAAGATTCACACTCAAACAAGAGCGAGGAGAAGAAATGCAAACACAGTCCTCCTTTGTGAGGGCAGGCCCTGAGACAGAAAACCCAGTGAAAATTGTTGCAGGGAGTAAGTGAAACCTTTGCAAGACTGAAAACCCACAAAAGAAGGCAGAAAACCAGAAGAATGACTAGAAATTTCCTTCTCCTTCCCATCCCCACTGCTGAGTAGTGAAGCCAGCGGTGGTCTTTATTAGATTTTAATTCGGTGCAAGAGCCAATGAAGTCTGATCTGCTGACTCACAAATACCTTCCAGACTCCAGTTTGAGCAGTCAGGATTCTGGGCTCTCAGAAATGCACAGTTAAAATGCAGAGGAAGGCAGGAAAAAATGTCCCCAGGCTGCAGGGGGAGGCCTGGGAAACAAAACTGATTTTTCCCTTCCTAATCCTGCTATTCGGAGTTCACACGCGGTTACAATTAACAGTGAAAATCTTTATTTATCACCCTCAAGCAGAGAGAAGCAGACAGAAATTAAATAGTTTTCCGGAGCAGACCTTGGCTTGTGCCTCAGCAATTTGTCTTAAAGCAGAAGCTGATTTTAAGAGCAAAGTTTCGGAGATGTTTGGGTTGCACAGGCTCCTCCCTTCCTCCACCCTCTTCTCCCCCTCCCCTCTCATCAGGCAAAAACCAGCCAGTGGAAACAAGAGCTGAGAGAGAGAACAGGAGAGAACATGGAAAACATCCCCCTCTTTTTTTGTTCGCTACAGGCTTGGAGAAGTTCGGGTGCAGCACTGCTTCGGATCCCACGCCGCATCCCACTTCAGTCTGGACGATGAGAACACTGGATCCCTGCTCCTCTGCCAGGAGCTGAGCCCTGCTGGAAGCCAGCCTGGAGAGGGGACTGCAGACCCTGAGACAAACCTGGTATTTTGCCCTGCCCAAATCCACCGAGGCGCAGCACTACCCTTCGACAAGAGGCATTTTCACAGCTCCTCTCGTCCAGCACCACGTTCCTGAGCATCCCAGCAGGACTGTGACCGCCAAAGCTCAGCTTGCAAAGCTGAAATCTTTGCGTGTGGATCCCTCCTGCAGCCCAGCAGGCACACAGCTGATAATACACTATCAACTGCTGCCTCCAGTTTCAACTGCAATATTTCATTTAATTAGCATGGGATATAATCTCCTTAAAGAGAGAATTCCTGAACTGCTGAACTCCTTTGCTGGCAACTAGGAAGTGACCCTTCACCTATGCAAATGTCTCCTACCTGTGCCATCCAAAGTCCTTGGAGTCCATGGCAGCTGAAGGTTTCCTGCTCTGGTTCCCGTGCACTTTAATCTGTTATTATCCCCCACACTGCATTTCAAAAAAGGTGCATTATTTACATGTAGGAATTGCTTGGATAACAACCAGTTTTTCCTGCCCTTTCAGTACAAACAGGCCCCTAAAACAAGCAGGTCTTTCATGTGAGGAACCCAGAAGGCTTCAGAGCTGTTAATCCAGACCCTTCTCCTGTCTGATGTCACTTGTGGATTGCCAGGGGGGAACTGAAGCAGGAGTTCAGCACTTCACCCACGGGCACCCAGCTAAAAAGAAATGAAGAAGGCAGAGGAATGAAGGAGCTGGGTTGTCCTCCCTGTGCTCAGGGTTCACAGGTCTCTGCTCCCTTCTTTGAGCCACAGAACATGCAAATACCCCCTTTAGCAGGTGCCACAAACACCAAAACCTTGGCGTGGCGCCTGCTGGAGGCCTTTCACTGAGCAACATCTCACCCCTTTGCATTTAACCTTCACTTCCAGAGTCTTCCCAGACAGCCACATTCCTGGAGCAGCAGCGAGCGTCCCAGGGTGCAAGTTCATCCCCCTGACATGGCAGTGATGCAGGGGGAAGTATTACTTGCACTTACTGGGTCTGTCCTGCTAACAGGTTTCGTTCATTAAGCACTTCCATATTTTGAATTATGCTGAAATTTCCACTGCTGTGTGCCAGAGCGATACGGATCCACATTCCAAATGGCTGTGGTTTCTCCCAGCTCCGTTCTCTTCTCCCTCTGTGTGGGGAGGCAAGACGAAGAGCAGGCCCACTGATGCACACCACCTATGGGGGGGGGAAGCAAAAGTTCATCCCCTTCTCTCCCTAAAGTCTAAATAAAAAAATAAAAAAAATCCTCGAGACGCTCAATCATCCACCTCTGCAGGCATTAGGAATGCCTTGGAAAAGTAAGTGCCTATTTCTCTCTCCCAGCAGCTGGACTGCTCAGGGTTCCATCGTGTGCAGACACAGGGGGCCGCACCGCCTCGCCAGGGAGGCTCTGCAGGATTTATAAATGACAGTGTTCTAATAAATAATAACGTGCAAGCTTCTGGTTGCAAGTCATCACAGCCTCCCTGACTCACAGGGTGCTGTGTCAACTGAAACTCATTAAAAATCTCACTCGTTTGCAGCGGGATAGATAAAAAGTTGAAGTGAAAGCCAGGAAGGAAAAGCTGAGAACGTGGATTCTGCTGGGGGGAAAAAAAAAAAGGGTTTCCAAAGCAATCTCCTATGTCACTGAAATTATTATCAAAACAGAGGTTGAAGATGACACTTCTCTTGCTCTGTTTTCCTTTCTTTCTTCCTCTCTTTTCTTTTCAGGGGGTTGGGAAGAGGGGAGGGCAGAAGGTTGTAGCAAAGCTGCCTTGCATAGTAAGGAGCTGGTGTATGTTCCTTCTCTCCTCTCCTCCTCCCTTTTCCTTTCATGAGCAATAATATCTGGCCTTAGCAGGAGGCTGCTGGCCAAAAGAGAGCTTTGTGTGGGGAAGATTAGCTTTGGGCAGCATCCACCAGCACAAGGGGAAAGAGCACACTCAGGAGAGGTGGGACCAAGCAGACACGAGAGGGGAGGGAAATCTGTGGATGCCACGTGGTGTTTGCCAGCACAAACAGCCACTCACCCTGGCAAAAGGTGCTGCATGGGAGACCTCCCTTTATAACAGGGACATCTGGGAGAGCTGAGATTGGAATGTCAAGTCCTGCATCTTACAAGTTTCCACAAAGAACTGGAGGGAGCCAAGTCACAGGGCCAAAATGTCCCCATCTGGGATTTGGTTTGGACCCATCGCCAGCAAGTTGGGCTTCCAAGGGCTTCGAGATAAATATGCTGCCTCCAAGAAAGAAATAAAGTGTTTTCTTGCAAAGCTCACCTCCCCTCAAAGAGATATCAAAAGCTCCATCAAATATCTACACCTGTCCCAGAGCTAAAACAAGTCTCCACTTCCTCTTGACCATTCCAGGGCTCTGTTACAGAGCAGGACTTAAGGACTGCAAAAGCTTCTGTGTCCTGTATGATCCAGCATCTTCCAGAGGCACAGACCTTCTGCTCAGCCCCAGCCCAGCAATTTTACCCCAGCACACACTCACAAACCAACCAGCCCATGACACTTTCAGCGAGGCAGTTGTTGAAACACAAGCTCTGCAGCTCACAGGTTATTTCTGCTTGCCTTTAACTGCAAACAAATGTCTGAACATCTTTAGGATACAATAAGGATCTCATTACAGGTCTAATTCTGCCCTTCCCTTCAGTTGCCTTCCCGGCTTTGGAAGGCAGTGAAGTTCAAGGCTGCACAGAAAAGGAGGAAGGAAGAGAAATTCCTACAGGCTCCCAGAAGTTTTCTATTAGAGCTGCTTTAAGACTTCCCATGTGGTTCCAATAGACACAGCCCCGCTCAGCAGTGCCCTGCATCAATACCACCACATGAAAGCAAAGCACACAGCCCAGAACTGGCCTGCAAAGTGCTGATACTGTGAAAAGACAACACCAAATAAGCTCATGTTTTCCTTTTTTTTTCTTCTTCTTTTCTCCCCTAATCGCCCATCCTACCCATCTGCCTGTTCAAACAGAGTTGCTGGGATAATGCAAAACAACTGCTGGGCTCACCCAAAGTCCTGGGGCTGAGGCACTGGACGGCTCAGAGGACGGGATAAATGAGATAGAAAGTCCTCTGGGCTCTTCTTTCAAGATCTGCACAATATTTATCCACTTCCTCTGCAACGGTCTCAGGCAAGAAGCCACAGAAATACACCCTGAGAACTCTTACTCAAACCATAATTCCTCACACTTTCCTCCTGTAGGCTGGGGAGTGAGGGCACACAGGAACTCCCACACTCATGTGGTGGGGAAATGTCTTGGCCATGGTCACAGAGAGAGGCTTGGTGGGACAGCAAGTCCTTCTGGACCAGCCCTTCAACAGCTCTGCTCTTCACAACACCGGGCTTGTAGCCAAGGCAGAGCACAGACTGTCCCAAAGCAGCGTGGTGGGCACCCCACCTGCACACCGCTGCATTTGTGACCAAAAATGAGGTGCAGGAGGGTCTGATCTGACCCACAGCCATCACCCTGAACCTCTTCAACAACCTCTTCAACAACCTCTTATCTTCTAAAAACACACAAGCTTCATTTTGAACTGCGTGATGCTTCCAAGACAAACAATGCAGCTTCCTTTTGATTCCTGCCCTGCACCAGAACATGGGATTCAGCAGCAGCTTGTAAGTAAATCACAACTGGATTACAATGCTCAGGTGTGCTGAGCTTTCACCCTATGCAAGTGACCCATTTTCTACTACATCTTGCCCACTCACTCCAAGCCCCAACAGCACTGGGGTCCCAAAAGCCATTCTTATATTCTGGCGGGGATCCCTGAGAGCAGCACAGGAACAACCATGGTAACAGGATCATAACTTCTTTCCCCTGGCATATCAGAACTCCAAAAGAATGGAAACAGCAAGGAACAATGGACATCCTGCTGTGCTTTGTTCTGAAAGCATCCATCAGAGGCATCCTCTCCCAGGAGGACACAGCATCGAGTTTCTAAAGCCATAAAGGATTTTGCCATGAACTAGAACTGAGGCAGTTTTAAGAGCAAGGGGAGGCAAAGCCACAAGTCCTAAGGCAGCCTGACATACTTAGGCACCTTCAGAGGGGCCAGCACCTGAGCAGGGGCTCCCACACTCATAGTTCTGCACTCAGATGCCTCCACTTCAAGCCTCATTGAAGGGTTCACATCTTTTCCAGGATCAGAATCTCCACAGTGACATAATTTCTAAAGCACTTGGGCTGTTTTGAACTTTTCGGTGTTTAGCACTGTGCCAGTTTTATTGAGTGTCAGCCTCAAAATAACAGTTATCCTTGATAAAATCTGTAACTGAGCAATGTGAGCCCAGAAGCTTCATTCTAATGACAATATGATTAGCAAGGACCTACCTCCAAATAATTCTGGACTCCAACCAGTGCCTGATCACTCCTAGTCTTCATAACCCCACTGCAGAGCAAAACAAATACAATAGTTACTGATATTTGTCAACACTCAAGGAGACTTGATGTTAATGGGGGACTGTTTGCTTTTGGACCACCTGGATCTTCCCACAGAACTTACAGGGAACAGACACTCGTGAATGGGCAAGAAAACTGATGCAGGAAATCAGCCTGGAATTAAAATCACCCTTAAATTACTACTCTCTGAACTGGCCCTTCAGATGGGGGCTGGCTGGGAGACAGGGCAGACAAATGACATTGGTTTGCAGATAAAACTCTTTCAGGGCCACGAGTCGGTTGCCAGCTGCAGGTGCTTTTCTGTGAGTGCCACAAAGGGATTAAAAGACCATGAGGACAGTTTGTGAGGAGCTTCCTTCTCTGCTGCAGAAGTCACTGCCCTTCACACTGAAGAGCTGAGAGGCACATCCCAAGGCTAAACCCACCCTACCTGGACCTACTCAGAATGATTGAAGTGAGTGCCCACAGTGACACAGACCACACACTGCGAACAAGCTGTGGAGTTTTGGCACAGGATGTTGTTATTCTGTAACATCCTCCTGAAGACGGGAACAATTCCACGAGCTGGGGCTGCACAAGTTCTCCCACACACTTTGAGATGTGAACAGGCACAACTCTACACGTGAGGTGTTTGAGGCCCGGGGAAATCCAAGCTCAGCCTGCAGGGATCACAGCCCACACATCACTTCACCTGCATCTCTGGGCAGTGCAGGTACCTGAACACTGAGAACCGATCACAGTCAGGCACCACTGCAGGAAATACAGCAACTTGCCCTTCCCTCCCCAGCCTGAGATAAGTTTCCCCTCTTCCCTTTCCTTTGACCTTTTCTCTTTGCTAATTTTATGCCTTTCCTGCCTGAACCATCCCCCTACCTCGCACTTCTGTGCACAGCAGGAAGCAGAGTCCAGCTCCCTGCGTGCTCCCACCTGCTCAGGGAGGGATCATCCCTCCCCTGAACACCACCCTCCCCAAACTCTGCCCTCCCCAGACTCTGCTCTCACCATTTCTCATCCGAACACTGCTCTCACCCTTCCCTTCCCAAATTCTCTCCTTCCCAGACTCCGCCCTCCCCATCCCACACCCGCACACTGTTCTCACCCGTCACTCCCCAAATCCTGCCCTCCCCAAACTCCGCTCTCCCTAAACTTTGCTCTCCCCGAACTCTGCTCTCCCCAAATTCCGTCCTCCGCTCTCCGCACCCCTCCGCAGCTCCCCCGGTGCCGCCCCGCTCCCGGCCGCTCATCCCCGCACGTGTCCGCGGGGGCACCGGGGCACGTACCTGTACCTGGTGCCAAAGTACTGAAAGAACACCAGGTACCGGGCCGGGGCACAGCCCATCTCTGCCGGGGGACACCCCGGCACCGAGGGGCCGGGCAGCACCGCCCCTTCCCCCGCACGGCACCGCCGCTTCCGCCGCCGCCCGGGCGAAGGGGGGGCCGCGGGGACCGGCGTGGGATCGCGGGGACCGGGATGGGGTGTTGGGGAGCGGGGATGGGTTCATGGGGACCGGGATGTGTTCATGGGGACCGCCATGGGCTGGGGGGAAAGGGGATGGGGTCATGGGGAGCGGGATGGGCGGAGGGGAGCGGGATGGGCGTGGGGGAGCGAGGATGGGTTCATGGGGACCGGGATGTGTTCATGGGGACCGCCATGGGCTGGGGGGAAAGGGGATGGGGTCATGGGGAGCGGGATGGGCGGAGGGGAGCGGGATGGGCGTGGGGGAGCGAGGATGGGTTCATGGGGACCGGGATGTGTTCATGGGAACCGGCATGGGCGGAGGGAAAGGGGATGGGATGATGGGGAGCGGGGATGGGAT
>VZRE01008066.1:221379-231727 GCA_013396775.1 Cephalopterus ornatus
GGTTCGGGCGCTCGGCACGTGCCAAAAAAAATTAGGAATTCCAGGATCCGGGCAGCCAGCGCCGGATCGCGTTGGGATTGGGACGGGGCGGACGGGGCATCACCCCGCGGGGCTCAGCCGGACAGAGCTGATCGGAACCGCCCGCAGAGCCAGGGGCTCTGGAATACAGTCATTTTCCATGCAGTCACATTCCCATCTCTTGGAGGGTGGATTTTTTTTTTTTTTTTAGCGGTCTTGAAGGAATCTGGGCTATGACAACAAAGACTCCGGCTCGGCTGCGCTGCATTCAAATCAGGCCGCCTCAGCAATGCCCGGGGCTGCAGGAGCCGCCACGCTCCGGGGGCAGATGCTCCATTGTGCCAGCAGCATCCTGGCTGCGTGTCCGGATGGGCTCCGATGTCCCGGCGCTATAAAGGGAATATCGGAGCTTCCACAGGGAACAATCTCCTGCTGCTTTCAATGCTGTGTCTGGATGGGGACAGAGGGAAATACAGACAATAGCCTGCGGGAGCAAGTTGGCCGTGTGTGCAGGGGAAAGAGTTGTCAGGGGGGGTCCCTCTCCTTCCTGCAGACATTTCGCGTTCCTTCTTCTCAAAACCTTTTTTGTTTAATAAGTGAAACAGTTTGCATTTTGCTTTCAAGTGCGTTTACGAACCTTCCCTTGGAATGCAGGCTGCATCCCAAAGGCTGCAGTGGTCTGTGTCTGTGGGTTCTCTGACAAATTGTCATTTTGTGTGTGGTTGTGGTGCAGCTGCAGGTAACACAAACACCTGGGCAAGCTCACCTTCTTTATTCCTGCGTGTGGGAATGTGTAGGGCTGCGGGAAGGGTCCTCCTCCACGTGTTTTAATTTTAATTGTGTGGTAAGAGTCTGCTCTGTCTTGTTCCAAAGCTGGTTCTAAAAGGTAATGGACGGTGTCATGTGAGATGACAGGCTGGTCTTACCCTGGTTGGGGCTGGAATCATGGGAGTTTTTCAACAGGAAAAGGTTTTAAAGGCATGGACAGGTTGGCAGAAGGTAGGGAGCTCCTGCTTTAATCCCCTGCTCACTTAGAATCAATTAGAATTGATCCTCCCCCTTTTTTTTCCCCTTTTGACTGTCATTTCATCCCATTGTGCTGCAGAGCATGTGAACTTGCTCGGTGGCATCCTTCCAGAGCCGTGACTTCACTGGCCAGATGTCTCGTTCCACATGGCAGTGACCCTTTTCCTGGTGACGTCAAGATTGATTGATATGTTTATTTATTTATTTTGCCTTTGGGGTGTGTGTGTGTGTGTGTGGGCTCCGGGCCAAGTTTCTTAGTATGCAGGCAACATCATTCTGCTCTGTCTGCTCCATCCATAAAAACAAAACAGCTCTCAGAGCACTGTGCTGGACCTTTATCAAAAGGCAGTTATTTAAGCATGGAATTATGAACTATTTCCCAAATGGCCAGACACAGTCTGCCTCTTACAGAGAGAGAACAGGAGATTAGGCTGGAGAAATAAGGCTGGATATTTCAAGAGGGCTGAAATACATGCAGCAGGGGAATATTTAAACTATGAACACCTTAAGCAGTGAGAAATCCTGACTTCAGCAGGCCTAAGGAAAAAAAAAAAAAGAACCAAATAGAATTTCTCAAAGGTAAAGGTTTTAGCCTCCTCCTGTACTTTTCTTTCTTCCAAATCTTTAATTAGTTCTTCTGTTAGAATTATTGGTTGCTAATACAAGAGAATCCTTGGGGGTGTGTAAGAGGCAGAGATGCTTGCTAACATGTCCCTAAAATTTTACAACTATAAAAAAGTAAAATATACATATATATATAAAAATATGGATTAAAAAGAGGTGATAGAAAGTAGTAGATAATCTACTTTCTCAATAGAGGCTGAGACAGCAATAGCTGAAGTCCCTTGCCATAGGAAACATTGTGAAAGAGAGAAAATTGAACATTGTGAAAGAGGGAAGATTAAATCCAGGTTTCTTATGCCAGTCCTTTAGGTAGGAATTACCCTCCCTTTCCTGCTGGCACCCACAGAACCCCTCTGCACTTCCCAGCAAAAGGCTATGCCATGTTTTACAACTGGTCTGTTCTCCTCGATTGTGAGCCATTGAGATGATCAAAAATTGTCTTCTGTGTGTCAGACACGGGGAGGCCAAAAAGCTCCAAAAAAATGAAACAGGCAACAACAAACACTGGATTGAACATCCCATAATAAGGCTACCAAAGTGGTCTACTTTAGCTATCAGTTACATGCCAAAATGCTCCAGATCGATACTAAGAACACACTCAATGCTTCCTATTTTATAGAGACAATGAAAACTTGTATCTTCTTCTAAATTTCATGTACTTAAATGTTGTCTAATCTTCAGATTGGCAGATGAGCCTGATTTCTACAAGGCATCTTGTAGAGACGTGCATTCAGTTCCAGTAAACAAGGATAATTACCTTGAAAGACCTGTTCCTGCACATTTGAATGCAACCCCAATAGATATTGTGGCTTTCATCTCCCCTGCCGTGCAGAGCCTTCTGTTTAACTAGGAGGAGTCTGGGAAATCTAGGAACACGTTTCTGGCGTGTTCCACGCCCTCCTGGAAGCTGGTGGTCCGGGGTGATGCAGAGGAGGAGCCAGCGCTGCCCTGAGCCTTGCAGACCTTTAAGGGACGGTGCCAGATGAGTCAGTTGGGTTCGTTTGGGGGTTGGAACGAGATGATCTTCCAGGTCCCTTCCAACCCAAATCATTCTGTGGTTCATTCTCGCAAAAACGAAGCCCAGAGAAGCTGTGGCTGCCCCATCCCTGGAAGTGTCCAAAACCAGGTTGGACAGGGCTTGGAGCAACCTGGGATAGTGGAAGGTGTCCCTGACTGTGAAGGAGGTTGGAATGAGATGATATGATCTTTAAGGTCCCTTCCCACCCAAACCCTTCTGTGATTCTGTGACGCTGTTGCTCGCTCTGGGTGTAAATGCACTCCAGGAACACTCAGGAGGATAAGGGAGGAGTAGGAACAAATTGCAGAGGCTGGGCCTGGCTGCAGCCCTCTGCGGGCCACAGAAAACCCCAAATGCCTCTGTGGTAGCTCCCACAAGGGCGGGAGATGGGTGGTTATTTCCATAACTAACGTTGTCGTTGTTGTCGCTCTTAGTGAACCTGATTAATCAGCCTGTTGTGAGGTCGGGGTTCCCCATGTCCGTGGGGTGAGCCAGAGCTGCCCTGCCCTGACTGGAGCACAGTGACTCAGATGCTGGAACCTTCTCACACGGAGCCCTTACAGCCACCACAACCTACAGGAACAATTAACAGCATCTCTGCCTGCACATCCCAGCCCCAGGTCCCTGGGGGACCCCTGTGCTGCCCGGCGGGAACGGGAGACCCGGAACTGAGGTTTCCCAAGGCCAGATCTGAGGGGTGCCAGCTTCACCTCCCCCGTGCCTTGCAGCCTCTAGTCTGGTGGCTCCGACACTCGCAGGGCTTCCTGGAGCAGCGCTGTCATCAGGCAGTGACCCAGGGACATGGGCAGAGACCTTTGTTCTGGCACTGTGCAGCACTGTCTGCACCTTGCTGTGACTCTCATTAGGCAGGGAAAGGTGCAGGGGTGTAATTCCAGCTCCATAAAAGATGCAAGAAAGTAAAAAAGCCACTTGCCAGAGGAAACAAAAGTGGAAAAACGAGTATTGAGAAAATAATTTTGGAACTCTTCACTGGGGCGTTTCAAACAGAACGGGAAGAATTAAAACCCTCAGTCAAACTGATCTTGCTAAGTCTGATAACAGACGGAATTAGACAAGTTGAAAGCCAGCATAACCAGTTTCAATGCACCCGGGCTGGGTGAATGTGTGTTAGCAAAGGCCTGCACAGAGAAAACTTGAGCGGCTTCCGCGCGACCTGTGCCAGCTGACCCCGCGCCCCGTCACCCTGCGCTCTGAGGTGAGCCAGGCTTATTAGCTGGTTAGTTCAGAGCAAATTGAAATTCCGCACAGGATGGCCGAAGGAACTCAGTCAGTTTAACAAAAAGAGCACAGGCATTGATTTGAAATTGGTTTTTTGTTACACAAGGCTTATGTAAGCAGGATCCCCGAGCCCGGTGGCAGTCGCATGACGCCCACACAGAGCTGCTGCTTCTTGAATCACGCACTAATGAGCCCGGTTGCCAGCACTTGCTGCTTCAGTTGCACGAGAGAGGAGATGTTATCATAAAAGCGGATCGATATTATCTGTATCAATCATACTACATTTATTTCTTACCTCTTTGTCGTTGCGCTTCTCGAGTCAAAGAGAGGTGTGTCCAAGGGAGAAGTCAAAGCAAGAATGTCACCGTGGAGTTACTTCCTCTCACACTACCGTGAGATGCTCTCCCAGGTGCAGTTGCCCATCCTGTCCATCCGGCTCCTGAGTACCTCTGCGTGGAGCTTCCCACACGGAGTGAGGCTTTGTTCCCTTTCCTGGTTTCCAGCCTCCCTTTTTCAGCGTCGCTTTAAGGTGACCCCGAGTCTGTAACGCAGAACCCAGTCTGGCCTTTACTGGGGTTGTGCTGGGACAGGGCTGATGGTGGGTGGCCCATCCCTAATTTATTTGGTTGTCTCCTCTCCCCACGTGTGTATTTGGGGCAGTTTGTACCTGATGTGCCATTCCCAGCCTGGGGATGTGACAGCATCTCCCAGAGGGTGTGTGTGACATTCCAGCTGCTCCCGTGCCAGGTGAATCCTGTTCACACAGGTAACACCGGGACCCTCCTGTGGCACAGGGGTTTTTCCTCCATAGGTGGTAGCACAGGAGTATTTGGAAGCAGAAATCCCTTAATCTGAGGTTCCCTGTCATTAAAACTCCCATGGGGATCCTGAAGTGCTTAGGAAAAGCTGCAGTGCTGTGGGCAGAGCTGAAGGTCTTTATTCGGTGTGTAGTCAGGGAAAATCCCCCAGTATGAGAGAACTGCCTTGACAGTTCTGCCTTGAAACCTCTGGCTTGGCAAAATGGTGCTTTATGCCAAATTTTTATCAAGCAGTTTCCTTAATAACTTTGAATTGTGAGCTGTGTAAACAGGATATCCCAAAGGGCCGAGATTCTGAAGGTAAAACCCCAGGGGTCCATTCCCAACCCGACAAATCAGAGAAGGATTTTTTAATTAATTTTTTTCCCCCCAAGATAAAGCTGCCCTGACTTACAAGGTATGAGTTTGCAGTGAAAAGCAATCTCTCAGGCTGCTCTTGGGGGCTACAGCTCAGGACTTTCCTTGTGTACCACACGAACAAGGGGAATTTTGGTATCTGGTAACCGGATGATTGACTTTGTTACCAAAACAACACTCTTGATTGTAATTGTGTGAGAGTATTTGCAAACTTGGAAATGCTTCTAGTTCTCTTAACAGAGCGGTTTCTGAATAGCTTTTATTTTCAGTCGCTTTTCGTTTTGAGTCTTTCCTTTTCAGTAGCTGTTCCTCTCTGTTGTCTCTCTGCTGGCACACACAGATGAAAATCATCTCTTTTTTGTCACTGGTAGTCTTTGGACATCCTTCTCTCTCGCTGGCTCTTCTGGTTCCCATAAGGGTAAGGGGAAAGTTGTCCAACCTGAGTGGTTTTGCCCCTGAAGCCGTCACCTGCTGGGGGTGTGAGTCTGTTCTTCACGATAATTGTGCTTTGCTGGTTGTCTTGGCACTGGGCAGCGCCTCTGGATTCCAACCCTGGTCCTCGAAGGACCTCAGCATGGCCAGGTCAGATAGAGGGTGAGAGTTCAGGGACGTAGGGTGAGAGTTCAGGGCAACAGCATTTGCTGCAGCCTCGTTCATGTGGATTCTGTCAGGCTCCTGTGGAAATGTATGTTCCTGCAAAGCCAGCGAGCTTTCCGTGTGGGGGGTAAGTCAGAATCTGTTGTCACTCACTGCTGAAGCTCAGGAAGCTGGAAAGGTGCCACAGAGCCAGTTTTGTGGTGATGGGAAACAATGGTGTGGACCTGAAGGGATCCAGGCTCTCCGGTAGCTGGAGCGGAGCCTGGGAAGTGCAGGGGCTTCGGCACTCAGCGGTTGTGTGACTGATGAAAGCCCCTTTTATTCATTCCAGCAGCTCCTTTGTTTCATTTCCCTCAGCTTAGGTAGAGATGGGTCACGCCGTGGATCTGAGTCAAGAGCCTGTGAAATAATTCATGTTTGTGATGACAAAGCACCTTCATAACGCGGTGCCATCCGCACTGATTGATTAATCATTCATTCCTGGTGGTTCCTGTAGGTAGGAGGGCCTGGCATTCCACAAGTGGGGAGGAAGGCTGGAAATGAGGGCAGAGGGGTGCTGTGCACACACCGGGGACCTTCCCAGCCTGAGTGAGAGGAGCCATCTGTTTACCTTCATCCCGCTGGAGCCTCCCGGAGACAGGGAGGCAGCTCAGACTCCTGCAGTCGGGCTGGGGCTATTTTTTACCTCAACAGCATCATCCAGGCTGCTCAGGGAGAAGGGATGCAGGAGAATCCTTTGCCTGGAGGAGCTGGGGCTGTGTCTGGCAGCTTCCTCCATCTGGCCCCTGATGTGCCGGGCGCTGCGAGACGGGAGCTTGTGGCACGTCCTCGGTGTTTGCAGTGACGCAGCCTCTGCTAATCTGGGTGCTTTTGCGAAGTTTTGCACTGTCAGTAGGGCAGTTCAGCTGTGACCTGTAATCACTGGATAAGGAATAAAGCACTGTCTCATCTGCTAATGCACGGATCAGGGCGCTGGAAATTCCGTTACGGCTCTGGAGATAGTTAAATACACGCCGGGGGATCCTGCAAGTCCCTTTCTGCAGCTGAACAGCGTCTTCTGGTTTATAGGGAACGTATCTTGGGGTTACTGCCCAGGTACAGTGAGCTGAGTGCCTGTTTGAGCCACACAGAGGATGGCAGGAGGCTGGAGGCTCCCAGGTTGGTGTCAGGGCTTAGCAGGGGGACAGCTGAGCTCAGGGTGGAAAGCGTGTGTGCGCTGGATTATTTGGGGATGGGAACAGCAGGGAAGGCTGGGACCTGTAACCAGAGCTGCAGGAGTGAGTCTGGGGCTGGCTGCAGCTGTCTCTGGGCTGTCTCACCCGGGCTGTCAGGGCGAGCTCACAGCCCTGGCCCCTGCTCAGGGCCCTTTTCCCCACCGCAGCTTCCTGCAGCCCTTGCGAAATCAGCCTCATTTCTGCACCTAAGAGCGACCTGAAACTGCAAACCCCACTCACAAAGTCCTCAGCTGCCGTTCTCAAGGGGCAGTGGAAGAGCAGGGACAGGAGGGAGGAGTGAAAAGCAAGCCCAGGAGCTTTGGAATCTCAGGCTTTTCTGAGACGGCGATGGCCCCTTTAAAACCTGGTTTCATAACACTATGAAATTTCAGCCACGGTATGAATTTTTTTCAGCAGGAAGGCCAGTGCAACCATGAGTTTTTCTGGCTTCCTAAGCACTGGCTTTGCTTAAAAAAAAAAAAAACAGGCAAGTGCTCGCTGTGTGAGTTTGGTTATCTGGGATAAAGAAAAGAGCCCTTAGAACAGACCTGCAATCCAAGCCTGGTTGAATTTTGAGGACGGGACAAAATGTTTCCCTGGAGCCAAGTGCTTTTTTGCTTGTTTGCTTGCAGTTCTCCTCTGTCTCAGGGCTGTGTTCTGATTTCAGACGTCGCCAGGCACTCCCGGCTGCTGTTTCCCAAGTGTCTGTTGCCCGCATGGATTGTCAGCTCTCCCCAGAGTTAACGTGGCTTCCTATCTAATGTAAAGCTTCGAAAATGAGGGTGGAGGAAAGGAAGTGAGAAAAAAAGGAAGTAGATTCGGCTCTGTGCTGACGTGATGCCATGCTAAGTGTTCCCTGTGGGGAAAGGAAGGGGAGGCAGGAGCAGAATTTGTTCCCTCTTTGACCAGCAGTTCCAGACTTGGAGGGAGAGGGGAAGCAGCAACAGGGCCAGTGTGGAAAGCTGAGATTTTTACCTGCCAGCAGCTTTGTGATTACTGCTTTACCTTCTTTGAGGTGCTGCAGACTTTGCCTTAAGATCGTGGAGTGGGCAAGACGAGGAATTGGAGCTGCAGAATTCCCTGTATGGAGCACTGGGGAGCTGTTTGCCTTAGTCCCAGGCCACAGGGATGGCTCAGCTGCAGCCCCGGGCAGAGGGGGGCTTCTTCCAGGCTGCACAGAGGTGAACTGGAGGTGAACTGGAGGTGAACTCAGCAGGCACAGCACCCACGCTCCCCAGCACACAGCACTAGAATGTATCTGGCAGGCTCCCTCTCTGTAGGACCCCATAGGATGGGCAGCAGGACTGGGAGAATGGCCAGTTATTCCTGTGCGCTGCGGGGAGGGTGGAGGCTGATTTCCTGCAGCTCCACTGCATCCATGGCCAGCTGCAGCCAGGCTGGCCCTGAGCCCAGCCAGGGCTGCCCTCAGCAGCAGGCACAGCACCCACTGTGGCTGGCTGGGTACCAGCAAGGGAGAACATCCCGGGAAATGCTCTGCCTGCTGCTGTGGGAGCTGCTGGGAGGGAGGGAGAAGCATTTCAACCTCGACTGCAACAGATGAGGAAAAGAGGACGGGGTATCCTGGAGACTCTGCTCCTCTGAGGAGCCTCCTGTGTCTCCTCCTGCACTTGCTGGGTGCTGAGGGACTGGCTTTGCCCCCTCGTCCTGGGCCTGCGGGGACCTGCCCTGCCAGAGCAGGGGGCACAGAGCCCCCCCGGGTCAGGGGAGCACTGAGCAAACCACACGTGTTGCTGCAGGAGCTGATCACTCCTCCGAGCCACTGCTCCCAAAAGGAGCAAACGAGGCAGGATAATTGTCCCTCCACAACCCCTTGGCAGAGGGTTCCACGCTCGTCCCTCGGTGGCTGCTTTCTGGACGGGGTTTGGGTTAGAGCAGTGCATCCACAGCTCGTTTTACTTTTGCACGCTGCTGTCTCCTCTGGCCTAAGGGAGGGAATTCAGTTCAGAGGCTTGGTTTATAGGAAGGAAGGACCAGAATAAAAAAAAAGGATGGAAAGGTTGTAGGTGTGTTCCCAACAGCCCATACCAACCTGCTGAATGTGAGGTTAACCAAACAAATGCAGTGTGGTGTGTTCACAGAGCCACACACACGTCAGGTGCTCGTCCTGCTTCACCTTATCTGCAGAAATTTACTTTTCTTACTTGCCAGGGCCCTTCTTGAGGGAGGTGGAGAACATTCTGATGTAGTTAACCATCGTTTATCTTGCCTGGAGAAAAGGAGAGGTAGGGGGACTTTCCTGCTCTTTGCAGCTCCCTGAAAAGAAGTTGGAGCCAGGGGGGGTTTGGGCTCTGCTCCTGGGGAGCAAGGGACAGGAGGAGAGGGAACAGCCTCAAGCTGTGCCAGGGGAGGGTCAGGCTGGACATCAGGAGGAATTTCTTCCTGGAAAAGGTGGTCAGGCATTGGAAGAGGCTGCCCAGGGAGGTTTGGAGTCCCCACCCCTGGAGGTGTCCAAGGAAGGGCTGGCTGTGGCACTCAGTGCTCTGGGCTGGGGGACGAGGTGGAGATGGGGCACAGGGTGGACTCGGTGGTCTCAGAGGTCTTTCCCCACCTAAATGATGGTGGAATTGTGTGCTGTTGCTGTGGAATAACCCTCCCAGACGTGCACACTCCCACATCTCTGAGTGTAGTCACCCCAGCACAGGACTTGCAGTGGCTGCACGAGGCAATGGCTGGGAAGCAGAGCACTGGGGTCATTACAGTGGATTAGGGGGATGATGTCACAGCTCACGGGTGGCACATCCCAGAGTGAAGTGCTCATTCATTCCTTAAATAAGCATCAAGTGGCACCGTCTAAACAGATTATATAATATCAGGGAGTGAGATAATCCCTGCTCTGCACAGCCAGTCTGCTCCATCACACTACAGCAGGGCTGAAGTACTCCCACTCTCTCTGTGAAATGCTACCACTAATAGAAACAGCGTGTGTGTGAACATGGGTGATTCCAAGGCTTGGATACATCTGCCTGGGATGAGGTCAAAGGATGTTTGATGGGAGTGAAGTGTAGCTGTATGTCCTGCACTTACAAAGAGACAGGGAGCTTGTGGTCCTTTCTCAGCATCCAGGCAGTTGTGCCAGGCTTTATTTAGGCACCACCAGGGTCCTGCCACCCTGGCAGTGTTGGGGCAGTGCAGAAATCTCCTTGACTGTTCTGCAGGGCAGCTATTTAATCCTGTCCATTGTGCCTGCTCCGTCCTAGCTCGGGGAAACAATGGTGGTTCCCACAGCTCAGCCCCTTTGCAGAATATCACCCCTTTGTTCTCTGAGAAACCCAGTTTTGGGCAGGAAGTGTGGATTTGTCCCTGCTCCATGACCTCGCCCCAGGATGGAGGAAACAGACACTGTGAGAGCACTGATAGAGCAGGAGGTCTTCCCTTCCCTTCCCTTCCCTTCCCTTCCCTTCCCTTCCCTTCCCTTC
>VZRE01008066.1:232732-262232 GCA_013396775.1 Cephalopterus ornatus
TCCCTTCCCTTTTTTTTTTAATCTTTTTTTTTTTCCTATTTTTTCCCTCTTTTCCCTTCCCCCACACTCCCCAGATCCCCAGCTGGCACTGTCTGGAGGCTGGCACTTCAGCTGCTGCCCACCTGAAGGGTGGAGGACGAGAAGGCAGCAAAGTGACATATGTAGAAAGACTCCTGCCTTCGGTGTTCCAAGAGTGGAATAAACCCAGCCCTGCCAGATTGAGTTTAGGAGCTGGGAATAACACAGGCTCTTGATGTGCCACTGACTCATCTGATTTCAGAGACCATGCAGAAAATGCCGAACTAGTAAACAGGGCTGAGACACTGGAAAGCTCCAGGCTGATCCATGTGTTGCTGGGATGGGAAGAGGCTTCTCTCAGAAGTCAGGATGCTGTCGCTTGCAGCCTTGGGGACTTTCATCTCCGCCTGTGTCCCCCACAGCCAGTCCCAGTTTAGTTCTACCTGCGGTTCTGAACTGTGTGGGTGGAGTTGAGATGTGTGAGATGCCAGGAAATCAAGAGGAGGAGGTTTTTAGCTAAGCCTTCAGCACAGAGGATGAGTGTCTGCGAGCCCTGCGGGGCTCACCCCTGTTGTTCTGACCCTGGACTTGGTGCCCCGGTCCTTTTTCTCTGTTCAGACCCGTTCCTACAATGCCAGCCCTGTTCTCCCTGGCCTGGGCTGCCTCACTCAGCACAGAGGGTGTATTAATTTTACTCCAGTGGTCCCAATCACTCCCCCTGCCCTCAACATTTTGACTTCTGTGTGAGCTTGGGAATTTCCTCCCTGTGGATGAGCCTGACCAGCCTATCTCCAGGGCAGGTCCAGGACAGCACTGGGAATGCAGCAGGACAGTGGTGTTGGTCCTGCAGGGATGATTCAGGAGCTCAGAGGGGTGTGACAGTCCCTCCCGTGGCCACAGAGAGCAACGTGTAACTGGTGAAAATCCTTCTAGCTGCACTCAGAAAGTGTCCTTTCCCAGAGCTTGATGACTGAGGCACTAATTTTTCATATGAGAATTCATCCCCCAATCCCAGCCATGTCACAACAGTTTTATTCCCTCTGGAGAGGTGTCAGGGGAAGTCAGAGCTAGAAAACCAGGACCATACCCAACCCTTGAGAGGAATGAATAAAAGCAAGGGATGTTGGTGTCTGGGACACTTACTGATATTCCCCCAGCAAGCTTTCATGGAGCACCAGCCATAAACTCTTCATCCCTTTAGGAAAGGCTTGTGCTGCTAGTATCACTGCAGGGAAAAAAACCCAAACCAGTTGTTTCGTGGCACTGGGACACAGCAAAAAAACATTTGGCACCTCTGGGAGGGTGCAAGTGCCACCCAACTGCCCCGGGGCACAGGAAAGGGGCAGGACCCTCCCTTATTGCCCCCTCCTCCCCCGGGTCAGCAGCACTTGGAGCACTTCTGCTGCCAGGGAGGGCAGGACCTTTGCTGTGTTTGGCAGGACACGACACAGGAAAAGCCTTTCAGGCGGGGACAAAGGGAGCACAGAGGTTGGGGAGCTCCAGCTCTGAGCCAAGGCCCAGGGGAGGGAGAGAGAGAGAAGGAAAAAAAAAAAAAAAGAAAGAAACAAGGAGCATTTAGTGCTGAAAGAGATCCCTGCTAGGGGAGGGTGGCTTGGGCTCAGCTGTGCACTAGGGGAAGTCTCAGCAAAGCCTCCTGGATCTCCTCCAGCCCTGTTGGTAAACGGATGTCCCCAGGGTCACTTGGGGAGAAGGTAGAACTGTTTGATACGAGCTTTTCTGATAAATCCATTTTGCTTGTTAAAAAAAAAAAAATATGGGCAAACAAATGTCATCTAGAGGAGCCTCATGCCACACATCAGGGTTCTTTCTTCAGCTCGGGAAAGGGTATTCCTGTGTTTAGTCTTTGCTGTGCAGTTTCCACTGCAAAAGCTCCGTCCTTGCAGCCCGGGGAAAAGAGCAGACAGGCCAGCTCTGCTCTGAAGCTGCTCAGCAAGATGGATCAAAGCGTGCAGGAAAAAGTAGCACTCCTGCAAAGGGCAACTGACTGATGAAGTTGTGAGGGTGGAGATTATTTGGTCGTTGGTGCCCGTTTCTGGGCACGTGTCCCATGGAATCATGGAATGGTTTGGGTTGGAAGGCACCCCTGAAGGCAGTCAATCCAGTCCTCTGCCGTGGGCAGGGACACCTTGAACTAGGTCAGGTTGCTCAGAGTCCTGCCCAACCCGGCCTTGAGTGTTTCAAGGGAGGGGGCAGCCACAGCTTGTCTGGGCAACCTGTGCCAGGGTTTTTCCAGCCTCACTGGAGCCCAGCTGGTGGAACTTGTCAGGTTGGGTTCAGAAGGCACCTTCTGGACTGGTGAGTGTGGGGAGATGTTTGCTGCCCCACCTCCTTTTCTTACCGTGAGTCTGTGGTTGATATTTCCTTCTCCAGAACCTCTCTTGCATCCTTGCAGTGACATTCCAGGAGCTGAAGTGCCCAGCGCGATGCTCAGAGAGGCCTGGAGGTTGCTGAACTGCAGGGATGCAGTGTCCAAGTTGTTTCAGACCTGTATCTCTTCCTGGGCTTTCCTCCAAGCACGTTACAGATGTGGTGCTAAAACCTACTGCCCACTGAACCAGAGCTGCAGTCTTGCAGCTGTGTCATTCTCCTGCAAAATGAATGTTCAGAGCAGGAAGAGAGGCAGAGTCTGATGACCAGGGGAATTAGTGGCTCTCAGCAGAAAAGGGGCAATGCTCTGCTGAGCTGAAGGTGCAAGGTGCTGTGTGGTGGTGACCAGATGGTCTTTGTCAGGTCCCTGCCGATCCATCAGCATTGGCACACGTGGTGAAATGGTCCACGTGGAGGAGAATCCATCACTTTGAGCTGCTCAGCTCAGCATCTTGGCTGAGAAATGGCTTTTAGTGAACTGAAAGGCCCAAGAACAGAGTTGAAGACGGGTGGTCCTGAGTGCTCTGGCAAGTGGAGAACCCTCTCTGCCCTCAGCATGGTGCCTTTTCACAGTCAGCTGTCCGATTTACTGTCAGAACCCCCGAGGGGTCCATGGTCCTGACTGGTTTGACCACAGTTTGCACAGACATCTGCTGATCTCAGCCACCAAAGGGAACCAGACTACTTCAGTGCTGCTTCCTGACCCACCTGTCCCCAGCAAATCCCTTTTCTGATGGGCTTCCCCTCTCGCGGAAACACCGGTAATGGAATATTTAACAGTGCTGTGACATTGCTGGGCTGCTTCCCTTTTCTCTCAAGATTTGGGAAGCTGCTCAAGTGCCGTGGGCACAAGTAGGAAATAGTTTGCTGCAACTTCTGCCAGAAATTTCCCCTCTAGACTGCAACGAGTGATGAAAAGTAAACTGCCTGGTGCACGGGCCTTTCCTCTCTGCTTTACTGATCAGCCAGGGCTGGACATGAGACATCCAGATGCTCAAGTTGCTCTGGTCTCCTTGAACATTTGGCTGTTGAGTTGCAAAAGAGAAGCTGGGGAAAACCTGTTATCATGAGATACATTACATAAGGAGTGCATTAGAAGAGCTAAGGAAGGATTTCATCTTTAAGCCATTAAATCCTAGAGTAATTTAAGTTGGAAGAGACCTCTGGAGGTCATCTAATCCAATGCCCTTCTCAAAGCTTTGGTCCAAGTAGCTCCTTGATGCTGCAGGAGCTGCCTGGCTATCAGAAAATAGTGATGGAGGATTCAAAGTACTCGGTAAACTCAAATCCTTTAATAAATTCCAATAGGCCTTTCTATAATTCGAACATAAATGAGAAGCAACAGTGTAAAATCCTATATTTGTATGTACAGCAGAGTGCATAAAAGCCATATCTGCAATTCTGCGACTCCTGAAGACAGTGCCAGTCCTTGCTGAATATTAACGTGCAGATTTAAAGTCAATGGAACACACCAAGCAACCAAACTACCAAGTCTTACTCATCTTGCTTCAAAGCCTTGTCTAAACATACACCTCCAGCCTCTCAGGAGAAGGGTGGGAGCTGTAAACTGACATTTGGCGTGTTCCAGACAAAGACTGGGGGATTTGTGTAGCTGTGCAAAATGTTATGAGCGCTGGTACCGAAGCCGGAGCTAAGTTTAGGCACAGGATGTCTTCACCTCCGAGAAAACATCATGGCTTTTAGGGGTTGTAGCCCCCATGAGAAAGGGGGGAAAATAAAGCACCAAGCAGCAGGAAACATCTGTATTCGTGCCCCGGTGAAAAAGAGATTTGGGCAGTCACTTTTTCAAGTCTTGGTGCACTTTCTGGTATAATTGTTTGTTGTGCTCTTGGCAAACTGGTGACCCGAACCCCTCCTTGCAGCAGGACAGGGCAGAAATCCCCAACTGCTGCCCAGTGGGACTTTATATAAAGAGTGAGGGGTTGAGTCTGGCTGGCTACTTGTAGTTCTGTAGCAGGGAAGGAGCTGGAGCTGATGGATTTGATGGCAAGTTTTTGAGCGATCGCTGAAAGGGAGAAGTGATTTTTCACTGAGCCTTTTGAAAAAAAAACAAACCAACAACCACAAATGAGAATAAAACGGAGAAGAGGAGGGAGATGATTTCAGTGTCACTTACATGGTCCAAGCTTCTGCTGTTCTGTCACACTTTTCTCCTGCAGAAAACTCCCTCCTGCTCCCAGGATCAAAAAGCACTGGCACAGTCTTCCACATCTGCATCATGCTTACAGCCATCTGTAGAGAGATTTTAGTCAAGATTAGAAATACAGCTTATTCCATTACCCTGGAGCAAAACCAGGAGACTCCAGCCACTAAAAACAGCTCTTCTGTTACCATTTCTCCATTAAGCAATTGGTCCTGTTTTATCCTAAAGACTCATTTCAGTGATGAGTTCAATCCCCTCCACACTCCTTAGTTCACAAGAGGGGCAGTAAGTGAATTAGTCTTCACAAAACCTGACGTGAACCTCAGGTAAGGTAATAAAAGCAATTCAATTTTTGTTTTTTAAGGGACTTAAACGTGAGTGGCTTTCAAATTGCTTCTATAACCTGATTTTACCAAGGTTTCTCCCACTTGTTCCAGACACAGATTGAAGCAGCAATTCCCACAGGGAGGAGATGCAGGAAAGGGAGCACTATGGGGTTTTCTGGGAATGGAAGAAAGGGGAAGAACCCATCTAGCTTATTGTTAGAGCTGGTGATCTGAGGATGGAAAGGCTGCTGGTGCCCAGAAGGGGTTAAAAAGGACAGGTAGCAGGAGGAATTATTGCTGCAGCGGATCAGATCCGAGTGTGGAATTAGCATAACACTTGCTATAAATAGATTTATCTGGGCCAGAGCAAATCTCAGCCATTTTGACCAGAACAAGTCACCTCTAAACGAAGCAGGTCCTTGCTGCATTCAGACACAAAGGAGCTTCAGCCTTAGGCACCGTCCTCGGCGTTGGCGGGGGCACATGGAGCAGGTCCTGTCCCAAAAACAGGGATGTGCCAGGGGATTCACTTCCACGCACACCGGGATGCTCACACTGAGGGTTCTGGGCTCTGAGAGACTCTGCACAGCAAATCTGAGCCAACCCCCCTTTCCCTGGGTCATCCAGGCTCCCAGCAGGGCCAGGAAACAAGTTTGGTTCCTCAGAGGTCAGTGCCAGCTGCGCTCCCGTGGCCAGGCAGGTCCCGCTGGCCCTGCAGGATGCCTTTGGGACACCCCAAAAAGCCTTCAAGACCCAGAGCAAGCAGGTCACAGACTCACTCGCTCCCCTCCAAACACAAACTCAGCTCAGCTCTTCCTCCCACCCCACAGCCACCCTCCCCTCCTGCTGGTGGCCTGTCCCCTGGTGGGGTCACTTGATGCCCCTGAAGCCAGCTGAGACCCCTGCCCAGGTGGCACTTGGGGACGCTCAACCCTCTCCTCCTAAAAGGTATTATTATTATTATTATTATTATTATTGTTAAAAAATTACAGAATAGGCAATGGGGTGGCAGAAGGGAATGCAGAATATAGATATATATTTGATATATATATATATAGTTTTCCCTTGAAAGAGGGGAAGACTTTTAGTTGCCCTCACCCTCAATTCTCCTGTATTTTGTTGGAGCAGGACCTGTCCCAGCCCGGGTGGAGGTGTGGGTTTGGTGCCCGCTTTGTGGCTGGTTTTGCTGGTTCCCTGTTCCCTTTCCCCAGCCCCTGGGCCCATCCTGGTGTTTGGCCTTTTGCAAGTTCTCCCTGCATGTTATGTTTTCCTTCTGATTTATGGTTTCCTGTTGGGCTTGGAGGAATGTGAGGCAGGAGCTGCTTTCTGCTTTGTCATTTCTGAGCTGAAAAGGGAAACAGAGATTAGGAGCAGCAGGTCTGGGGTTTTGTGGATGTTTTCAGGCAGATAGCACAGCTTTGGGAAGGATCAGAGCTGAAGGATCTGCCTGCCTTGATGGAGTGCTGAGAGCACACTGAGCTCCAGCCCGGGCAGAAACCACCACAGCCACTATTTCTGTTCAGCTGTGGCATAGATTTGGGCACTGTCACACAGAAGGAGCATCCATCTATTCCTGATTCCGGGTGATCTTTATTTTGGATCACCTGCATGTACAGAAATCCTCCCCCAAATGAGCAAAGGGCCATCCATGGGTGAGGTTTGGCAGCTCTGAGGACGAACTTGTCCCTGCACAGGCAGCCTTGGAAATGTGGAGGTAACACAGAAAGCAGGATGCTGGGTGTTTTCCCTGCACATCCAGGGATGTAGCGCTGTTGGATCATCCCTGTGTCTGGGATGGAGGCAGAGCCCTGTCAGAGCTTTAGCCCCTGAGGTGGTCCTGGATGCAAACAGGTCAAAGCCCCGTTGGTGCTGGGTGGGGGGAAGGCTGAGTTTAGTGCCTCTGTGGTTGCTTGGTGTGTCACAGTCACCAGTTTGAGGAGTTTTGGTCGGTTGTTTTCCGAGTCTTGTGTGATCTCAGTGATGGAGAATCCAGGGCTGTGGCTTGGCCTTGACTCAGCCTCAAATCAAACCCAGGCAACTCCTCCCCACATGAACTCTTGTCTCCTTTGGCCCGTTCCTTTCCAGGACATCTCATTCAGGGCTCTGCCTTCTCCTCCTCCCTTGTGCAGGGAGAGGATGTTGGCTGTGCAGGAGGCTGGAAAACAGGGGTGTTCAGAGACTCCTCCAGGAGCAATCCATGGGTTGGGGTCTCTAAACACACCCTGCTCCTAGAGCCACAAACTCTTCTCTTGCCACCAGCGATCAGTAACTGAACCACCTACCAAAATTGTGGTAGGTGGCTGTGTCTGGACAGCATCCTTGGCCTGGCACATGGTTATCCCATGGATCCCCCTTGGATGGCCAGAGCAGTGGCACTGCAGGTGGATTATCCAGCTTGCAGGTAGATTATCCAGCTTGCAGGTACATCTTGCCAGCAGCTTGTTGCCAGCTGAACACTGACATGGGCTTGTGTAACTCAGTGCACAGTTACCTCTTTGCACAAGGCACGGGGTGAAATATTCCCTGTGTTAATCCTCTGGGATTACCAGAACAGAGGTGCTTGTGTGGGGACGAAAGGGCCCTTTGGAACAAAGCACTGGTGGGCAGTGCTCCTGCTTCCCAAGGCCTTCCTTAATTAAACCAAAGGCAGGTGGATCATGGCTGATGTAGGTAACATTACTCTGCCCGCTGCTTCCCCATGTAGCATTTTCTCCTGTTCTCTTGTGTTCCTACTAAAAAGCCAAAATCCAGATGTGCTGGGTGTGAGGTGCACAGGGAATGGGCTCCTCCTCAGCGCTGTCTGAGCCATTTCACCACCCTGTGTTGGGTCCATCGTGACCAGCTGCAGGCTTGGGAGCACCTGGCTTTCTTCCCAACTCCCTGACTTGCTGTTTCCACCTTGCTTTTGATGATTACCCTGCAGTTCTCAATAGAGATTTTGAGTTACATTTGACTGACAGACAGTGTGAAGTGTGACTTCCCATCCCTGGAAGTGTCCAAGGCCAGGCTGGACTGGGCTTGGAGCAACCTGGGCTAGTGGAAGGTGTCCTTGCCCATGGAATGAGATGAGCTTAAGGTCCTTTCCAACCCCAACCTTCTGTGATTCCATGATTTCAAGTACTGGCTGAGGGATCAGATGGATGAATTCTATTCTTGTTTTGATTTCCTTGGATAACATTTGAGGAAATGTTATCCACAGGAGAGGTCCTGTGCCTCTATTTCTCTCACTCTTTTAACTGCCTTACCTCCTTAAACTCACTGGAGGTGTGACAGTCTTTCTGTGACATTCTATATATCAAAAATATGTTTTCAGTACCCCTGGTGAATATGCAGTTACTCCTGTGAGTAACCCAACACCGTCCCTTTCTTTCCTGATGGGTGTGACTCGTGTGTGCATTTGGCAACCATTAAGTAGTGGCCAAGACACAAAAGCTTAGCTCATGGCTCGTGGCTCATGGCTCCACTAGTCATATAAAGATATTAACGGCCCTGGACAGAAAGGGAATGGTTGAGGACCAGGCAGCACTCCTGAGTGAATGGTTCTTCCCATTCATGGCAGGAGGGGTGTGAAATCTTCCTTATGCTTGCCAGCTCCTGTTACACAGATCCCTCATTAGCCCCTTGGCGTGACAGGTTCCTCTGCAACGCACAGCCAGCTCCCAGGGCAGGGCTGGGCTTTCTCGGAGCTGGGGTTGCAGCTTTTGCGGGAATTTCTGTAGTTTTTGTTTCCAGTTTTTATTTCAGAAGTGGTATGGCCTTAAAAATTGGTCCAAGAAACTCCTGGGATGTGAAAATAAGGAGAGGAAACGGCCTCAAGTTGTGCCAGGAGAGGTTTAGATTAGATATTAGGAGGTGGGTTTTTTTCATGGAAAGGGTTGTAAAGCATGGGAATAGTCTGCTCAGGTGGAGTCACCATCCCTGGAAGTGTTCAGAAATCATGTGGCTGTGGCACTTGAGGACATGGTTTAGTGGTGAACAGGGTGGTGGTGCTTGATGGTTGGACTTGATGATCTCAAAAGGTCTTTTCCAGTTTTAATGATTCTGTGATCCCGTGAAATTCCAAAGTAATTTCTGACTTGAAAACCGTCATTCCATTTCCAGCTGGGCTCAGATCTTACTGTGAAACTTAGAATTCGAAGAGCTCAGTTCCAGAGTGATGGAAGCACAACATCTTGGTCCATCTTCTCCTTCCAGAATGGAATATTCCCCATCTCACCCCTGTCTCATGAAGTGTTTCACTCTGATAATCCAGCGCTGCCCAGTGCCAATGAATTCTTGCAGGAAATACTTTGCTTTTTTTTTTTCCTCCAGAAAAGTCTTTTTTCCCCTCCAGAAAATTCCCAGGTGGGTCTCCACGGGATGTGACACCCCAGGGACTCGGTGCCATCCCAGGCTGAGTCCCTCTTGGCCCCGTGGTTGCACAAGCAAAGCCTTTGATGTGTGATCACTCCTACTCAGCCCTGAGCAGGAGAACCTGTTTCCCAGGAAAAGGAAGCCTTGGTTCAAACACACCAATTCCAGCCAGTGCTCTGCAGAAGAGTTTTTTTTCAGCCTTTCCACTCTGATTAGCCCGTCCTTGTATCATCCAGACCTTGCAAATAAGCATTAAGAGAGTTCTTCCCTCAGTTCTTTGTTAGGAAGAGGATTAATCTCACTTTAGAGCTGATGATCCAAGGTTGGAATTTTTAAAGGCCTGTGGAAATACGTGGGTGGCTTGTGAAATTAAAAAAAAAAAATCCCTTAAATCCCATTATGGAGGAGACGCAGGCTGAAGTATATAAAATGTGTTATAAAAGCAACGACAAAAGGTGATTTAAGTTGGTTCTGCTGGATTTTGCAGTGATGCAGAGCGGGGCCTCCTGGTGACATGGTGAGGGCAAAATACTGAGGTGGAGGGTCACAGAGGTGCCTGGGAAGGTGCTTCTCAGAGAAGGTACCTGGGGAGACAGAGGGATTCACCTCATGGACTGCACGGCTCAAAGCACTGAGTAACTCCGGGCTTTCGCTCCTCTGAATCTGTCCTCACACGAAGGCGTTTGAGGAGTTTAAATTAAATAGGATTGGGCCAGATGAGACCATTAACATTTGCCTTTGTCCATCACTGTAACTCCCAGCGGCTCCTGCAGAGGAAATGAAATACGAGGCCAGGTTTTGGTGGTGTTTACACTGGTGGAAGTTTGCAGAGTTCGTTGGGCTGCTGGAAAAGGAGGAGGTTTAGGCTGGAGCGGGAGGAAGTGAATGTCCGAAGGGGGAAAAAAAAAAAAAAAAAGCCAGAACATTCACAAAACCAAGTCTCATTCAGTCCTGAGTTTGCTTTGTGGTTTCCTTGTGAATCAGAGGAGGAACAGGGAGTGGGAAGAGGGGAGAGAAAAAGCGTTCAGAGCCCGGTCCAAACCCAGCCCCCTCTCTCTCCCCGCAGCCAGCATCTCTCACACAAGACATTTGTTTCTTCTGGCAATGGGAGGAAACCTTTCCAGACATTGTCCTCCGAGAGCTGCTCAGTATTTGCAGTTAAAAGGGCAGTGCACATATTTGTGTGTGTGCACCGAGAGAGAGAGAGAAAGGAGAAAGAATAACTGTTGTTATTTGCGCCCCAAAGGACAGGTTGGTTTAATTTTTTTTTTTTTAACCCCGGGGCTTTGATTTCAGGGAGCACTTCTTGCTCCTCAGGGCTTTAACTGCCTGAAGCACCAGACCCCCCTGTGTAAATCCTGCAGTGCCCCTGATTCCTCTGCGGATGCAGGGCATGATGAGAGCTCATTTCCCAGCGCTTTAGGGCACACACATCTCCCTGACTCCCAACCTCATCGGATAAGCAGAGCAATTGTTTCCTTATCTGTCTTCATGAATCAGTAACAACATTTCTTCCCACTCTCCTGCAAGAGGCCAGGCTAATAATGTCTTAATCCCCATCCTGCTCCTTCAGCCTCCACAGGGAGGATGGAGCTGCTGGCACGGGAGTGATTTTCCTTGCGAAGGGTGCTGCCTGCAAGCTGTTCCTGGGCGCCAGCTCGGAATGGATCTGGGAAATATCTTTTGGCCTTTTAAGCCCAGCAAGCTGTGATTTATTAATCAAAGGTCCGTTAGCGCTGTGGAAAGATTGGGAGGGTTGGGCACAACCTGTTTTAGCAGATATAAAAGGGAACTAATCAGCTAATACAATGACACCCAGGAGTGACAGGCTGGCCATTTCCCTGGGATCTGTGGCTTGTTTTAAACTGTGCTGCGTGTAAACCATTCAATAGGATTATTTTGGAGGCCACACTAATTAAGGGATTATCCAGGGAAAGTGGTAGATGCTCTCTCTGCCTTGGATAATGGGACACAGCTCCTTCTGGGGCTGGGAGAGAGATCCCTGCGTCAGGGGAGGTTTGGGTTCAATGTTGGGAAGATGCTGAAGGGTGAGGCAGGGTAGGGTGCCCATGGAAAGGGAGTTTAGTTCTGGATGTCGCTGCTATCAAGGGTAAAAGAACTCCTTCTGTCTGGAAACAGATATTGGCAAAGTAGAATCAGGTCTTAGAGTGACCAGTGGGATGTTTCTGGGTGGTGCAGGCATGACTGGACAGTCCTGACTGTCCCTGCTGCTTCCAGACTGTAAATCTGTGAGTTCCCGTGGCATTTTGGCACTGATGTGGAGGATTATGTTTATCCCAGCAGCATTCCTAGGATTCCCCTGTTTTACCTGTATCACAGCACTTCTCTACTGACGGGAGGGTTTGAGCAATAAAAAAAAAACAACCCTCTGGGAGGTAGATTTTCCCAGTGACCCAGCACGGTGAGCAGGGAAACACTTCCCAAAGGCTGCTCACAAGTGTCATGGGAAGCAGCGCCAAGTGCCACATTCCTCGGGCAAACCAGGCTCCTTTTTGGGGTCACAGGGGAGAGATCTGAGGGTTCTGTGGGGTCAGGGCCCTGTGCTTCCAGCAGAACGGGGTGACTGTGGGCTCAGGTGCCGGGGAGAGCTGGGAACGTGGCCCCTGCCAGCGGAGCTGGACGGACACCAGTGCTGTGCTGGGAAAGGGGAAGCGAAACCCCGGCGTGAAAAGGCCAGTGAGGCTCAGCCTTGGCAGAGGGTCGGGAATTCTCACAGAGCCGGGAGAATCGCGGGGAGCCGGCCAAGGGGAACACAGCCCCAGTGTTGGGGCACACAATGGAGTTCCTGTGGCTGCGGCCACAAGGGAGGGCATTGTCCCTGTCCCCAGGCGTGCCAGCGCTCCACGTGCGGGGCCGTTGGCAGCTCAATGAGTTCAAAATGCCCCGGCGAGGCAGGGGACAGGCAGCAATCAGTGCAGGATGATCCCCTGCCCCAGAATGGGCTCCTGTTCCGCAGCTAATGGGAACAAGAGCCGGAGTGTGCGTGTGTGTGTAGGGGGGGTGTTCGTGTTCCCAGCCAGGGGGACATTTATCTGTGCCACAGGGACACCTGCCACTGGCAGCGGGAGCATTTGCCTTGCCCTGCCTCGGTGAATGGGGCTGTCTCAGCACAGCCCCCCCTTTCTCCGTCTCCTTTGGCTCGTCAGAGGAGGGTCCAGAGCCAGCCCAGGTGCACAGCGGGTGCCCAGGCTTCTGGAACACAAAGTGGCACAGGAAGCGAAGCCTGAGCCGGTGGAGCTTTGTGGCACAGCTCTCTTGGCTGCCAGGGTGCGGAACCGGAGCTGGGGGCTGCCTATCCCAGCTGGGGCAAACCAGCAGCTTCCCATCACTTTGTGTGAGCTGAAACTCTGCCCTGGAGAGACAGAGAAGCACTTTCCCCTTGCTCTCCTCCACTTCCCTTTGCTAACCCACCCCCTCTGCATGATTTCCCTGGCCCCCGCTGGATTTGAAGCAGCTCCTGTTATTGCCGACGTGTCTTTCCCCTGCCTGTTCCCTGGCTCCCATCGATCCCCGAAATCCCGTTGCATTCCAGCTCTAGGTTTCGAACACGCAGCTCTGCATCTGCTGCCAAACTCTGTGTGTGCACTGTGGTCCTGCCTGTGTGTGGGAGAAGGAGTATTTAGGAGTAAAACAAAGCTCTCTCCACAGCAATAACCATCATAGACTAAACAAGATCCGCAGTCCAGCTCTTTCTGGTTCGAGGCAGGAGGCTCTGCAGCGTGGCGGAGTCCACACAACATCTGCCAGTGGGGCTTTTTTTTTTCTTTCCAAAACAACTTTTCTGTGGAATCCTCGTGAGTTGTAGGCCCTGACTTTACCTGCCACCCCACGCCGTTACCGGCAAGGTGCAAGGCTGCAGAATTTTGCATGAAACAGATTTGTTTTCGAATTAAAAGCCAATTTAATCCCTACTGATGTCCTCTAATTTGATGTAGATCAGTGACAAGGTCTGCAGCCTTCAGCTGCAGGGTCCAGTTCATCACTTGTGCAAGTAAACATTTAGGGTGTGATTTAATGCCTCCGTTTAATATGTAGACATTTAACAGCCAGTTCTGCAATTCATCACCCACCTACAGCCACTGCACCCTGATTCTGCATATGTCCTGCCCTTCTGGCTTAGTATTAAGGATGATGTTTGTGGCAGGAGTGGGGGATGTGTGCTCAGTGTCTTGTGCCAGCAGATCCAACCTGTCTGCTTTCACTTGCTGGCCAAATTAGGAGTTGATAATTAATTTGTGATATTTGATTTTTTTTTCAAGCTGCAGCTTCTGCTGACAAGTGATCACATGGGACACAGAGGAATCAAAGAATTAATGGTGCCAGAGAAAAGCCCACGGCAAATAAGAGGGATTTTCATGCTTCTTATTTTTAGATATGTCATGTGTTTGAAAGTGTCTGCAGAGCAGTGCAGTTCCATGGGCAATGATATCTGGACAATGCTCATGCAGACCTCCAAAATACCTCCTCCTCCCTCTTTGTGCCCGGCTTTACCCTTCTTTTATTTGCATAACAGTACAGTGAAAATATTTTTGTTTACTTAGAGAAATGTAGCAACCTGCAGCTTGACCTCCAGAGGCCTTGAGGTGACAGCTCTTTTCCTCAGTTTATTTAGGCTGGCCTGGGATGCTGAAGCCATGATGTGAAAGCACTGGCTTTGTGGGTGGCATTTTTGTGGGACTCCAGGTTATCAGTGAGCTCTTCAGTGCCAGGTAAAGCCGGTGGAGCAAGGCCACAACAAACCAGGATTGCTTCTGATACCCAGTTTAGCAAGAGGCATCTGTGTGTGCCAGCTCAGCCTTGGCACCCAGGGCTTCAAGGGCAGCAGTGTGTAACACCGACTCCTGAGTTCACTCCTGACTGGGCACATCTCTGGGTCTGGTTCATTTACTGGCTGTACCAGCGCAACTGGTTTTGCAAAAGACATTTCTTTCCTCACTCCGGTTCCTGTTCCAGCTTAGTGAGCTGGGTGAAGCCTGTGCTCAGCCCTGGGCACACGTGTCAGATGCCACTGGATTTGGGATGAGGGGAAGGTTTACAGTGCAGTGTAAACTGCTGGAGGATTTTGTGTCTCATGCCCTGCAAGGCACGGCTGGCTCCAGGGCTGTCCCCCTGAGCCTTTGCCAGTAGTGACTGTGGTGTTAACACCCCTTTGGATGCTTTCTCACTGGATTTTGCTTTCAGAGCACCAAGCAGTGCCCCGGCAGCAGCTGCTCTCAGCCCTTGCAGTGTGAGCACGTGGGACCATTCATTCATTCATTCTCCCTGCTTTGGCCTTCCCACGTGGAGCAGGAGGCTGTTGGCCCTTTGCTGACCTCAAGAGACCTCAAGCCTCCAAGCAAACCTTCTCCTCAGGAAGTCTCTCCTGCAGGTTTCATGGTGCTGTGGGTGCTGCCAGGGATCCCAGGCAAGGATCCTTGTGGTTGTGGCCCTGCCAGAGCCAGGCAAGAGCTGGGGCAAGAACGTGGATGCTGGAAGGGAGCCCTGCAGACAGGACAGGCTGAGGGGCAGCTCTGTGAGGACCAGTAGCATGAGAGTCCAGCACCAGGAGCCAATTCCCCATACAGACAGAAATTAGGAAGGAAACCAGTGTTTTCCAGTAAAACTGGACCTTTCTCCTTAACCTGATGAAGCAAGATGGTTAGTCACGTGTGAGTGTGACACCCGCTCCCTGCAGGGCTCGGGAAGGAGCTTTGCCCTCCTCCTCTCCACTGGAAACTGAACTGGTGTGTTGTGGGAATTTCTTTCCCTCACAGCCAGGTCACTGTTGGCAGCACAAGGCCGGTCTGTGCCAGCCTGTGTTCACCCTGTACCACAGGCATTCGCAAGCAGCACTGCCCCGTCCCCGGGGGTAGTGAAGCTGAAGTGTCAGGGGGTGCTTCAAACCTTGTTCTGCACCTGGCAGACATTCTGCTTCCACTCCAGCAGCAGAGCCTTCAGTCTGGGGGTGGAAAAGGAGAAAATAATCTTTGGTCTGTCTCTGTGAAACGCTGAGTGGCAGCAGCAAAGGGCCAGCTCTGGAGGTAGCTTGTGCGTTCCCTGCTTACGTGGATGCTGCTGACTTGAAAGCCAGTGAGCAAGAGCATCACATGTGCCAGTTTCCAGCAGAACTCCTCAAAATCTAGGTCAGTGTTTGCACTGAGTGCAGCGTTTGTGCTGTTGACTTGTCAGCACCGGGGGTGTGTTAATAAATCTCTGGCAATATTGGGAGTAATCTCGCAGTGTCTCCCGTCTGAAGGGCTCCGAGGGTGTCACAGCTGTCATTGAGTGGAGCTCACAGCACAGCTCCGTGGAAGTGGCTCCATTTCCCAGACTGGGAAAGCCAAGGCAGGGAATGACGAGTTGGTTTTGATGACGACTGAGTCGTTGCCAGAGGTAAGGATGCAGCACTGGCTCCCAGGCTCCTGCTCCCAGCCACCAGACAGCACTCTCCCCAGCCTGCTCAGGCCCACCCTTGGAATACGGTATTCCAAGGCATTCATTCCAGCTGCAGCAAGACTTCTGGGCTGAGCTGGAAGCAGGGCAGCGATATACATACCAAAGAAGCAGATAAACATTGACTTTTCCTTTGTGAGAGTGCTGCAGCCAGCAGGGACTGCGGGAGCTCCCTCCCCCACTGCAGCCAGACAGAAGGCTGGGAGCTGAGGGAGGGATAAAAGGGGATAAATAACGAGGGGACAAGGGAACACGATGCCTTTCCCAAGAATCTGAAGGCAGCAAATGAACCTGGCTCAGGAGCTTGGCAAGGATGGGTGAGAGCAGGTAGCAGCAGGGGCTGGTGGAGGGGCATTTTCCCTGATATCTCCTGATCCAGACTGCTGTCAGTAAAACCAGGAGCCCTTCCAAGGATAAGAAAGACGGGATTTCACCCTCCTGGTGTTAAATGCAGGGTTTTACCACTGATCCACAGAAAGAGAAATGAAGCTTGCATGGTGAGATCCTTGTGTATTCCTTCCAACTCGGGATATTCTATAGTTCTGTGAACTTGCTGCTCTGAAACAGGATTTCAGCATCCCTGAAGTTACTGGTCTTTAACCCAACTGAGTTTTAATCCAGTTTATCCTGATCCTGCTGTTGATGAAGGAACAATAGTCCCTGAAGCCCAGGGGAGTCAACACCAGCTGAACTGCTTCATCTCTGGAAGGAAAGAGGGACAGTGAGAGACAAGTGAGGACAGTGATGTTCAAATGCCGTGACTAATTAGTGCACATCAGGCTCAAGCCCACGAAACCAGCTCCCTTCAGCCAACTTCAACCCAGGCACCAGTAGGAGCACATTGGATCTGACTTTCCCCAGTTGTGTGCAGAGTTTTTAACTATCCAGACTGTTCCTGGGGGTGGGTTTTTTTTTGGTGCTCCCCCAGCCATGAGGAGAGGCAGGTTCTGAAGAGGGTGAATGGAGGCGTGGAAGAGCAAGGGTTAAGGATTGGGGTTGGTGGGAATGTGATGGGGGAGTCTGGTTGAGCTTGAAAGAGGTGGCTCCTGATTTTTAAATGAGCAGGTGCCAGGGCTGTGCCTGGACCACGTGTGGGTGCTTGGGGTGAAGGGCTGGCTGGGAGAGGGAATAGGGAAGAAGCAAAGGAGAAGCAGATGGCAGGAGCATCCTGACCATCATCCAGGGAGCCCCTAAAGCCTCAGGTGTGACTTAATCCTAAATTAACACTCTTTAGCTCTGGGTGTAATTGGAGGAGGTCTGGTGGGCATGGCAGGGATTAGTGCTGGGTATGAGCCACACTTTGCTGACAGAGCATCAGGGCTGGGAATGGGAATGTTTCCTGTCAGTGGAGTCTGTTTTCCACATCTTCTTCCTGACTTCTGGTTGGTTTTACTCCTCACCATCCCTCTTCCCAGTTCTGGGGTGATTCTTCCAGCAGGAGTCCAGCCCAGAGCTCAGGAGACTTTAGGCTTATTTGCTTTTTGAAGTTCCACAAGATGAGTCCTGTTTTTGTGCCTTTATTTCCCCCCTAAGCTATGCCATGTGTGTGAAATGTGAGCACACAGGCTCCATCCATGTTTTAGGGAGATTTGTTTCAGGAATGGCTGGCATTAATGGCAGGAATTCTCATCCAGTCCTTTCTCAAATCCTCTTTCCAGCTGAGGTGGGATGCTGAGCTGGAATTTGACGTCCAGTTCCATTACTCCTTAGAATTCCCATCTCCCTGTATCTCTGCTCCTCACCGTTGGAGACCTTTGGCTGCACTGAGCCGTCTCCTAAACCAGTCCCATTGAATTTCCATGAGCAAATGCAAAAAGCCACGCAAATCCCTGGGAATGGGGAGCCAGGCAATTGCAGGATCTGGTTGTCATGGATATTGTCACCATGGAGCTGTTGCCATGGTGCTGTCTGCTCCCACTGACAGACATGCGAAGTGTACTTATTCTCTGGAAGAAAGGAGGAAGAACACGGGATGCTACAGGGCACAGAGGCTTTCAGATCGATATTTAGGGAGGTTAGTAACTAATAAAAAATAAATCACTCAAAACTGTCTGAAAATCCAAAGAGTAGCCACCAACAATCAGTGCTTGGCTCACTTAAACCCTCCAGAATTACAGGATCTTGCAGATGATGAGGATGTGGAACTTAAAATCCCAAAACTCCTTAAAGGAATATGTTTATTTTAATTCCTAGAGAAAGCTGGTGCAGTTGCCAGCTGTCAGTGACCTTGTCAGGCTGCTGATGGTTCTGGAAGAAGGAGCTGAATGAGAAATGACTTGTGTCTGGGCCAAATATCCCTGTTTAGTTCAGGGCAGAGCTCATCTCACCAAGGAAAATGCTGGTTCCACTCCGTTTCAAATAGGACTCAGTCAGATTTAATAATAATAATAATAATAATAATAATAAGCATAGTAACAAAACAATAATAATCATCATAATAACAACTATTCTGCTTTGCACACCTGCAGCTCCTGACTCTCTGAGCATTTTGCCACTATTATTATTTATGAAGCCCTCCAAACACTCCTGTGAGAGTGGGAAGGATTAATTTTCCTCAGTCTTTTTTTCAGTAGGCACAGAGACTGTGGAAAAGGCTCCCATGGATGCTGTGGCCACCAGCAACAGGGTCCAGGAGTTGCTGTTTCCTGTCCTGAGCTCTGGAAATCCCAGGTTTCCCCCTGTCCCACGGCATTAACCGAGGGAGAGCGTGACCATCCCTGCAGTGACACGTAGTGTAGGGCCTGCAGCAGCCTGATTTGGATTAAACAGGGATCCGAATGCTCCGGGTGCCTGGAGAACGTTGTCTGTGCTGTGGATGTGCCGGGGGCTGACCTCCGAACACATCAGGCTCACGCAGCAGCCCTTTCCCTGCCCACAGAAGATGCTCCTCTGGAGGAGGTGTCACCGCAAGGCATGGATTAGCCATTTCCCTGGATCTGACAGTCAGTCCTGCTGCTGAGAGCACAGTGGGTTTGTGCACCTGGCCTTGCAGGCATTGCTGGGGGCTGGGTGGGTTTTTAGGTATTGCCCAGCCCTCTCAACAGGTGGAGCAGGTACAAGGTATGAACGCACCGCTCTGAGCGTGGGGCACTCCTGGTTCGTGTGGGATTCACCCTCGGCAAAGGGGGGTTTGGACCTGAGGGAGCCCGTGGGCGCCCAGAGCGGCAGCTGGGAACAGCTGGCTCCCAGGTGGGGCTCTGCCGGCAGCTCAAGGCCTCCAAATTCCCTCCCCTGGGAACTTTTTACGGCCAGAAATACGGGCGCTTGTAAGGGAGTGGTAACACGATGTAGTAGCTGCATCACACATGTGAGAGTCACAAATCAGCCTGAGCTGGAGCTGGCACCAGGGGAGGGAGAGGGAGGGAAGCAGGCTCTCCAGAAGCTCCTGCTGCAGGGATATTCTTCCCACTGAGTGGGATGGGAGCTGGCCCGGATCCCACACGTCCCGCTGATGATCAGCTCACACGGGGCAGAGCTGTGTGCCCCCGAGATGTGCCTGCCCTGGGGGGGCACTGTGGAAAGCCAAGGTGCTTTTTAGGTGCTGGACTGTGAAGTTGCAGCTGGTTTGTGTGTGCTGGAGAGAGAGGTTCTGTGTTTAAATGGGCCTTAGGGACAAAGGAGCCCTGAGTGGACCAATTTAACAACCTGGGGACTGAGTACAGAAAACACTTCTGTGTTTTCCTGAACATCAACACTGAAAAAAACCCACTTCTTAGTCTTTGTATTATTGTGCCTCAGTTTCCCTGCCAGAAAAGGGAGGAAAGCAAAATGCACTTCCCAAGGAAAAAGAAGGGCATGGTTAATTAAGGCAGCTTTGTGAGCTGCTTTGACAGCTGCAGGGATAAGTAGTCACTATTATAGCAGCCAACAGTTCAGAATTACACTTTGTGTGCCTTTGCTTCTCTTCTTCATATGGTTGCCAGAGGTAACCAAGCAATTTTAGGTCATTTTATTACTTTTTAATACCCAGCTCGGTGCTGGATTTCTGCCTTCATGTAGCACACGTGTGTGTTGGTGTCAGAGCCCCTCAGCTCACAAAGAAATGCCAAAAAAGCCATGACCACTGTTCCAGCAGGGAGAAAAAGCAATGGGAAAAATGCAGCCAGGCCTCTCTGAGCAATGTCTGTTGATCACTCCACGCCTCAGCTGTGGTAACATGAGATTATTTAATGCTGAGGTTCAGGAATTGAATACATGACTGTGCTTTGCTGTAGCCAGCTCGTCACCTGAGGATCCCCAGCACTTGCCAGGCGTGGATTCATCCCTGAATACTCACAGTCTCGCTGGGAAGCCAGCGTTCAGCAGTTCAGCAATGTGGGGAAGTCGAGGCTCAGAGGTGACTTCCATGTTGGGTTGCTCATTGCTCCAGTCATCATCTCTGTTACAGGAGCAAATGGTGATTAATGATAATCCAGCTAAAAAGAGAGACATCTCAGCCAGCGCCCTCAGTCAGGGTGGTATTTCCCTCTGGCTTTGTCCGTCCTCCTCTGCCAGCCCTGTCCTTCCAACTGCACTCCAAGCACAGCTTATAAACTCCACTTTTAGGCTCCCACATTATCCCACTCAGCCTCAGCTTGATTTCTGCATCAGTTTTCCAGTGGCCTTTGCATTGATCGCTTTTTGGATGCAAGGGATTCTTTTGCTGGTGCTTGGCTGGGGCTGTGAGTAGGACAAGTCAGAGGAGGTGCAAGGCAGATGTGTCTCTGACAGCAGCATGGCTCATTCATTATTCCTGCTCCCCTGGGATGTAAAAATGCTTCCGGTGAGATTTTTGTCACATAAAAATCCCGCTTCCGAGCGGCTTCTTGGAAGGACAGAAGAAAAAAGCACAGTGCAGTGCCCTCTGGACTGTGGGGAACTGCTGCTTTCTCTGGGCAGGGAAACTCAAGTCTCATCTCTTCAGCTGGAAGGGCTCCACTTGAGCAGATGAGGCCGGGGATTGTTTTCTCCCCCCTCCTGACGGAAACGGCCCAAGGCCTGGCAGAGCATGAGCAGGAAGAGCACCAGGAAACACAGAGGGCACCCAGCCAGGACATGACTACGACTGCTCTGAGCTGCCCAGCCACTGAGACTTGGCTGTTTTATTTATTTATTTATTTATTTATTTATTAATTTTTTTTTTTCCGGTGAAGGGATTCAATTCCCTCCTGTGAGAATCCCTCGGTTTCCCAGCCCGATTCCTGCAGCTGGGAGAGCGTGCGCTGAGCATCCCCGTGAGCAGAGTGCAGCTGCCTCCTCCGCCTGGGGTTCTCTGCCTGTGCCAGAAGGGCACAAATGCTGTGGCCCTGGCATGTGGGCTGGCCAGGGATCATATGTGCCACTTCCCACCCCTGCTCGTCTCCCTGTTGGATTCCCCTGGGACAGAGCTTGGGACGGAGCGGTGGAGCTCAGCACTGCTGAGGTGGCATTACTCATCCCCAGGGAGTCATTCCAGGTTCCCAGCTCGTTGTGTAACTGAGAGGGCTTTGCCTTTTATCTGTGGCACACTGGTGGAATAGTGGGAGGATTTAAATTTGGGAATGGGGTTGGCAGAGGCTTTAGCCCAGTGCTTGTGTTCTGCAGCGAGTGGCACTGAAAGCTGTTATTTTTCTAGGGAAGCGGGATCAGTGGGCTCTGGAACTGCATCAGGGGGCAGGATAAGGACATTTTGGACTCCGTGGGACTTGGGCATGTTGTACCCTTGAAGGATGGGAAATCAGGTGTTAACCAGGCCCTGGGATGCAAAAAGCCGGGCTGCAGAAAGAAAAATCTCTGGCCAACAAGAGCAGGAGTGTGGGAAAAGGCACATGGGAGGAGTTAGGATTGAGGACTGGAGTCCTTTTGTCTTCCACTTCCAGCTTATCCAAAATGAATGTATGGCTGCACTACCCCCAGCAACATCTCAGCCTCATAATTCACCTCCCCAGGGACTTCACTGGGATAGAAAAGCACCATGGATCTGGAAAGGATGGATAAATGTTCAGTTTTGCTTCCTGTGAGGAAGCTGGAACTCCATCACAGTCCTGGAGCCGAATCAGTCCCTGAGATCACCGTCCTTGAAATCAAACACTTGGAACCTTTTACATCAAGTCCACACTCCAAATATAAAGTTCAAATTTCGTGCTCTCCCAGCCATAGGCAGTTGTATTCATCCCTTAGCAGATACCAGACCCAAAATGCCTTCCTCCTCCACAGAGTCCAAATATATCAACTCCTTTTCATGTGTTATGATAAAAATGAGGAGTAAATTATACTCCCTCCACCTTCTGGCAGGAAATATGCTGCCAGACTCGCCTCTGCAGATTAAACAATGGCTGCTCCTGCTTTCCTGAAAAGAAAAGCATCCCCAGAAACCCTAGTTCTCTCTTTTTTTTTTTTTTTTAATATATATTTTTTGTAGTTGTTTTTTTCATGTCCAGCTATCAGAAGCACGAAGAAACCGAGTGGAAAAATTGAATCTGGCAGTAAGAGTGCGATGCACGAAGGCACACGACTCCCAAACCCAGAGCACAAAAATAGCTGAGAGAGAGAAAGAAAGAGAGAGAGAGAGAGAGAGAGAGAGAAAAAATTGCCTGAAAGAAGCTCTTTAATTATTCCTTTCCTCTGCAAAGCTTTGCCCCCCGGCACAGCCACGCTGCCATTGGTGTGGGGCAGCCATATGGGAGGCGGGAGGGCTGGAGAGAGCAGCGTTGTTTGGGACACAGAGGCTTCTTTTTTTTTTTTGGCTGGGTTTTCAAAGAGCTGGTGAGCAGATCGATGGTGGCCAGAGCCCTGGGCACGAGGCAGGCTGTGCTCCCATTGTGAGGCACCAGGATTTCATTTCCAGTCTGGATGACGGGAGGGTGAGGGGAAGGGGGGGGTTTAGGTTTCTGCTTGGATTCTGCTCCCCGAGGGAAGAGGGTGGGATAAGCGTTGGAGTGCTTTTTCAGTCTGCTGGAGAATATTCCTGGGCTGTCACTGAAGACACCAGGAGCCCCAGGGGCACAGTTGGGGCATCCCCTCATTGTTCCCCCGGGAGTTTTGCTGTTCCCTTTGCTTTGGGGGTGTCCTGTCCCTTTTGCTGGGAGCAGGATGGGTTCACGTGGCTCTAAGTCACGTCCCTCCCCTGCCACTCTTGCAGCTGGCACATGTTCAGGGCTGGAGTTTTGGTGTTTTTTTTTTTTAAAGCCTGAGTGTAACATTTCAGGAACCAACCTTTTAAATTACAAGCCCACAGACTTCAGAAGCTCCTTGCAGGAAAAGTTTGGGATTGCACGCCCTCGGTGCACGGGGCTGGGGTGAGGTTTGACCACATTTCCAGGTGTGTGGTTACAGAAGGAACTGTCCCAGCGGAGCAGCTCTGCCAGGGAACACTCACTCCCAGGTTTGCAGTGCTCACTGTTGGACCCTGGCCTCCAGAAAGTCGTTCCCACAGCACATGCCTCAGTCTGGGAATGCCTCCTGCAAATGCCTGATGTCATGTTAATAATTCCACTTGCTGGGGGAGGCCTGGTGACCTCTGCAGCTGGATTCTAATGGCCTCTTACTGTCACATCTGTCCGGTGACGTGGACAGAGAACAGTCCCAGGAATCGTGGAGCAGATTTCTCCGTATCCAAGGAAAGCCCCACGTGTGTGAAAGAGTCTTGTGGTGTTCAGTGACTAAAGGGCCAAGATGTGTTTCTGCTCTGAGTGATGGTTCCTGAGGTTCAAAGGGCTTAACTTTGCCATGTGGCTGCACTTCAGGCACACTTACAGCCTGGAAATGGGGGTTGGTGGTGCTGGAACAAGGAATTTGTGCCTGGTGGGGATGGATGGTGAGGTGGAACAGTGGTTGTTGCTGTGTTAATTAGCATTGCTACCAATTAGCAGCAGTGCCTGCAGAGTCAGAACACTAAATGAGTTTACTGGGGGTGGCTGCCACAGCCCACCCGAATTTCTCCATGGCACTGGCAGGAGATACAGTAATCTCCGTCTCTTTCCCCACCCCTGTGGAATTCATTTCTGAGGAGGTGTGATCCTTCTTCTCCTGAGTAATTTAGTCCAAAGTGGGCAGAGGGATCCCTCCTCCTGTCCCCTCCAGCACTCCCACCTCAGTCCCTCTGATCCTGACTCACCTGCGACTTCCTGGTGCTTTCCCAATCATCACAAGCCATCAGTTAATTAATTATCCCTTTTTGCTCTCTGATTGCAGGGCAACCATCGATGAAGTGGAGACAGATGTGGTGGAGATCGAGGCCAAGCTTGACAAGGTGAGGTGGGGCAGCTCAGAGCAGTCTGAAGAGGGGCTGAGGAGCCCCTGGTCAGCAATACGGCTCCTCCAGCCTCCTCTAAAACCTGAGCCCATCCCCAGCTGCCAGGGAACTAATGTTTAACCCCCTGGGCTCGTCACCAGGACCAGGTCTCCCTCTGCTGACAGGTGCCTGGCAGGGCCCCTCTGTGACTGCCAAAGGGATGGGACGAGGAGCAGACAGGCTCCTGATGGTGAATGAGGGGCTTCTTGCTCTGCTCCTGGATCTCAGGGGACTGACGCTGCCGTGGCAGGTTCTTTCAGTGCTGTCTGCTCCCCTCTCCACCTTCTTGCCTGTGATATTAGTGGGGTAGGAGGTGTTTGGTGCCCTCCCAGCACTGTGCCAGCGCAGGGGGGTGAGGAGGCATTGCAGGCAACCAAGGGCCACCTTCAGACTGCAGCTGGAATCTGACACTGGAAATCCCCTCTCGGGGACCAGTTTGGCCCTTTTGCACTGATGCTGAGGATTCTTTATATCCAGCTGGTAGTTTGGATCTAAGTTTGTGATGGAAAGTGGCTTTTCCACCCCCACTCCTCCTGATGCCAGAGACATCAGCCGAGTTGTTTCTGAAGGAGAACAGAGAGAAATGACGAAGATGAGCCAGAAGAGCTGTTTGCTTTTTATCTGTGAGATCCCCCCCAGAGCTAGCAAGGGATAAAACTCCTGTGTCTGATGGAGAAATGGGCTTTGTTGAAGCCACAAGCCCTAGGCAAAGCTGTGTCCTACAAAACCTATTTACTAATCGAGCTGCTTGAAATGGTTGTGTGTGCACGAGCTGACTGGTGTCACTGGGGAGAGCTGCACAGGGGTTTAGGATATCTGTTCCCCTCCAAGCTGAGGCCCTAAAGACAGAGCATGGGGTGAAAACTGCTCTGGTTCTGGCACTGCTGCTGCCAGGTAGATGAGTTGGTGTGCCAGCAACAGTCCTGGAGGGAGGAGGAGGATAAGGGTGGAAGTGCAGGAGCTCAGTCAGCAATGGGCTTGTCGGGCCTGGGTCCAGGGCAGGGGAGGCTGGAGTTTGCATCTCAGGAGCCACTGAAATTTAAACCAGATTCTCTGAGGGTAATTTTGGGCCAGATTCAATCACCCCCCTTCCCAGCAAATCAGCCTTGCATGGCCCAGCTCCTCCCCTGGGTGGGTGGCCAGGGCAGCCTTTCCAGGGCTCCGTGGGCGTGTTGGGCAGTGGTACCCGAGCAGCTGGCAGGGCTGGTTCTTACAGAGCGCCAAACTGCCAAGGCCTGGCTGTTCCTCGGCCTTTTGCTGTGCCCCTGAGCACGCACTTTATGAATTATTAGCCTTTAACACCTGTTTAAGTGGAGGTGAAGGGCAGCGTCAATGATTCACCCAGAGATTCGGGCTCGATGGCTGTTTCAGAGAGATTCCCTTAATTTTATCCCGTGCTCCATGTCCACTGCTCCCCTCGGGGCTGGGGTTGTGGCTGCCTGGCCCTCAGCTCCTGGTGACACAGCCTTTGGCCACGGGTGTTTGCTCAGAGGTTACGCTGGAAACCGCCACGTTGCAGAAGGGGCTGGATTTCCTTTCCACGGGATCTGTCCAAACCCCTGGTGCACGTCTGGGCTCCAGATGGGACAGGAACTGCATCTGTTTGCTTTTCTTCCCTGGGTTTGGATGGGATGTGCAAGTCTGCTCACAGCCAAATCGCAGGGGCAGGAGAGGGTGTGAGAGTGACGTGTGCTCAGATCTACCACATGTGGCTGCGTATGTATCTATACATTGATATTCTCAGCCGTATTTTCACAGAACTGCAGAGGCAATTCTGCAATTCTACATCTAGAGCAGACCCCAGAGCCCTGGGGCTGAATGAATAGGACAAAGCACCAAGCCCCAGAACAGCGCACGGGGCTTTGGCATCACACCAGACTTGAGAGCTCCTCATTCCCAGCCTGTACCTGAGGCTGGTTGACAAGCAAAGATTCTTAAAGCCGTTTTTTCCATTTAGTAAAATTATTATCCCTAAAAAGCTGCTGGAAAACTTGCTTTCCAAGTGTTGCTCTTTATCAGCAGCTCAAGTTTTTCACTCAATTTAGAAGCCTGGAACGGCAATGAGGTAAAACAAGCAAAAACCAAGCAAGCAAAAAAGATTTCAAGGTTTTTGCTCAGTGGCCCAGCCCTTACTGCTGCAAATCTCTTGGGCCTTTGGTTTATGGGTTTATCTTAAGTTGTTTAACATAGCCTCTTACAAGGAGCTTTGGCTGAAAGGAGATAGGCAAATGGCCAGGAATTCTGGCTAAACTAAAGCTCCGGGCTTTAGAGCCAGTTCCAGGCGTGCTGAGGCACTTTGCTGTGGCTTGGGAAGTCTGGGAATGTTCCCTGCAGCTGTTAAACTATCAAAAGTTAAGAAAGGCTGTCTGGAGACGTGTCCCTGTGCTGCAGCAAATTCCAAAGTGGGAAGACACCCTGTTTTGCTGCCAGTTCCAGGTAACATCACTGGTATCATCACTATAACAAGGCTCTTTCCAGGGTCCATCAGAAAGTCTTTACCAAGTCACAGGTGGTCCAGAGTTATGTCCTGTAATCCCTCCCAGGGCACCAGCAAAGCTTTCCAGGGCTGCAGAATTGTGGGAATAATTCAGTTATCCACAGCCTTGATGGTTTAACCTGCATATGAGGGAACACAGATTTTCCCTGGCTGCTCAGCTGCTGAATTTTGGCTTCCCCTCATTCCAAGGGAGGAACAAGTCTCCACTGGTATACACCAGTACACAGAACAGTCAGCTGGGCTCTGAGACTCAGCAATCCCAAAGAACAGCATGCTCCCAGCATGTTTCACACAGTTTATCACATTCACTGAGCACAAAGGAGTCAATCCTTGATCCTCCCCGACCAGCCTGTGGGATCAGGCTCCTTTCATTGCACTCCTGATGCCTCAGGATAGAATGAGCAGGAGAAACCCACTGGAAAAAACGGGCTGCCCCGATTCATGTCCTCAGGGGAGAGCCTGGAACTGCTGTCCTTAAGTGACAAGTGAGATGTGGACAGCGCGAGGGGGGATTTTGCACCCCTGTTTGAGCCACGCGCAGTGAGGGGTTGTCAGCGCAGGAACGTGAAGGGCGTCTGCCCCAAAGGTCTGGGGTTGTGGGGTTGGTCCTTAAACCCAAGCTGGTTGTAATTCCGTGTGGTGGAATGTCCCTGTGCAGCTGGTGAAGCTCTGCAGTGGGATGATTGAAGCAGGCAAAGCCTACATCACCACCAACAAGCACTTTGTCAGCGGCGTCCGGGACTTGTCGCAGCAGTGCAAGAAGGATGAGATGATTTCGGTAAGTCATGCCCCTGGGATGGAGCATCCCACCCCTGGGATGGAGCATGGGACACAGGGAGGGCTGGGCAGTGTCCAGCTTCCTGCTGCTGTGAAAGGATCACACGCCCAAGACCCTTGTGCTGTTTAAGCAGCCATTCAGGGTGAGGTTTTATTTTTGGAGGGATGAAGAGGCTGTCTGATAAGGCCAAGCCGAAAGGTCAGGGTGAGATTCGTTGTTTGCAGGCAGATCTGGACTTTCAAGAAGCACAGTGTTGGCAAGGTTGTTGGAATCTAGGTCAGTAAGCATCAGTGGTGTAGGAAACGTGAGGAACCAGCCCAGCAAGTGACAACAGACATGATTCCAGCACTAAACTGGAAAGGACAGGCAGCCTATGGCTCCAGCATCGTGAAATGCCTCCTTGCCAAACCCAGAGTGGCTCTTCAGAGGCTTCATGAGAGTCCCCCCTCAGCCCCTGAGCCCCTGGGAGTGAAGAGCAGCTGCTTCTGTTCACTGTCAGTTCTCTTCACCTTTTCTTTTTTTTTTTTTGCAGGAGTGCCTGGACAAATTCGGAGACAGCCTGCAGGAGATGATCAACTACCACATGGTAAGATGCTGCTTCCTCTTGTCCCTTTGGGTGCTCCTGGCACCCTCTTCCTCAAGGCACTGGCTGATGGTCTCCTGTGTTTGGTTTACCTGACACTGCACAAAGAAGGGTGAGGTTAGAAACCCTTTCCTCAGAGGGAAAGGAGAACTCACAAAGGTCCCGCTCCAGATGCTTTGTTCTTCTTTTTGGATGGCAGAGGATTCTGTAGTGAGGACGCACAGGGCTCTGGCTGTGAACAGCCTGCACGTTTAACCTTGTTACTTCAGATTTGGAATAGACTCTGAAGCCTGGGGCTCAAATTTGTGGCATTAGGACACCGGTGAGGCTGCGAATGAGTCAGCCCAAGAGCACTGCACTGTTCTGCGAGCCCCATCAGTTCTGTGCAGCTCTGTGGTGAAGGATTTTAACACACAGGACACATTAATGCTACACTGAGACCAAAGGAGGGCAGGGCCTGCCTCACTCCTGAGCCAGCTGCATCCCACTAACAGAGCCCAAGGAGTTAAAATCTGCCTTTCCTCCATCCCAAACATCCAAAACCTCCTAGAAGAGGAAGGTGCTTCACGGGTGGCTCCTTGCCAAACCTGCAATTTTAAGTCTCTAAGTCTGCAGGAGCTCAAAGCACAAATGCTTTAAAGTGAAGGAGCTTCAGGGTGTCAGCGCTGGACTGACCCACTTTCATCCACGATGCCCCTGTCAAAGCACATTAAGCACAGTTCTTGCTTTTGGGATGCAAGATAACCACGTGCAGCTGGGGCAGAAGCTGCAGCAAGTCCATTTAATTATTTCATGAAGCAGGTGGAAGGACTGCTCCCCAGTAAAAAACGACAGGGAAAAGGCACTGCACATGCAGGTCCCCTGGGACTGTGAATATTTGGGAGCAAACAGCTGTACAGCAGTGCTGTTGGTGAGGAGAATAAATCGGCGGGAGCATCAGAGGAAAGCTGTGCTTGTGTCAAAGCAGAGACAATCAAACCCTGATTTTCTGATGCTGCTCAAATTTGATGTTAAAGCCTTTTTGCCAAGGAGCACCTGAAGCCCTGAGGAGCTCCCCCTTGATCCCAGGGATCACAGCAGGGCTGGATGAGCGGTGCAGCCCCACAGCTGGATGAGTGAGTGGTGCAGCCCAGCCCTGAGGAAGCAGTCCCAGCCAGAAAGCTCTGGATGCAGAGCTGTGTCTGCAGGCTCTGCTGCACCAGCTGTGCAGCTTCTCCTGGCCCCCTGCTCTCTGCCAGCAGTGGCACTGCTGGGAATGCTCTTCCCTCAGCCAGCCAAGCAGCAGAAGGACCCTTCCCAGAGCTGTCACATCCCGGCTGATGTGGGATCACCCTTCCCCTTGTGTGACTCGGGGGCTCTCCAAGCCAGCGTCTCCCTACCCCCAGCTGCGTGCACAGGGAGTTGTGCTTAAACCCTCGCTCCCCTCCGCCATCCTCCTCCCCTGGTGTGCAGCAGAGTGAGTCCCTGTCCAGGAAATGGCTTTGGAATGACTGCTGCATCCTCAGCCCTTTCCGACAGGGGCTCAATTATCTGGGTTATTTTTAGCGCCTTGTGCTGTGTGTGTGTGTTGGCTCATCCATGTCTGAGGATCTCAGCTAGGAAACAGTTGTCAGTGCTTACTCCAGGCATGTGGCCAGGACAGTCTGTACAACTGGAACAAGTTAAAAAGAAGGGAAAGTATCCCCCCCC
>VZRE01008066.1:262238-328615 GCA_013396775.1 Cephalopterus ornatus
CAAAAAAAAAAAAAAAATCAGTTGTTCTGTACTTTTATTGCCATAGCACGGGGCTTGGACATGTCCTGATTCAGGCTGAGCCAAATCCAAGCTTAAAACTGCTTGGATGTGGAAGATGAACGCACTGAGCTCTGCAGAATTCCCACCTTTTAATGCACAGGGAGGAGTAAACATCAAAGTAACTTTAGGGGACAGATGACGAGAGTTGATTTAGAGCTGGAGCCGGTATCCTCTGCCTTTTTTTGTCCACTCAGCCACGTGCCTTCTGTCCATTTTTAACATTTTCCAGCACCCTGGTCATCCCTCCCTCGTGCTGGCTCCAGGGTTTGCAGATGGCACTGCTCTGTGCCTGCAACTGGATTTTGGGCCAATTAAAGCCATTTCCAAAGCAACCAAACAAACCCAGTGAACTCCTGGCTGCAGTGCTGGCTGGGAAGGCCCTGGAAGCCGTGGTCCAGGACTTCCTGAGCTGTCCTCTGGAAGTGGCTGCCTCTGAATCCCGTGAGGGGTTTCAGGAGTTTGGGCTCCTGGTTGGGTTAACCTGCCTGACCCTGTTTTCCCTGGGAATGGCTTTGCAGGGGAGACAGGGAAGGACAGAGGGCTCAGACAGACTGAGGTGGGTGGTGAGGATGAGTAAGAGGTCAAGGGCTGAATTTCTCCAGCTGACTGTGTGTGATTTGACAGTGGGCTGGGGAATGGCACTGCCCTGGAGCCCCTGAGGATGTGCTTCTATAACATCCCAATTGTTCAGCTGGGAGGCTGATTTTCCTTGCTGCTCTAGGGAAAATGGCCTTAGAAAGCCCTGGACAATTGATTTCCAAGGATGTTCTGTTCAGAGCAGTGTCTGGAATAAAGAATTTCCTGCTGATACAATGCTGACCTCTTGAGGCCTCCCTGCACTGCAGATGTTGGGAGCAGAGAAGCCAAAGGTCCTGCTGGCTGCCCTGTCACCCCCAGTCACATTCCAGGCCCTGTCACCTCCAGCCACATTCCAGGCAGGAGGCTGAGCATATATTTCTTTCGGTGGCTGTGCTATGGATGCAGCATTTTGCTCTAGGGGGCTGTCCCTTCCCTCTCCTAACAGGAAGGGAGGTGTGCTGTACTCAGCTTTTCCAGCAGTGATTCAGTGTCTGATCCTCAGCTTGGCATTAGATATTTAAGGGAAAAGGATTCCCAGTCTCAGGCATTCTAGACCCAAAATTTCAGTTCGTGCAGGAGGAGAATACCTGGTGGGAAATGACTGTGATCCTCCCTGTGTTCCAAAAGAAAAAGGCCCCGTCATTCCCTGGTGCCTCTGGCAGTTGTCAGCTGGGCTGCAAATTTAAAAGCCATCAGCTCTTACCTCCAGTGCCTGTAAAATCACAGTGTTTGACTTTTTTTTTTAAGTCAAGTTTACCAAGAGCAGGGCAGAGGTGCAGAGTCTCAGAGGTATTTAGTTCTTTAGGTATCTCTGGACTCAGTTCTCGGAGACCTTTGCAGTGCCAGTTTGCACATCCCACCCCCGAGTGAAAATGGAGCCTTGCTCCTGAAAAATTCCTTGTACTTGAGAGCCTGAGTGAGTGAAGGGTCTTCCCCTCGTTGTGCAAACCCCTCCTGTGTGGGCACAGCTGAGCTGGCTGGGGGATGCTGTATCACATCCCTCACCAGCCAAGCTCCTGGGCACTGCTGAGAGGTGCATGATCCATGACAGGGAACAAGCTTCCAGCTCCCTCTGGGAGGCCTGGGAGCAGGGGGAGGCCGACAGGGGTGGAGGTGCCAGAGCCTTGCAGCACCTCCCTGCACAGCTGCCCAGCCTCAGCCAGTTCCTTGCACAGGAGCCTGAGTGGCAGGAGCTGGAATTTTGCTCCAGGGCCTGAAGTCTCCCCTGTGACTCCTCCTCCTCACTCCACACCACTCTGGAGCGAGCACATTGGGATTGTGGCTTGCCAAACTCTCCTGAGCTGGAAACACTTCTTGCTTGTCTGCAGACAGATGCTGTCAGTTCCAAAATCTCTGTGTTGTTTGTCTCCTTCCTTCCTTCCTTCCTCCTTATCAGTCCCCCTAGAACACAAACCAGATTGAAAGGCAGAGGAATCTGCCAGAGCACTCTAAGGCAGAAAAAAGCCTTTCCCTCTTTTCCCAGAACCTGATGAATGTTGGTACATGAGTGTAACAAGGTTTCCTCACAGGTAAAGGAGATAAAGTTGCCATAAATTCTAGAGTGATATCTAATAATTATGAATATCTAATATTGGATTTCCCCTGTGGTAGAAATCAACAGTGATTGCAGTTCCAGCAGTGCAGAAGCTCACTTTTTTTCCCATCCCATTGCCAAAGGGGGTGGAAAGTCTTAAGGTAAACCTTAGACCTGAAGTGAACTTGGTTCCCCCAAAGTTCTGGTTAGGTCAGGGTTCCCTGCACTGATTTTAGGTGCAGTTCTTCCCAGTGCAGTGATGTTCCTAATCAGCACTTGGGAGGGCAGGGTCATCCTTTCCATAGGGTTTTAAAGCAAACACAACTGGCTCTGCTCTGTGCCAACCCCATGGCACTGACACTGTCCAGATTAAGAGACAGTCCAAAGCTGTCAGCATCCCCTTCCCAGGAACTAGGAAGAGAAGGCTCCAGTTTATCCAAGGACCAGAGGCAGTGCATGGGAGGGGTGCAATAATCCCCGGCTCTGCCGGAAGGTGGGAAGGCAGTTTTCCCCCCAGCCCTGCACATGCCTTGGAAGGCAATCCCAAGATCTGCAGCACAAGCCTGTCACATTTACACATCAGCTCTCTTTCCCTCACAGTTCCTTTCCCTGTGTGATCAGAAAGAGAAGGAAAGGGGAAAGGATGCCAGTGGAAGTGCTGCTGTGGTGGGATTAAGTACACCTCCAGCAGCACCAGGTACTTTCCACCCCAAAAGATGTAACACGAGCACTGCCCTCCCCAGTGCTGTGTTGAGCTTCATTAAGTCCTGAGCTTTCCCCTCTGCCATAAATCACTGTTGGCTGCGTCACAGGGATCCTCCAGCAGGAGCAGGAGCAGCTTGCAGGGGAGGTTTAGCTCTGCTGAGAGAGCTGGGAAGCGTTTCCTGCTGACAAGAAGAAAAGCCACCCAAGCTGTGATGAGTCAGGGAGGCAGATGGCAGATGTCACTGGGCACTGCTGCAGTTCAGGGGGAAGGAGAAGGAAGGGGAAGTGGAAAGTGCTTCCAAGCTGCCTGTTCTCCACAGGGTTGGGAGGACCACCTGCATTTCCTGACAGCGCTTGGGGAGGGTCCAGGCACACCAAGTAAGGGGGGAGCATTTGTGGATGCAGAACTGCCATCTGACAGGGGAAATGCTTCTGTCACCTTGTGCCTTCACAGGTTCTGCCACTGTGCCCTGGTGCAGTGACATTACACTGGTCCAAAAAACTTCAGTGAGCTGCTGCCCCTGAAGTTTGGTGCCAGTGTGTGCAGTTAACCCCAGCTCAGTGCTGAATTCTGCATTTCAGGAAGACTCGTGGTGGTTTCTGGAATTTCTTGGGTTGCCTGCTTTCGAATTAGGGGAAAGAATCAGCTTCAGTAATAAGGAAGGGGCAGGAAAAGCACAAACCTAAACACAAACTGGAGCTCTTGAGCCTTTTGTGAGAGACTCGACCTCACCTTGGGTCAGAAGTTAGCCTTAGACTGTGCAGACACCCGACATGTATAATAGAATAGTGTTTGGGCTTGTTTTCTGGATAAAAGGGTCAGGCTCCCATTCCCAGGCCAGCAGGCAGCCAGCTCTCATTTAAATGCAGCATAAACCAGATCCCAGACAGTTTTGGGGGGAAGGAGGTCTCCAGACTGGCCATGAGGGAGGTCAGAGCTGCGATGTGACTCATGGGGAGGGGAGGGGAGGAGAGGAGAGAGCCTCCTTCATCCATGTGTCCCACAGCTGCAGAGGAAGCTCCACACCCTCCCTCTCCTCAGCTGGGGCAGGAGAAGGGCTGATTCCCTTCGTGATCCCAATCCCATCCCAGATTGGGGCTCTCAGGGCACCAACAGGCTGTAACAGCCCTGCCCAGCTCTACCTGGGGTTCCACCCACGCCCACACCAATTTAAGCTCCAAGGACTGATTTTTCCAGCTTGGTGCTGGCTCTGCCTTGTCACACTGGATCTGCCTGGAGATCCCTAACCCTGATCCATGGAGCAACTTCCCAGCTTGGCTTCAGACCCGTGTCCTCCCCCCAGCCTGAGGGTCCTGCTCAGCCTGTGATCCTGGGCTGGTGAGACCCCTGCCCTCCCTGTCATCCCTCAGCTCCTGCTCCTGTGGCCTCTGCTGCTCCCCGAGAAATTCCCACCACAAATGGGCTTTTGTTGCCATCAATCTCTCCTCAGGCACTATTCCCATGTGCAGCTGGGATGTCCTATTTCTGAGCTCTATTCCCGTCAGTGCTGAGGGAAGCAGTTCACAGCCAGGCAATCCCACTTCTTTTTGGCTCCTGCTTTGCTTTGGAGCCTGCTGGGATCTCCCCTCCTCCTGCAGGCTCCACGGGGAGCTATAGGAATGGCATCCCTTTGGATCTCTGATGTCTTTTATCCTGATTATAGCCTTCAGTTCCAAGAACAGCATCCTGGGCTGCTGGGCTTGCTTTCGTTTCTTGGGCGCCTGAAATTCCTAAAACACAGGTTTGGGGTTATCCTGTTGCCTCAGAAACCCATGGTGGGAAAGCGAATTGTAGGATTTTGCTGCTGCTGGGTGAGAGGGATGTTAATTCCCTGTTCCACACCGACCCTCCTCACAGATGTGTGTGAGTCATGGGCTGGACCTCTCCTGTCTTGGTGCAAGCAAAGACAGAGGGTGGGGTGATATTTGGTCTGGAAAATCTTAAAACAAATGATTTGTTCCAAGTATGTCTGGGAAAGGAGAAAAAGCCAAGGGTTGATTTTTTATTTTTTATTTTTTTAATATATATTTGAAACTCCAGCTCTTAAAATTCTCTTTATTCTGTGCTGAAAATTGAACGGAGGACCCGCTTGAAAATGTTCCCCTGGTGATCCTGCCCGGCAAAATTAATGCTGGAGCAATCAAAGTAATACAGTTATCAGGACTCTTCTCAGCAGAGATGCTGCTGGCAGGAAAGGCGTGTTCATTACCTGGGATTCCCTCAGAAACCACTTGGCAATTCCTGCTCCAGGCTCTCACTGGATGAATCCCATCACAGGGGTGTGGGGCTCAGGAGCAGGGGAGAGGAGTATTGACAGAGCAGGAGATGGATAAATATATATATATATGTCTATGGTCTGACTTCCTTTTCTGTGCGGTTTTCCTGTCCTGATACCAAGATATTTAAATTAAAAATCTACACAGGAATGTCCCAGTGCCATAGCAGTGCTGCTTATGTGATCACCACGAGTTCAACTCCCTCTCAGTTAAACAGCTTCAGGAAGGAGCAGCTTTATGAGCTCTGATTTTGAGACTTGGGCTGAACCCTTAGTGAATTCTCCTCCTGAGGCAGTGGGAGAACAAGCCCTTGCTGTGGCAGGAGAAGGGCGTTGCACACAGACCTGGAGCATCCTGCTGGGATCATCTGAGGCAAGTTCTGCCCTCCTGCAAATGCTTTGCTGTGCTGTTCCAAGTGTGTGTCCTTTTCCCAGCCCCACGCTGGTGTGCAGAGCCTTTCCAGGCACCAGCCTGGAGCTCATTTTTCCAGGCAGGAATGGCAAGGTGGGTGTAGCACTGCCCAGTGAGGGATGTGGTTGTCATCACACGTGTTTCTGTGACTTCAGTCACACTGGTCCTGCCACATCAGAGCTTGTGTAGCCTGCATTTGCTGTTTCTCAAGCTGAGGAAGGCCCTGTTCCTTCCCCTTAGCTGTGTGGTTTGACTTTTATTCCCTGGAATATCCCAGGGCACTTGTCTGCAGTCCCAAGTACGACATGATCGTGTCCCTTCCTTTCCCTGATCCGAAGCGAATGTGTCACCCTGGCAGAAACCAGTGCTGGAAGCTCTCCGGGTGTAGGTGCGGGAGGGAACCAGATGGTTTCTTGCTGCTTTCCCATCCCTGGATGGTGTCCTGAGTGGAGGGAAGCCCAAAATCACTCAGGGAAAGCAGCTCCATGGGAAAAGCTGCAGGCCGGGCCAGTGCCTCTTGGAGTGCTGCTGGAGAGAGTCAGCGGATGCCAAGAGCAGTAAATAATTTACATGGGTAAAAACACAAAGCTGGGTGGTCTTGGGGTTTTCTTTCTTTCCCCCTTGCTTTGCATCTGTTCATATTTAGAGGCTGTTTAGGCTCAGCCAGTCCTGGCATGTTCCTGGCCTCGTCCTTGCCTGCAGCAGAGCCCGTGATGAGCGTGCTGGGGCTCTGCAGCCAGTGCTGCTGTGCCTGCTCAGGGTGGTTTGGGTCCCCTTTGGAGCTGTGCACCTGTGCAGTGTCAAAAACATGGCTTATCTCCTACCAGGAGGTGGGAGGGAGGGAGAGAGTGTCGCTCTGTGTGGGCCTGGTGGCACTGGAAGGAAGGGGCAGGAATGAACCAGGGCGGTTTCCCAGAATCACAGAATATGCTGGAATATGCACAAGGATCATCGAGTCCAGCCCTCAGCCCTTCCCAGGAACATCCCCAGGAGTTTTCTAGTGGTTTAAAGACCCCTCAGGGTGTGTCACATGCTGGATGTCTGCGGTGCCTGCCAAGATCTGTGTGCCAGGACTGGGAACTGCTCAGGCTGGGGGTCATGGTTTTACTTTTGGTCGTGTATCTCCCTATCTATTTTTATTTGGCATTCAATTTAATCAGTATTTCCCCCAGTCGAGTCTGTTTGGCCTGTGATGGCAGCTGGTGGGTGATCTCCCTGTACTTGTCTCGCTCCATGAGCTTTTCCATCTTATTTTCTCCCCTGCCTGGCTGAGGAGGGGGAGTGAGGGACAGAGATGGGCAGAGGGTGTAGGGTAACGGGCTTGGGAGAATTTATTTTGTAAAGGAGAGTAAAATTTAAAAGATTTGTAAGAACTAAGTCTCTCTTTTTACATGTACTTGGACCTCTCCCCAGCCTGTGGCTGCTGGGACGTTCCTGGTTGTTCTGTCTCCTTCCCTGGATGTAGAGTTGAGGTACCAGTGCCCTCCTCTGGCAAAACGAGGAATTCGAGACTCGGGATAGTTCAAAACAGGGATAATAAAGGTAACTGCTCCTATAAACTCTTCTTATGGAAGAGCACCAAGTCTTCTTATGGAAGTATGTCAGGGGCATAGGTCTCTCTGTGGGATTCCCAGCCCCGGCTGTGGAATTCTGCAGGGGTAAGGGAGTGCTGCATCTGTGGAAAAAGATGTTAGCCATTGTGACAGGCAGCAAGAAATGGGCACCACCGAGCCCTGGAGTGATGCTAAGTCCCTCGCGCTGAAGCTCCTCAAGAGTGGTTATGGATTTTCTGACTCCTTGATGTTTCCGTGTTGCAAATCATTTGAATTTCTTTCCCCTCCTTTCTTTCAGATCCTGTTTGACCAGGCTCAGAGGTCAGTCCGGCAGCAGCTGCACAATTTTGTGAAAGAGTGAGTACTTGTCTTATCTGTTTACTCTTCAGCTTCTTGAACTTCCATTGCACGTGTCCTGTGTGATCTGGGAACAGGTCCACAACCTCTGCACAACGGCTGAAGGACCCTGGAGGGCAGAGGGAAGGGTCTGGTTTGTGTGATTTTGGTGCACTGTCACTTGGTTGCTCTGTTGTCAACCAGATTTCTCCATCCTCTTCCCAGCTCTGGAGTTAAAGCTGGGCACGAGGCAAACTTCCAGATTGGGGCGTCATCCCGAAGTCCATCTGAGAGCTGATCCTCCAGGTCAAACCCATCCCAGAGTTCAGAACCCTGCAAGGGCAGGGCCAGCTCTGCATCTTGTGTTATCTCAGACTTGATGCAGTGGTTTAAAGCAGCGCAGAAGGAAGGGACTGTGCTGCCAGATGGCTTTGGGGTGCAGCAGAACCGCTGTGGTTTAGCTGCCCACAAAGCCACACGAAATCAGAGCATCCCTGCTCTTGTGGAGTAACCTGAGCATCTCTGTGGGAGGTGACAGATGTGGGAGCCCTTCTCCGTGTGCAGGGAGCAGCTGACCACCCCCCGTGCCCTCAGCCCGGAGCCTGAGCACCACTTCAGAGCGATTTGCTGATGGAAAGCAGCTTTGCAGTGCCCTGCTGTGAGCAGAGCGTTGCCCATTAAGGCTGTTCCCTCCACGGGGCAGGCCTGGGGCGCTGCAGAACCGGGCCCAGCGAGTTAATTGGATGGGGACAGTGTGTCCCTGGGATCAAGGCTGTCCCTGCCACATTCCCACATTTCCTGAGTGCCTCTTTTCCCCAGGGCAGGTCCCTGGTGCAGGGATCCCGAATATAGGTCAGAGAGGCAACTGAGGTCTTCACTAAGCAGGAGCTGGTTGCCATGGGAACGGGCTGAATCCCTCAGCAGCTGGGTGCTCTGATGGAGGGAGGGGGTCCCTGGCTGAACCCCCCCCACTCCTCAGCCCCATCTTCTTGCTCAGCACTCCCCCTACCCCTGCTATCTTCATAATCATGTCTCTGATGAGCTCAGATTTAATCTGCTTAAGGCTGGCGGTGGGAAGGGGGAATTTCACCTTGGGTTTGGGTCTGTCGTCCTTCCCCCATCTTTCCAACTCATTCTTTTGTGCTGCTCAACCTCTGCACTCGCAGGCCCCGGAGCTTTGACATTTGCAGTGCTCCTGCCCCGGGTGGAAATTAAACTCCAGGCTTGGGACCATTTTTAGGAGCAATCTGCAGCTTCCTGGCTGATGCCGGGAACAAAGCAACAATGGGAACTGTGCCCTGCCTGCTGATTCAGGCATGGGAGGGCAATGCTTGCCCCCTGCCTGCCCTCCCTGTCCCCAGGCCTTACTGGTCCTTGCCTGGTTTATTTATGGGGTCACACAGGAGGGTCAGCTTGCCCTGGCCTGGTGTCAGCAGCCAAAGGCTCTTTTATCACCTTCCCAAACCACAGACCTCACTGAGCAGGAGGGGTTTATGAGCTAAATCTTGAGGCTGCAGTGATGCTGCTGTTAGAGCTGAGCCTTTCCAGCAGGATCCCTTGTCCCTGCTCCTGTCCCTGGGGACATGCACAGAGCAGGAAGCCGTTCCCTCCAAAGCTGGATCCAAAATGATATAAAATCCCCGCAGCCCTTTGCTAAAAATGACCCAAAAATGCGAAAAGTGCCCTGTTTTTTCTCCTGTGAATGGTGCTGATGCCACGTAACTCAGCAGCTCTGAGCACTGAGGGTGACCAGCAACAACCACCTGAACGCTAATCCAGTCCCCTCTGTGTTCATTTATCCCTCCTGTGCCTGCCCAGGGTGGATTCTCCTGGCCAGAGGCTCATCCAGCCATAAGGATTTGCAATTCCCAACAGTTTGCCACAGGGCAGAGTTCAGCATTTACTGTTTGTCCTGTTCAGCCAAGGCTCTTCCATCTCCCCCAGGGTAAAGAATAAGTGCGTGCTGCTGTTTACTAACAGCTTGTAGCTACTTTAAGTTATAATAGTTTCTAATTGAGATTAACTGAGCTCCCCTGGACAGAAAATAAGTGTTTGTGGTAGAGCTGCTGTAGATCAGCATTGCTCCTTTAACTCCTGAGCTGCTTTTAAGAGCTAATCTTCTGGGCTGTCTTCTCTTCTTTGCGGTCATGCATCTCAAATCAAGTCCTGCTCAAGTGGTACCTGCTAATTTAAAAAAAATAATCAGCCAAACTAAAAAAAAAAAAATCTGCCTGTCACTGTGTCTTTACAGCCCCCTTTGCAAAGCAGACCCTGGTCCCGTGTGAGGTCTCTGGGCATAATTAAAACCTTGAAAGGATCACGTATTTCTGAATGCAAATGTTAACAAATGTGCCTGTTGTACAAGGGGAAAAGAATAGTCAAAAAATACCTGCATTTCACAGTCAGACAAGACAGAATCAGCTTGAGACTCAACCTGGATGGCCTGGCTGCCCTGAATGCCCTCAACTGAATTTGAAAACAGCTGATTTTACTCTTTTAGCAGGGTGAAACGTGAAACATGTGTTTGTGCAGGTGGGCTCTCAAGTGTCCTGCTCCTCAGTCATTCTGAGGAGTAATTGTGGCCTGTGTTTAGGGCTGGGTGCCATCTGGCCTGGCTCTCGGGATGCTGCCTGTGGAGAAGTTCCCGAAGGCTTTGAAGGCAGTGTGGAAAGTCCAGTGTCTTTCACAGAATCACATAATCAACTAGGTTGGAAAAGACCTCTGAGATCACTGAGTTTCCTTACCAACTGCCTCTGAAGAAAGACTTGATTTAACCTGGACATGGTAGTGCTTGGAGGGGTTGTTTAGAATCCCAGTGGCATCTGAAGCCAAGATCTTGGAGTGATCACAGTGTACCTGGTTTCACCTGTCCACGCTCTGGTGTCAGGGATGTTCTGGCTGCTTTGTGACAGTGATTTCTCCCCATCTCTTCTCCTCTGGGTTCCAGTGACGTCAGGAAGTTCAAGGAGACCAAGAAGCAGTTCGACAAGGTGCGGGAGGACATGGAGATCTCGCTGGTGAAGAACGCCCAGGCCCCCCGGCACAAACCCCATGAGGTGGAGGAGGCCACGGGCACCTTGACCATCACCAGGAAGTGTTTCAGGCACCTGGCCCTGGACTACGTGTTGCAGGTTGGTGCCAGTGCCCTGCTCCCAGTTCCCACTGGGCCTCCCAGTGAGGAACAAGAGACAAAGGGACAAAGTGGGGTCTTACCACTGCGTTCAACAGGTCACTGGATTGCTAATCCATTCTGCCCTCTGCCCCCTGAGGCAGGGAGTCCTTAGGATGTGTTTTCATTCCTAAAAATGCTGTAATGTAGCTGAGAAGGAAAATACTACTTTTATTTTTCAGTAAGAGAAATTAAGTGGCTTAGACTGAATTTCCATTCCCAGCGGGGATTTCCTGCAGGAACCCTCACTCCCTGCTCCCACAATGGTCAAGGCATTGTCTTTGGATCATTCATAGCTTTCCTGGCAGGTCTGTGCTCGCAGGCAGTGGGTGGATTAAGCAGAGAAATTCAGTGTTACCACTGCTGCCCGTGTGTCCCCACGAGCTGTCGCTCCTGCAGCATCAGCTCAGGCCATCTGCTGACAGTTCTGGCTGACCAGCCTCTGGTGTCACATCCTCTGGACACAAAGGCCATGCTTTCGCCTCAAAGTATAAATCATGCGTGTTGCTGGTGCTTTAGCACTGCAATTTTTTTACATCTTGGATGAAGCCATGAATGTACCCGTATTTCCTGGCAAGGTCACACCATAATAAGCTCCTTCCATTTCTCCCACTGAAAAAGAGGGAGAATTCCTTGATTGCGCTGATCCATTACTGGGGAGGTTTCTCTGTTGGTCCACTTTAAGGTAGCACCTTAAACCCATCAGTTTTGAAATGTGCAGCCATGAGCTTGTCCAGGTATCCTTTGGTGTTTAATTAAGGTTATAATGAGGAGAGTTATTATATTCTTTTATATCTGTAATGTGGTACCTGCTCGAAGAAATTTTCAGTGACCTGATTTATCAATTTATCAGTGACCTGATTTATCAATTTATCAGTGACCTGATAAATTGAACATTTCCTTCAGTTGACAGCAAATGGCACCCTGGGGTCACTGCTTGTTCCAGCCTGTGTGCAGACATCCATCCACCAGTGACCTTGTAGCAGCCCAGAGCAGAAAAGGCATTTTTATTGCACCTGGAACTCCCCAGAACTGTCTTTACAGAAACTCAACCTTCTGGAATTGTGCGGGGATACTCTGTGGGTGCTGTTGGGGGTATCACAGCCCAGAGGGCTATCACAGCAGGCTGTTCATAGCTCTCCAAGCCAGGCTGGTGCTGAGATTTGTGTCCTGGTTCCTCCCCAGATCAACGTGCTGCAGGCCAAGAAGAAGTTTGAGATCCTGGATGCGGTAAGGGCTCCCTGTGTTTCCTGGGGCTGCTCTCAGTGAGCCCATGAAAGGCAGCCCTCTCCATTTCAGGTTGCATGGGCCCCCTTACCAGCTGCCTGCTCTGGGGGCTGCAGGTATGGTAACAGAGGGGAGCTGGAGGGCCAGCAGGATCCTCCCCAGGCCAGCACTGAGGGGATTTTCAGGGCTGCAGGACAATGCTTTTATGCCTTGTGCTCACAACAGGTGGAAGGAATTGTGAGAGGAAGAAAGGAGAAGAGGGAGAGGAATCTAATGGAGAGATTGGTTTGGGAAGGGGAAGTTAGACTCATTTTTGTGGGTAATAAGGGATTAGGGCCTTTCACACCTCGTTTTGTCCCAGAACCTGTTCTGACCCTGCTGTTGTTCCCTCCCCAGATGTTGTCCTTCATGCACGCCCAGTACACCTTCTTCCAGCAGGGCTACAGTCTGCTCCACGAGCTGGATCCCTACATGAAGAAACTGGCCACAGAGGTGAGGGGACAGGGACTGTGGCTGCCTCAGTCTGTCTGAGGGGGTGAAAGCACATCCCTTTTCCCTGTTCACACACTTGGTCATCAGGGAGTGGTTGGAGCATCAAGCCTGGTGGAGGCTGGAGGGGGTGACACTTTGTGGGGTGACAGCCAAGGGCTGTGGTTACTCAGTGCACACCCAGACACAGCCTTTTCCCTTCTTGTGGGGACTTGGGATGTTAGGAAGGGCTGGTGTAATCCCAGAGCAGGACCGTGGCTCATAAACCTCCTTCCTGATCCTTATACCTGTTGTCCTTCTCCCTGCCTTTAGCTGGACCAGCTGGTGATTGATTCTGCCGTGGAGAAGAGGGAGATGGAGCACAAACACGCCCTGATCCAGCAAAGGGTGAGCCCTGGGGTGCCAGCAGCACTTGTGTCCCTCTGGATCACAGTGGGAGCTGCCAGCTGGGGAGGGGCCTTGCTGGGTTAGGCCTTCCCAGCCTGGAGATGAGTGATAACCCTGTGGACGCTGGGATCCAGTGCAGGGTGTTCAGCCACTGGCTCATCCGAGTACGGAAGGGAGAGGGGCACAGGCCAGGGCATCTGGGGGGGTTTTCCCAGCTCTGCTATGCCTCTGAGCAAACCTTCCTGCTCACTTTGTCTCTCTCTTTGCCGCCGAGGGTCTGGGAGTCATTCTTTAAATGTTGCTCTGTGAACGTCTCTGAGGTAGAGGAGTGGATGTGGTGGTTTGGAATCGCCTGCGGGAAGGACTGCAGAGCAGAGCTGCTTTTCGGGGAGAGATTAGAGCATTTTATCCCAGCCTTCCTTTCACTCTCCTCTCCTCCAGCCTCACGTCCTTCCCCTGGCTGAGCAGGCCAGCTTTTAGATCATCCCAGCTGTATGATCTCCAGCCAGTACTGGCGTGTCTCTGCCACCTCCCCCTGCCTTGCCCATGGTGAGGCAGCAGCGTGGCAGCATTCCCAAGGTGCCCAACCCACCCAGATGGGCAGAGTCCCTGTGAAATCATCCAGCAGATGGACAAATGGATGCTCCTGTGGTACCCACAGGCAGGACTCGCTGCAGGGCCTTTTCTTCGGGCACAGGGAGCTCCCACTGCACTGGAGGGATGTCAGTGGGCCATGGGGAGAGAAGAGGATAATGGGATTTATTATCAAACAAGCCTGACCTTTCAGTAAGGAGGCATCTTTAGTTAACGTGGGCTCTGATTTTTTCAGGCCTGGGAATGATTCCAAGTCTGAGGCTTGCAGAAATATCAGCTAATTACTTCTTTTTGTTTTCCTTCTCTTCTTCCTGGACTGCTGACCTGGCCCTGCAGACCCTCCTGCAGGTGAGTACCCACATGTATTTCCTTCTTCTGGCATCTTTATTTCTCAGAGTTTGCTGCTCTGGATATTTAAGTGCTGCCTTAGAAAGCAACACAAAGAAGCCTTGGCATGGCATCAGTGGTGTCACCTTGAGCTGTAAAGGTAATTTTAAAGCCCAGTTTTAAGTGAGTTGGGTTTCACCCTCATCAGATCGGTTTTCAGTCCTGTGCTAAAAGAAGGTTTTGGTTGCCTGTACTCCCTGTGATGCTCAGCTGGGGCTCAGGGCTCAGTGTTGCAGTGGCAGCAGTCCCTGGCTGGCCCCTGGTGCCCGTTTGGTGCCTGTTTGATGGCTCTGGCGGGAGGAGTGCCTGTCTGGCAGGCACTTGTGGGGATCAATACTTCTGCACAGAAGGAATTTGAAGTGGCTGTTGTTTCCTCTCTAATGCTCTCTCTTCTGAAAAATGTCATAACCCGTGAAATGGGAACGTAACCGGCTTTGAAAGCTAATGACTGACACGCCCTGGGAATGGCCTGGCCATGTGCTGCCCTTGCTTAAGTGTTCTGAGGGAGGGGGGGAGTCCATTTGTGAACCCTCAGGTCCCCTGGGACTCTGCTGGAGTGATGACTTCATCCAGGGGGATGTGGAAGATCTCTCCAGTGCAGGGCCTTTCACTTCAGTCTCTTCCTGGGGCTGCACCAGCAGGGAGAGAAGCAGAGGTCGGGATCCAGGAGGGAGGGAGGGGGAGCAACTCCTCTTCCTCAGGACACGCAGGCACAGGGCTGTGGCTCAGAAGCTTGTGAGAGAGCTGAGCATCCTCACTGCAATTTAGGATTTCAAGCTTCCTGCCTGAGACTCTTATGAGCTGCCTTTCAGCTGCTCTGAGTCAGTGCTGCTCCTTCCTTTGTGATGGAGCAAGGTCCCCAATTCCCCTCATTCCCCACAGCATTTAATTAAATATATATCTTCCTGCTGAGCCCACAAAACCCTCTGGTCCCTTGAAAAATGTGGAGATTTAGTTGTGCTTAACTAGAGTGGTGGCACAAATATCATTTTTTCCTCACCATTGTCTTTCCCAAACAGCCTGCTAAGGCACAACAGACTTCGTTTAACCCAGGAAATTTGGGTTAAATAATACATTTTTAAGTATTTTTGGGGGGTGGGAGCCGTGCAGATGCCGAAGGCAGGGAATTGTCCTTGGGCAGCTTTGTGACGTGTGGGGGAAGCCTGCTGAGAGCCAAGTTCATAAGGAAATGGTCTGTGGCATTTTGTTTAATTATTGTTTTAATTAAAATGAATCTGGTGGGAAAGAAAAGCTCATCACAAATCTTGACTGTTTTGTTTGCTGCTGTAATTTAGGTAATCTGGGAATTTTTCACAGTGGGAGAGAAAGGGCAATGTTTAAACCGGTCCTTTCTCACAGACCTTCCCAAATCCTTCCACTGCACCAAAGCTGAGAGGCCGGGCTCTAAAAGTGGGAGATGTTAGATTGGATATTAGGGAAAACTGCTTCACTGAAAGGTGGTCAGGCACTGGAAGAGTGGTGGAATCACTGGAGGTGCTCAGAACCTTGTGGATGTGGCACCTGGGGACGTGGTTTGCTGGTGAAAACCGTGTTGGGTTAAGAGTCGGGCTTGATGATTTTTAGAGGACGTTTTCCAGCTTTAATGATCCCGTGATTCCAAGAACACAGGGCTGTATAAAAGCTCCTTTCCAGCCTCACAGCTCTTCCCAGCCCGGAGCAGTTTGGGAAGCAGTTGTGCCTCTGTTGCCTGTGTGGGGTGCCAAGGCAGAGCTCTCTGCCTCATTTAGCCCGGCTGGTGGATAACAAACCAGGGGCCAGATGGCACCTCAAGCCCCTGATTCCTGCGGCTGGGATGACTGGCCAAAGGGTGGCCCTGCTCCAGGAGCTGGGGAAGCAGATCCCAGGGAAGGCAGACAAGCCTGGCTCTGTTAAGGTCAGGGAGGCACTGGGTGAGCATCCTGCTGTCAGCTCAGCTCTGTGCTGCCTGGCTTCTCCTGCCAGCTGTATGGTAATTAGCCCCTGCTCTAAGCTGATTGCCCCTGAATAGGAGGCTCGGGGAGGGGGGCAGCAGGTGGTCCCCAGGGGCCAGCAGCCTTCCAGCGCCCCTCGCTCTGACAGGGGCCGAAGGCAGAGCTTGGAGCTTCCCAAAAAAAAAAAAAAAAGGAGAGGGAGGGGTAAAGGAGAAGGGGCTGTGAAAGAAATCCCTCCTTCCCTGCCAGCCCCCGGTGCTGAGCTGAGATGCTGCTCTAGAGAGAGGACACGGAGCTCAGCTCTGCGGGAGCAGCAAAGCCTCCTCCCTCGCAGCTCCAGCATGAAGATTTTCGGCAGGCTCGAGTACCTCCTGGTAAGGACGCTCCTGCAGGGATGGCTGGCCTTGGGGGAGCAAGTTTAGGGATCCCTTTTCCCTCAGGAATTGTGCCTGTAGGACCTCACTTGCTGATGTGACCCCACACCTACTGCGAATTACTGGGTCCTGCCCGTGGGCTGGGAGGGCTCCGGGGCAGGGCACAGACCCCTGGGCATCATCTGCTGGCAGGGAGAGCATTTGGCGTTAGGAAGCTCAAGAAACAAAAGACCTGCCATTGGGATTTGGCCAGAATGGGTGAAAAGCTGTCTGAGCAGAACGGGATCGTAGGTGGGGGAACCCTCCTCCAAATTCTGTCTGCTCCGAGGGGCTGGGGTTGGACGTGGCACAGACAGAGAGGTGGAAAGAGCCAGAGAGAGCAAAGCTTGAGATCCAAACAGGCACCAGGAGGGAACAGCAAGTGCAGGCACCGGTGTGTGTGTATGTGGAGGGGGGTGTGTGCACCTTTAGGGAACGGGAATACTCCTCCGAATTGGGTTTTCTTTGCAATCAAACAGCCAAACTAGGCACAATTTCCAGCTGGCCTGCAGAAGTGGTGTTCAGTGCATGGATGCTGTTAATATGCCTGATGTTATTGCGAATATTGAGCATCATTGGATGCCCAAGAAGGGACTTTTGGTTAAAGGCTTTGTCCCCTTAGAGGGAAAGCGTGTATTGCATGTGTTGTTGCTTATCCTAAATGGTATTGATTGAAAAGAAAATAATACGGAGGTTTGGCAGTAAGAAGAGACATTTCTTTGAATATCTAAGAACTGAAAGGAGTCCCTGCTCATGCTTGCTTGGGTTTGATCATGTTTTCTATCAGTGGAAATCAAAATACTGTAGAAAAAAGGAGAGTGATGCTATTTCCGTGCTGAATTGATAACTGGGAGAATAATGCTGTGACTTTTCCAGGCAGAGCCATGGCCACAGTGATTGTATTTATTTTAAAGACTTTTAGGGAAGTCTTGGTATTTTAGAAAAAAGGTTCTATCTGTTTTCAGCCAGGGGTTGTGCTTTTTGGGATAGGAATGAACCTATTAGTGAGACCTTCCTCCTTCAGTGGGATTGCTCTTAGGCAGGGCTCCTTCCTTAGAAGATTCCCTCCCCCAAAGATTCCAGGCTGTTGAAGGGCAGCTTCACTCTTCATATTAAATCTGTTCACTGATGCTAGAGGGCTGTTTAATTTAATCAGCCGTTTTTCTCTGCGTGAAGTGCTCATTTCTGAGGAGGAATTGGAGGAAGCAGTGGAGCTGGACTGGGAAGTCCCTGGGTGGGCCATGAGACCACCTTCAAATTAGGGGTCTTTTTTTTCCCCCCCTCTTTTCTTTTTTATCCTTCCCTGTGTCTGTTCTGTGCCTGTGCTGGGTTTTTAATTTCCATTTGCTGCTTTGAAAGCGTCCACATTAATGTCCTTTCTCACCCCCCCCACTCCGGACGTGTCTCTCGGAATGTGTCTTACTTCATTGTTGCTCCAGCAGCTCCCATGGAAACCATTGTGGTGTCCTCTCAAAAAGAATATCAGTTCCCAGGCAGCCTCGTGTGTGAACTGGGAGTGACAGGGCTGAGGAGGGGACAGTGAGCGGGGTTGCTGTGATTTACTGGGAGTCAGGGAGGGAAAAGGGAAGCGGATGATGGCAGAGATCTGGTGTCTTATTTTGGAAGACGTGCGATTTATTGTAGCGGAGCGTGATCCAACGTGTCACTGCTGTTCTCATCATGACTGCACATGCTGCTGGAGCCAAAGCCACTCGCATCTCTGTCCTGGGAAGCCTTTTACTGTGTCAAGCATTTGTTCAGGTTGCAGAGACAATGAGGTGCTAAATGCAGGCTTAATAAATCAGTCCAGACTCACTTAGGGCAGAACTTGCGGGCTCTCCGTGTACGGTGCAATGAGGGGAAGAACTCGGCAGAAGGTTGTTTGTTAAAATCATGCATTAAAACCTCGAGGAGAAGGAAGAGGAGGGGACAGGAGAAGGCATGAGATGTGCTCTCCTCTGCATCCCTTGGGCAGTCAGAGACTGGAGGCAGAGCTGATGCTATGCTGGGCAGGGGCAGTGTCTCAGCCAGGACCCTTCCACTGGTTCACCAGAACTAACAGGATCAAAATCTCTTTTCCAGTGGCTGTGGTAAGAAAGTTCCCTGCATGGGCTGCAGCAGAAGTCTGCTGTGTGTAGGAATCCATGGGTTAAGCCATACTTTAAGCTCACTCTGGTGTGCTGGAGGTTTCACAAGTGCACTTGCCTTGGGTTTGCCTTTCTGAGCCATTTCTGCCCATCTCCCTTTTGGCCTCTGCCTGGCTGAGAAAGGAGAAATTATATTGATCACGGGCATAAATTCTGGACTTTTCTCACCCTCTGCTTTCCCTTCATTTGTCTTTCAACACTCCCAATGACTTTGTAGCAAAGACTTCAAGTTCTTTTAAGCCCAGTGCAATGGAATGGAACAAAGTGGCCCTGAGGCTCCCACTGCCTCGTGCCTGGGGTTGATGGGCAGACTGGTCCTTCTCCCTCAGATCTCTCCCTTGGTTTGGACCTGCTTTACAAATCCGACTTGCAGCTCTGGTGACTGTTCTGCCCTCAGCTGCCCTTCAGGAGTCCTGTTGGTAGAACTGGGGTTGCTCGGGGCTTACAGCAGCAGAAATTATGAGCAGAATTTGGCCCGGGGACCTCAGTTGAGTCATCTCAGCTGTATGTACCCTTGGTGGGTTTGGGTGTAATCTTCTAAAATTGGGCTTGGTGTGGGTCAGAGTTCCTTCAAAGGCAGGGAACAGCTCCATGTGCCTTCACCTGTGCAGCTCCAGCCATTGAATTTGTAGAGGTGTGCTACAATCCAGCCTAAATGAGGTTAAATTCACACCTGGCTTGACTCCACTGGTTTTCAGTGGATTTACCCCAGTGACGTAGGTGGCCCATCTGTTCCTCCTGCACTCCTCAGCAGTAGATCCTCCTTACCATCACTCTGCTTGATAAGGGCAGCTGAAGAAGTCAGGAGATTAGATATAGACCCTGCCCCTGATTTTTTCCCAATTCCACAAGGTGAGGCACAGCTAAATGGTCATTTTTAAGCTGTTTTTGGAAGCATTTCGCCCTACACTTGCTGTGCACTCTTCAGCAAGGTCCAGGTTTTTGGATGTCTGCATTATTTATTATAAATCAGTGCAGATTCTCATCAAATATGCAGAATTGTCACTTCGGAGCAGCTCTGCAAAAATCGCACGTTGAAATATCTACGAGTTGGAGGAGAATTCCCTCCAGCCTTTTGTTTGCAACATGGACAAGAAAGACATCTGCAGAAGAGGAGCCCCATGGGATTCACCCTCTTAGGGCAAGAAAATTTGGGGCTGAGCAGAGCCCTCTTAATTGGGTGCCTTGCAGCGGTTTCCAGTGTCTAATTGGGCATCATGCTGTCTTTCCAAGGAGTCACTGTGTCCTGTCCCATTGTATCTCCTCCTTCTGGATCAGTGTTATTCCTATCCTGACACCTCCCAGGCACGTTTGCATCTCCGAGCATGGAAATAACTCATCTTAATGAGAGCCAAGTGCACGTTGCCTGGCAACACGGCATCACCAGGGGCTGCTGAGCCAGGAAAGGCATCTGATGGGGCTGTTTTCACTGCTGTGGCTTTGAACCGAGGTGTACAGGGGAAAATATTTGCTCTGGAGAGAGGGAGGTGTGGGTGGGATGGATGATTAGAGTGCAATCACTGAGCAAGGAGACAATGTGCCTTGGATCCCCAGGTTATAGAGGGGAAGTTGTCGCTGTTCCATGACCCACTTTCTCCTGGGAAGGAGGCAGCCCATTGCCCAGGGAGGCAGATCCCATGTTCTGGAGAGCAGCTGCTATTCCCTCTGCTCTGTGTCAGCTGTCAGAAGCCATGAGCTCTCCCTGGTGAATCAGTGCCAAGCTGACAAATCAGCTCAGACTGGTAGCACAGCACAGAGCAGGGAGCGGGTGCAGGCTGGAGATGGCATCTGAGGATAGCTGATGAGCATGGCATTGATAACTCTGCCCCTCCAGGAATCACCACGTTTTCCTTGTGTGAAAAGGCTGGGGTTTGTTCTCTTCCTGGCCCCTTGCAGCACAGAGGGGTGGCGGCAGCTTTGCTGCCTCACTTGGCCAGTGAAAAAGCACTTCTTGCTTTATTTCCCACTGCAGACTGACCCAAATATTGGGAATTTTTAGCCCTCGCCTGCTTTTCTCCTTACCAGCTACCAGAGGAGGAAAATGCAGCGTGTCCAGTGCTTTCCTGCAAACAGCAGGGGCAGATAAACTTACTGGAATGGGGATAATTCCTGATTGCTCTCCATGGCTGCAGCCCACTAAGGCAGAGGATGTGCTGTGACAGGCAGCTCTGCCTGAACCTTGGGGTTCTGGCAGATGTTTTCCTCTTCCTGAGGGTTTGATCAGACTCATCTCCACCTAGAGATGACCCAGATGGCCCTAGAAATGCAGCCATGCCAGAGGCTCAGGCTCTCTCTGTTTGCAGGACTTCTCCTACGATGACTCGAAGGTGGAGTTCAATGTGGATGCCCCAAATGGAGTGGTGATGGAAGGTTACCTCTTCAAGAGAGCCAGCAATGCTTTCAAAACATGGAATAGGTGAGCAAGAACCCATATTCCATTTGATATTTGGGCTGAGACTCTGCACAGGAACACACCTCCATTTTAGTGAGCTCTTACTGACTGTTACCATCACTGGAAGGATTCTGAGCTAAGTAGTTAAAAGCTGAGTAGCTAAAATCTTTAAAGTGAGGTTGGTTTGATAGGTTCTGCAGTTTTAGTGCCTTCCACAATGGGAGAAGGACCAGGTTCCTTTCAGGGAGGAGAGGGCACGGTGCAGCTCAAGCCTTGCCCTGGGAAAGCTGCCCATTTATAATAATTAAGAGATACACCATAACACAGCAGGACGTGCCAGGAGTGTCAAACCTGCCTATTTTGGGACAGGGACATATGTGAGAGTGGAAATATCAACTGCGCCGCCAGGAGCTTGAGAAGTGGCTTTCAGTGCCCTGACCCTGCTCTTAATAATTTATGAATATTTCATCTGATGGCTCACTGGGAATGCCTGGCTCATCTGCCTCCTGCACCAGCCAGGAGCCTCTGCAGCTGCCAGAGACCTTGGAAAGTGGAAGAAAAGGTTTCATGTTCTACCCTTGCTCGATATTTCTGTGTTTAGTTTCCCTTGAGACAGTCAGTGGGGTTCACAGACGGTTGTACAAAAGGATTCAGACCCTTCCAAGTGGGTTTCTAATGCATGAGATCAATGCTGGTTTGACCTACATTTCCTCCTCTCACATAACAGGGAAATGATAGAATATTAAGAGATCTTTTACTTGGCTATGGGATACATGCGGAGGATACTGGAATATGCTGCTGTTAGGCTTTGGAATAAATAAGCAGTAAATGCTTCAGTGAACAGTTTGTAGGATGCGCAGAAATTGCCTGTATTTGCATGGAAAAAAAGACTTGGAATTATTAAAGATTTCTGAATTGGTCAGATAAGCAGCTCCTTCTCTTTGAAGCTTCCCTGAGTGCTAAGGAGATTCCAGACAAATTTAGTGTAATTCCTTAGCCCTCTGGTCCCCTGACAGCCAAGGACTAAGTCGGCACTTGGAGGAACCAGTGCAGCAGTGTTTGAGTTCAGTGCCCTGGGAAGGTGTCTTAGCTGAATTGTTATCACCTTTTTAGGATCCCCTGCTTGGTGTTTCCTGAGCAAAGCCCAGCCTTGATCCACAGTGTGGCTGCTCCCACCGACCCCACGTGTTTCTGTGCAGCAGAAGGTCGTTCCAAAGCCTGTCGGGTTAATGCCAAGACCTGTGCTTGGCTCTTGGGATGGAGAGGAACAATTCCAGGCAACCCCCTTCTCCTTGCAGCTCCCCTGGCTGTGAATTTCAGGGTCACTCCAAAGGGCCCTCACCCTTGGAGGGAAAACGCCCCTCTGGAACTTTGTTTTTCCTGATATCTGAAGTAACGTCGGCATCAGGGGCTCCAAGTTTTCCGTGCCCCCAAATCCCAGTTGTCCTCCTACACCCCAGTCACACAGAGGCAGCAGCCTCCCCACAGCTATATCCATCTCTTCAGTCCCACCCACCCTCAGCCACTTCTGCCCACAGCTCAGCTATTCCCAGCTCCTGGAGCCCACTCATCACCTCCTCGCTGAGCTCAGCTCCTCCTCATGGGATTGGGAGGTAGCAGCAAAATCCTTGTGGAATCACAGAATATCCTGAGCTGGAATGGCCCCACAAGGATCATACTGAGGAGCTGAGCAGAGCCTGCAGCTGTCCCAGCGGCTCAGAGTGGTGCTGAGCCAGCTCAGCTCATCCAAGTGGGCTCCCAGATGGGTGGGACGGCCTCCAGTTACCTGTGTTTTCTCCATTTCTCCACAGACATGTCAAGTCCTTTTGTTCTCTTTTATCAGTTTAATATTTCAGCCGTGACAAAAGAAAGGGAATCCTGTCTCATCTAATTTTCCCCTTCATTCTTTTGCCAGCAGAGTATGTAATACAGGCTCTCAGTAACCCCCTGCTGCAACCCCCGGACTCTTTCTGCTCAGGTGTTCCAGTACCTTCTTCCTGAAAACTTAGTGGTGGTCACGGCTTCCTTTGCCCTCCACAGAAGTGATCAGGTCGCTAAATAAATTATACTCCTTTTAAAGGGAGATATAAATGGAAATATCCCGCTCTGCCACACGCTGCCTCTCTGTAGCTCTGCTGTTTGCCTGTCCTGATGTCCGTCTGTCTGTGTGTCTTCCCTCAGGAGGTGGTTCTCCATACAGAACAGCCAGCTGGTGTACCAGAAGAAGCTCAAGGTCGGTGAGGCTGCCCCAGATGACACTGCAGGATTAGCCAACTGCTTTGCTGGGGACTCCTGCACCGTGGTGGGGAGTGGGGTGGAAGGAGCAGGGAGGGGATTTGGGTCAGAGGGACAGCAAGCCCATTACTGTGCTCCAAGGTTAGACTGTTCTGAGAGTGAAGTGCCAGAGGGTGGTGTTTGTTAAATAAATTATTTACTTAGATTAAATATTCCTGTTCAGCTGAGGAAGTTGGTGAGGTCCCCAGCAAACCTGCCATGACATGTGCATGTCGCCCTGTGCTTTAATTCCATGTAACCCCTTTCCATTGCCCTGGAGTGCTGGCGTGGGCTGGCTCTGCCCTCTCTGGACCGTGTGCCAACAGCAGGGTTTAGGAGGAGGTTTTCTGAGCTGTGACACAGATTCAGGAGCCCTCAAGGCCCGTGTTCTCCCCCCTTTCAGGATGTGCTCACGGTGGTGGTGGAGGACCTGCGGCTCTGCACTGTCAAGCCCTGTGAAGACATAGAGAGGAGGTTCTGCTTTGAGGTGGTCTCACCTACCAAGTGAGTTTGGTGGCTTCCCCAGGCCGTCCTCGTGAGAGCTGGGCTGTGCATGGAGCTGCAAGAGATGGGATTGGAGCAGATGCTGCCCTGGGCTGTTAAATTGTGGCTGGGAGATGCCACTGCCTGACCTCCAGGGTCCCTGTGAAGTTTGTCAGACACCAGCATAAGCTGCATCCAGGCTGATACATTACATAAGCCAAATTATATATTATATATTATACCTAATACACATCTAGGCAGTGCAGCTGGCAATGGCCAGCCTGTAAAAACAGCTACCAATGTTTGAAGACGGAGCAGCCCTGATAGTGCAAACTTGTAGGATTAACTTTTGCCCCTTTGCTGCCCGTGCTGGAATGCCCGGGCTGAGGAAGAAGGGGAACAGTCTTGACCACAATGTCCTTTTGCCCTTCCCAACTGCTTCCCTGCCTTTTCAGGAGCTGCATGCTGCAGGCTGACTCGGAGAAGCTGCGCCAGGCCTGGATCCAGGCTGTGCAGGCCAGCATTGCCTCTGCCTACCGGGAGAGTCCGGACAGCTACTACATCGAGGTGAGGCAGGCAACATCCCTCATTTCCCCCTTCCCTTCTTGAATTAGCACTAGTTTATTCTTCTCCTGTCAGTGACTCTGCTGTGCAAAGCTTGGTTCATTGCACAGAGCTGTGCAGAGTCCTTGAACCCTTTTTCCTTGCAGAGACTGGACCGAACTGCCTCCCCCTCCACGAGCAGCATCGACTCCGCCACCGACTCCCGGGAGCGCAGTGGGAAAGGGGAGACCATCCTGCAGAGAGTGCAGAGCATCCCTGGGAACGACCAGTGCTGTGACTGTGGGCAGCCAGACCCTCGCTGGGCCAGTATCAACCTGGGCATTCTGCTGTGCATCGAGTGCTCGGGGATCCACAGGTACTCTGTGTGTGTGTGTGTGTGTGCTCTGTGTGAGCCAGGCATGGATTGCAGGCTCCTGGGGAAAAGGGTGGAGCTGGAATGGCCACTGGTTAAAATGCTTGTACAGATAATTTCAAAAGCAATTGCTTGCTGAGATACCTGTGTTTGCAGGTACATCTGTGTTGGCATATGCGTAACACTCTGCTGTAGCTGCATCTGTGCAGAAGATAAATAAGAACTGGACTAATCTTGCTCATCTTCACATGCACGAGAAGTTCTTTTTTTAGGCATGTAACCACTTTGGTTTTCTTCCTCTTGGATAAACAGGAGTCTGGGTGTTCACTGCTCCAAGGTCAGATCCCTCACGCTGGATTCCTGGGAGCCAGAGTTACTGAAAGTGAGTGTTGGAGTTTAACAGCAAGAGATGGATAAATGGCGGGCATGGAGGGAGTGTTATTTGGTAGCGGGGTAGACTAGAAGGAAGGTAACTCCTCAGCTGGGGATTTAATTCATTCCCTGTTGAATTGCAGCTGATGTGTGAGCTGGGGAATAGCACCATGAATCAGATTTACGAGGCGCAGTGTGAAGAGCTGGGACTCAAGAAACCAACAGCAGGGAGCTCCAGGTGAGTCTGGGGGCACACACTGGTCCTCTCTGTCCTGTGGGAAGCCATCCATCCATCCATCCATCCACACTGCAAACCCAGTACCCCAAACTCCCTGGAAGGTCACATTAGGAGGGCTCCAAATACCTCAGGTACACCTACCTCAAAGGTCAGGGGGGCATTACCAGCCCTGGTGAAACGTGCTGGAAACCAGGACTGGCTGGGTTTACACCTGGGTTACACCTGCTCTGAGGCCTGAAGCACGTGGTGGTGCCTAGGGCTGAACATCCCGCTCCACTCTCAGCTGCACCCTGCACTTCTCAGCTGCGCCTCGAAATAGCAGATATTTTTAGGTTTGAGAAACCTGAATTTTAGGTCTCAAAGCCAGGCTGATAAAATCCCCCAGAGCAGCTCCGCCTCCTCGTGACTTGACACAGCTTGATGCCGTCCTTCTCTTAGGCAGGACAAGGAGGCCTGGATCAAGGTGAAGTACGTGGAGAAGAAGTTCCTGAAGAAGCTGCCGAGTGGGGAGGCTCTGACGGAGAACGAGCGGAAGCCGCGGCGCTGGTGTGTCAAGAAGTGCCAGAGGCACAACAGCACCACGAAAGCACCCACAGCTCGGAGGAAGTACCGGCACGAGGCAGGGAATGCCTCCCCAGCCATGCTGTCCTCAGGTGGGAACATCCCTGTGCCCCCCTCTCTGTCCCCAGCTGTCCCAATAACAGCGTGTGGCCCCGGCTCTCTCTAGGACCTGCAAACCTGCCCTGGGTATAATCCAAAATGCCCTTTGCACACGTTGACACAGGTCTTTAGACCCATTTCCTAACGTTTTCCACCTGTTTAAGGAGCTGCTTCTTGTGGCTAATGGAGGAGATCGTTACACTTTGTGCGTTTTCTTTTGCGTTCCTGCTTTTAAATTGGTCTGGAATCCTTTTAATTTTTACCTGCCTGGTCTGTAAGAGAGGCCTTGCTTAGGAAGGGTTCTGGCTGCTCAGAGTGCTCTGGGATGAGTAGGTTTGCAGTGGATCACCACATTTGGGCAGCAGTGTGTTATATTCCGGTGTAGGGGGGCGCGAGTGTGGCGCTGGACGTGCTCGGCCCGTGTAAACACAGCTGGAGAACTGGCTCTCATCTGCATGTTAATAACTATAAATCCCAAAATGTCTCCGTGTGGAACAGCAGCCACCCTGGAGAGGAAGTTCCGCCGGGATTCCCTGTTCTGCCCCGACGAGCTGGATTCCCTCTTCTCCTACTTCGACACCGGCGCCGGCTCCGGCCCTCGCAGTAAGTGCACACCAAGTGTCCCTGCTCTGGCAGCTCTTCCAGGGCCTGGGCACTGCCCACACCCCAGGCCAGGGCTTACCCTCAGAGCAGAGGGTGAATATTTTGGCAGTGATGAGGAGTTACTTGCACAAACTCCGACCCGTTGCTCTTTAGTTGCACCGATTTTAATCCGCTCTCCAGTCAGTCCCCGATGTTTGCGTTCTGGTGGATGGGATTTTTTTTTTTGTTCCCAAGACCTTTTACTCCCAGGCTGTGCATTCCATTGGCTTTTATTTTTCTGGTTTTCATTTTTAAATTTTTTTTTTTTCATTTTTTCTTTTCTCATTTTTCCTTTTTTTTTTTTCATTTTTTTACAATTTTTAAAATTTTTTTCACTTTTTTCTTTTTTCTTTTTACTTTTTTCTTTTCCTTCCTCTCCTTCCTCTCCTTTTTCTCCTTCCTTTCCTTCCTCTCCCTTTTCCATTTTTTCATTGTCCATTTTTTTAATTTTCCGTATTTTCATTTTTCCATTTTTTTCATTTTCCACTTTTTTCCATTTTTTTCATTTTCCCCATTTTTTCCACTTTCCCCATTCTTTTCCATTCTTCCCCTTTTTTCCCATTTTTTTCCATTTTTTCGTTATTTTCCATTTTTTCATTTTTTTCAATTTTTTCCATTTTTCCATTTTTCTCGGTTTTTTCCATTTTTTCCCCATTTTCCTTTTTCTTCCATCCCCCCATTTTTTTTCCATTTTTCCCCATTTTTTTCCCCACTCTCCTCCATTTTTTTTATTTATTTTTTTCTTTTTTTAGCAAATCTTACCACACACAATTTTTTCTTTATTTTTTTTATTTTTTTGTGTTGGTGCCGATGACCTCCCCTCACGTTCCGTCCACCTTCCTCTAGGTGCCAGCCACATCTCTGAGCAGCACCCGCTCGCAGGTGGCCCCTGGAGTGGCAGTGGCATTGGTCCCGGTGGGAGCGGTTCGCCGTTCCTCCTGGACGGAGGTAAGGTGACGCTCTGGCAGCCAGCAGCAAAAGAGACTCCCAAATTTCACAGCTTCCACACCGAGATTCGGCAAAAGACACGCCCCCCCCCAAATTTCGCAGCTTCCACGCCGACACTCAGAAGCAGTTATTTTGGATTTTTTTCCTTCAGCCAAATGGTTGGAGTTCCTGCTTTTTACCTGGGGCAGGCTTTCCGAAAGGCGAAATGATTCCTGAGGTTGCCAGTTCATTCCTTAAAGGAATGACTGTTCCTCGGGTACAGTCCTGCCCAGGTGGGATCTCAGATAGGAAGCAAGAAGGGCACAGTCTTAAGCTGTGCCAGGGGAGGTTTAGGCTGGAAATTGGGAGGAAGTTCTACACAGAGGGAGTGACTGGGCATCGGAAGGGCTGCCCAGGGAGGGGGTGGAATCACCATCCCTGCAGGTGTTTAAGGAAAGACTGGATGTGGCACTGAGTGCCAAGGTCTGGTTGATGGGGTGGTGTTGGGTCAGAGGTTGGACTTGGTGATCTCTGGGGTCTTTCCCAACCTCTTGGACTCTGTGGAGTGTTAATTTAGTGTTCCCCGTCTGTCTCAGGCTGGTCTTGTGGTCCATGGTACTTAGCTCAGGAGTGGTGACTTCTTAGAACTTCCAGGCTCGGTTGCTTGTTGTTGTATGAATTTACAACAAATATTCGCAGTCCTGAGTCAGCACAGCAGAAACTCACAGGGTTTCCTCCAAGTCCACCTTCTCTCTTGAATTCGGGGAAGAAAGTGCTTTAGTGCTTGTCTGAATCAGGGCCTGGGCTATTCCACCTTCAAGGAATTTAGTGTTATTATTAGTCAACAGAAACAGGACTTGGGAGATGCAGGACTCCAGAGTTAACTCCAGAGTTAAGTCTCAGCAGCCTTATCTTGCTCTTGTAGAAAAAAATAGCGATTTTATCCCTGGTTCAGTGGGAGTTTGATGTATTAATATCCATGTGAGATGAGCCAGATCCTCCTTTCTTGCCTTGCTGCAAATCTGGAGCCACGGGGCCCTGCTGGAGTCACACTTCCCTTGCAGTGCCAGAGAGAGAGCACAGTCTCACCAGGCACTGTTTGCTTTTCCTGCTAAAAACTGCAATCACTTTTCTGACAGCAGATCCAAAAAAAGATAAGTGTGATATCTGCCATTTTAAACCTTGCCTGTTGTGGCTTCCTTATCTCCTCTGGCTGTTGGGCAGAGCTGAAGGATTCCTCGTGAGCCACGATTTCAGGAGCACCTTCTTTATCTGGGGCCTGGCTGTAGCTGCTCTGGGGAGTTGAACAGCCTTTAAGGTTCAGGTGCCTTGCTCTGCTGTGGGTTTCAAGGCTCAGATCTGTAGTTCTTGCAGCCTTTCCTGCTCTTACTCTTTGCACAGGGCACTCAGCTGTTTTAGAAACACTTTGTCAGCTACAATCCTGGCTTGTTTTCCTTCCTAATCACAGTGGTAGGTCTTGGGGTAGATCATGGGAACTTAACCTCTGGAGTTTTTGGAAGGACAGACACTCCCAGCCCAGGAAGTTAAAAGCAGCAAGAAGGTGAATCCAGACAGAATTCCCAAAGTTGGCCAGGCATCCCTCAGGACAAAGGTGATGTGCCATCCCTTTTCCTGCAGGAGCAATTCCTGCATGTGCTTCTTCCTTCCTTCCTGTCGTTTTCTTGGCTGCTTTTGGGTGTGAGCTGGGAAAGGGACAAAGTTTCTCTGCCACTGACACATTGTGTGTCCTTGGACAAGTGGCTTCATCTCTTCACTTCCATCCCTGGGAGTGTCCAAGGCCAGGTTGGAGCAACCTGGGATAGTGGAAGGTGTCCCTGTCCGTGGCAGGAGGTGGGACTGACGAGCTTTAAGGTCCCTTCCCACCCAAACCATTCCTTGACTCAATGATTCCTGACTCCATTTCTCGGATGCAGTCAGCTGTCTTGTAACATTCACTGGCTAAGCAGGGAATTTGGGAAGCACTGCGGGCAAAGGGAAGGTGGAGGAGCCGGCGGATGATGCTTTAAGATTTTGGCCCAGGATACACATCACGGGGCTGATGCGGTTTGGCCTAGGCACGGTCAGTAAAAGGAAGTGCCCCAGTGACAAGTGCAGAGCTCTGGGGAGAGCAGGGATAGAGTGGCAACCGAGATGATCAGTGGTGAAAGCAGAGGGGTGTCTTTCTTTGCTGGTGACACCCCCCCCAACCTGCTGCAAAAGCAAAGCTGTCTCTGCTGCTGCTCCGCTCCAGTCTCCGTCACGGCGTCCCTCACGGATTGCAGCCCTCAGCAGTCCAAAGTGCCATGGCAGTGTTGGAGCACCCCTGCATGAAGGGCAGCGCGGGGACACGGACACCATAAGGCTTTGCAGTTTTTCCTTGGGCAGTTTTTCCGAGTGGGGCTAAGTGGGAGAGCAGTCCCCTGTCCCGCGCCAGCGGCAGCGTGTGCGTGTGACGGCCTGCGCAGCCCTGTCCCCCCCGTGGTCTCAGCTGGGCCTGGTTCTGGAGGGCCTGGGTATTAAAATGGGCTTGGTTTGTGTTCTGTTGGCCCCGCAGGTCTGAGCAGCGACAGCGGGCTCGGAGGGAGCACCGACGGCAGCACCGACATCCTGGTGTTTGGCTCTGTGGTGGACAGCGTGACCGAGGAAGGTGGGTGTGATGAGACAGAACACTTGACATGAGTAGCCAAAGCTGAGCAGGAGCCTTGAAACCGCTCCAGAAGGGTCAGAGGAGAAGAGGAGGAAGAAGAAGAAGGTGAAGAGATGGTCTTTTTGCAACCAGCGACTCAAATTTGAGAGCTGTGGGAGGGACGGTTTTGGAAGTGGGTGTAACAGATGAGGTAAAGTCCAAATATTATAATCAGATTCTGAATACTGTAATCAGATGATTGTATAAAATTGTAAAAGCCTATGCAATCACTGTGTGTCCTTTGGTGTTGCAGTTAAGAAGTGCTTTTTTGCCTTTTAATTCTCAAAAATAGTCCAGAGAATTACTTCTCTGATTTCAGGCATCAGGTGTCACAGAGGGAACTGGGCTGGCAGCTAAGGCAGGATGGGCATTGGGGCTGTCTGATGTCAGGAACAACAGGGAACGTGAGAAACTGGGAGTGTGAAGCTTTTGGCTCATCTCTCTCCATCCTCTTCTGCCTCTCAGAGTGCGAGGTGTCCGAGGAGTCCAGCGGGGAAGCAGAGATTGAACAGGAGGCATCGGACCTGGAGGACCTGAGGGAGCTGCACCCTGGCTTGTTGATCTACAAGGCAGCACAGGCCCGAAATCTGCCCCTCATGGCAGAAGCACTCGCACACGGTGCTGAGATCAACTGGGTGAACGATGAGGATGAGAACAAAACTCCTCTGATTCAAGCTGTGAAGGGGGTACGTTGTGAGGACACGCTGGGGAGTGCGAGGTCCTGCACTTGGAGTGCACTGACCACAGCCTGCTATGTCCTTGTGCATCCTTCATGGATGGATATGTGTAAAAATTCCTCTTTTCCTTGCCAGGGCTCCTTGATAGCCTGTGAATTCCTGCTGCAGAACGGGGCAGATGTGAACCAAAGAGACAGCCGAGGCCGGGCCCCCCTGCACCACGCCACGTACCTGGGGCACACTGGGTGAGTGCTCTGCACCTTCCTGGGACGTTCTCCATCCCCCTGGGATCTGGATCCAGCATTAACACCAAGAGTCAGGGGTGAGGTGGGCGCAGGAGCTGCTTTTTGGGGAATTGGCGGTTTGCAAAGCATGCCTTTTATAACATATCAGCAACGTGAACCCTGACAGAGGAGAGGGTTAGATGAGATATCAGGAAGAAATCCTTCCCTGGAAGGGTGGGGAGGCCCTGGCACAGGTTGCCCAGAGAAGCTGTGGCTGCCCCATCCCTGAAGTGTCCAAGGCCAGGCTGGACAGGGCTTGGAGCAACCTGGGAGAGTGAAAGGTGTCCCTGCCTGTGGCAGGAGGTGGAACGAGGTGAACCCAAACCATTCCATGGTTCTGTGAACTTGCTTGTCCAATGGGTAATTGCCTCCCTGATGATGGACAGAGGGTAAGTGTGTCCCTGCACACCCACTCCTCTCTCCGTGCCACAGCAGCGTTTCCTGATTCAGACCAGCCTGAGCGAAGCTGTGCCTGCCTGTGGAAGGACAGCACGCTCTGCCCGCATCTTGGAGGGAGCGGGGGAGCTGGAATTTCTGCTCTGATGGTCCTTGCTGTCCCTCCTGCAGCCAGGTGTGCCTGTTCCTGAAGAGAGGGGCCAACCAGCACGCGGTGGACGGCGACGGGCAGGACCCGCTGAGCATCGCGGTGCAGGCGGCCAACGCAGACATCGTCACCCTGTGAGTGCTGCCAGGGCCCCAGCTGCTCACAAAGTCAACCAGTCTGGCAACTCGAAACACCAAGCCACTGTTCACCCCTCCCTGTTTTTCCTTTGGAGTCTTCAGGGTGCAAGCATCCCGCTGGTACAGCGAGTTTAAAGGGCAAAACGTGCCGCTTTCAGAGCCTTGTGTCACTCCCCTGCGGCCCCTCTGGAGTGCGACCCACAGATTGAGATACCTTTGGTATTACAGTGCCTTTTCACCCTTAGCTGAAGCTTTAGAGTGGCCCCAGAACTGCTTCTGATTCTGTTTGCTGTTTTTCCCCGATACACAGCACTGCACTCTACTGAGCCCTTAATAGATTTTGACCTCTGGCTGTGAGAGAAATGAGTCTGCCAGAAATCCAAGGGTCACTGGGATACATTTCAATGCACAATCAGAAGGAATATGCCAGGAAATATTGCATAATCTTTCCTTAAGAGGAATATACTAGAATTAATCACACCCCATGTGATGTGTGGATTTTGGTATTTTTTGAAACTGAATCTGCTAGATGTGTTACTCTTTTTAGCTTCAGTGCATCTACTTATTTAAATTATCTTGCATACTTTCAATTGGGTTTGCAAAGGACACAGCACTGGACCTTCAAAAAAAAATGTGGTATTTTAGTTCCCTGCTTTAGATTATTTCATATTCACCTTGGAAAGAGGTAATGACTGAGCTTGGATCCAGGAACACTGCCTGGAAATTGCCACCAGGGAAGGAATAACCAAACCTCTCTCTGCTTGTGCTCTCTCTCGTCCCACTCCAGGCTGCGTCTGGCTCGGATGAACGAGGAAATGCGGGAAGCAGAGGGTCCCTTTGGACAACCAGGGCAATATCCCAGCAACAGCCCCACTGAGCTGCAGTACAGGAAGTGTATACAGGAGTTCATCAGCCTTAACATAGACGAGTGTTAGTGACAACTCCCCCGCGTCCCCTCTGCTGTCTTGAAGTTGGGCTGAAGTTTCCAGAAGCCCTGAGAAGCCCCATCCTTGGTATATTGGTGTTCCTTGCAGATTGGTCTGTTTTTGATGCCTGCACATATTAGGTTGAGCTGCCCACAGGAAGGACAAGGGCGTCTTTCCTGTTGGCATTAAGTTCTCATGCTTGACTACTGGATGGTTGGTTTTGTGTAGGAGACTCCCAGGGCATAACCACAGACCATGGCATGTGGACCTGAGTGTGTGAGAAGTGTGGGAGACGAGTTTAGCATTAAAAACAACAGGAGGAAAAAAAAAAAAAAAGAGGAAAAAAAGAAAAAAAAGAAAAAAAAAAAAGAGAAGAAAAGAGAAAAGGAAACCCTCCCTCACCAGGAGAAACCCGCCAAGAACACGATCAGACGAAGCCGTCTCTGCCTCAGTGCAGCCACTCTGCACTGAGTTCTTGTCTGAACACTTGGCCTGGGAGGGATCCTGGCGTGGAGCCCCGGGTCCTGGCAGCGCGACCAGCAGCTTAGAAAACTTAAGAGATGACCTCTAAGTCAGGACCAGGCTGCTCTGTGGGGCAGAGACGTTTTGCTGCAGAAGGCGCAGAGGGGGTAGGGTTGAGAGCGACGGCTCCTCACCTTCACTGCTCTCAGGACTAAACCAGCCACCCTCCCCTCTTTTTTTTTTTGCCCTCGGTGGTTTAGCTGGTCAAAGCCATAGCTCCTGCTTCCTGGGCCAAGATGCAAAGTGCACGGTGTTGTGGAAGCAGCAGTGCTGATTTTTGGAGGCCGGGAGAAGCTTGTCGCTGGCGATGGGCTTTGTGTCAGGGAAGAGAAGCCACGTCCAGCTCCCGCCCCCACCACGGCTGCACCTGCAGTTGGACTTCAGCTCAGTTTGTGTCCTGGTCACCTCAGATTTCTGGCAGCATCTCTGTGAAGGAGAGTTCCACTTGCATGTGTTCCCTCCGTGCTCACCCCCTGCATGCCGGAGCATCTCAGCAGCTGGCCCGGGGGCTCTGGAGTTCCCCGGTTCCAGGGACCAGCAGAATCTTCTTGGTGTTTCCTTCCTTTTCCTCGTGTTATTCTTTGCTGGAGTGAGGGAATGTGGTTCTGCTCAGAGCACTTTGGTGCTGTGTTGGTGGTCTGTGTCTCTGCAGAGCTGCTGGAGCTGTGTCATCCTGTCTTGGGAGGGCTTGCGGAGCACAGGTACCACTGGTATCCTCTGGCTGGGAGCCTGGATGCTGAGCTGAGCTGTGCTCCTGGAAGAGCCTCTTCCCAACGTCCCCAACTGCAATTGGCATCAGAGTTTGTCAGGACTTGTGGGTGACAGTCCCCTGCCTGGGAACCGAGGCTGCTGGCTCTGGGGTCAGGCCATAGTGCCTTATGGATTGTCCTGGGATTTTGAGGGGATCAGGAGCTTGCAAGAAAAGCAAGAATCCCAGGCAGACTTCCCCATCCTCCTGCATTCCATCAGCAGTGATACAAAAATCATCTTGTTTTTCATCCATTGCACGTTTGACTTCACATCTCTGCAGCCTGGCTGCTGCCCTGCTCCCCCCTCAGTGGCTGAAACCCCTTGGTGGGGGAAACCTTCGTAGGTTTGTTTCTATTGCTCTAATTGTGCCCTCAGAGACTGAACCAGCAGCACTCGGTGTCCACCCACACAGCTACAGGTGGATTAATAAACTCCACTCAGTCTCTTGTAGGGTCCTCTCAGTTCAAGGGACAGTCCCTGCTTCCTTAGGGAAGTGTTGTCCCAAGTTTTCCTGCAGCCAGAGCAGTTTTCTGGCTGTGCAGTCCAGATCTGGAGGTCCATCTTTGTCTTGTTGCTTTCTCATTCCTGTTGGAGCTTCGGGATGCCCAGTCCCAGGGGCTCAGTTCCGATCCCAGTGTCTGAATCTGGAATGGTCCTGGGGGCTCTGCAGTGCAAAACCTGCCCCCAGGGCCTTTTATGCTTCCCTAAATAAGGAACAATCTCCTTCCAGCAGTCTTGGGAAATGAAAATTCTCCTTTCTTAGCTGCTCAACGCCTGCTCTGAAACTATCCTGTGCTCCCTCTGAACTTCTCCCTGAGTGAGAGCTGTAGGACAGGCCCTGCAGCTGGCAGAGGGCAGGTCCCTCGGTCTGTTCATCCTCTGCCCAGCTCTGGCACCCTCAGGAGCGACTCAGGACCGCGTGTGGGATAAAGCAGCGTGGCATAAAATGCCACCCTTGCTGCACTTCAGAGGAGCTGGGATGTGTAAATCCCTAGTTCAGAGGGCAACAGCGAGCAGGGGCTTTGATTGTAGCTCCCAGGGGTGACTCTGGAGTCACCCCTGGATGGAGAGGGCTCACTCCAGGCAGAAGCTGGGTGAGTGATGCCAAAGGCAGGCAGACATGCCCTGTGTGTGGCAGCGCTGCTTCTTGGTCCCCCTCAGTTTGCACTGAACGTGCCCTGGGTTAAACATCCTCCTGCCCCCCGTGTGAAGGTGTAGCATCGCTTCCCTCCGTGTTTCTCGTGCAGAATACAGAGGTTACCACTTTCCATGCTCGTGGAGCTTCACCTTTCAGTCATTTCCATTGGGATTTGGCTTCTTTCTGATCCAGACCACCTCAAGTTTCAATTATTCCCCCTCCTGAGCAGGGTGGTGCCTTCACTTGTGTGTCACTGCTCCCTTTGCCATCCCTTCCCTGCCAGCTGGACCCCTTTGCTCTGCAGCTGCTGGAGGTGCTACAGTCAGCCTGAGTGTGGCCAGGAGCAAACCTACAGTCTGGAAACGACGTGCGAGCAAAGCCCTGCAGCCCTCCCTGCTCCCTGCAGAGCTGGGCTGGGCTCGGCTGCCGAGTCGTGGTGCTGAGCCTGCCCCCAGCCCAGCAATGCCCTTCAGCCCGTGCCTGCCTTGGGGACTGTGCTGTGCTCAGGGTCACATCGTGCCATCCCCCCCGTGGCACCCAGAGCAGCACTTGGAGTGCTCTACACAACCCTTACCCAGCCACGAGCTCGCTCTGCTTCCTGGGGTAGGAGCTGAGAGGTTCCCTGCAGTGAATCCTCTCTCCAGTCCTGTCCCATTTTATACTGACCTGCATCGATCCAGACGGTTTTTTTTGGTGCTGATGTGCCCTCAAGTTGTGCCCTTCCCACGCTGAATCCGAGCTGGCATCCTTCAGGGTACCTCAAAGATCTTGAGAGTGAAATAGCCGTTTCACCACTGCCATGGTCCGACTCTGTTCATGGATCTCAGCATGGTCATTGTCCAGCGATGGTTTTTTTACGTGTACAGCGACTTAAAACACCCCAATTGGTTTTTCCAGCTTTTTAGGAGAAGTTAGAAATACAAACTGATCCTTTCTGTAAGCCCGGGAGAACTGTGGCTTCCACTTTGGGTCGTTTTTATTTCACGGGAACATCCAAAAATCATGTACAGTTTGGTCCTTTGAAGCTCAGACTCACTGCTGAAGTACATGAAGTTAAAGCAAATGTAAATACTGATGCAAAAAGCAGTGTCTTGCAAGACAATTTATCTATTTAACATGTATTGGTACTTTATTTAGATTCAATGTATAAAGCAACTTTGTGCACTTTTCCTACATTACAGTATTGGGGGGTTTTATGTTCTTTTGTTATGGATTTTGTGCTGTCTTTTTTAATCAGTGAAATTGTTAAGTATTTAATTTATTATTGATGTGCCCAGAGGACTAGTGCAATTTTTATTCAATACAGTTTGTCTGTATTTAATGTCAGGATTTTTTTGTAGCATCGTTAGGGAATATTTTTCAAAACCTGCCTTTTCCCCCCCACACACAATTTTCCTTTCTTTCCCNCCCCGCCTCCTCCTCCCCTTTCTCTTCTGTTTTCATTATACAGATCACGAGGCGTTAAATGCCTCGAATTTGAAATATAACCCACCACTTGAGTACATCCTGCAGTTTCCAAAACAAAAAAGTTCTCCAGGAAAAACACGCTAAGGAGGCACTTCTCAATGTTTTCTGTGTTTCTTTGGTTTGGTGTTCGGTTTTTTTTTTTTTTGCTTGGGGGATGTGTGCGTGTGTGTGTGTGTTTGTGTGTGTTTGGAAAGTTTGGAGGGGAGAGTGGGGAAGTTGTACAGATAATTTGCTTTCAGCAAAAGAAACGGCTCACCAGGCTCCAGGGGAGACGAGAAATCCAACCTTTCCTCGTTTCCCTGCTTCCAGCACAGCTTGGATTCGTGTTGTTTGAGATGCCTAACGCCAGAACTGCTCTTTTTTTTTTCGCCTCTTCTTTCTTTTCAAAGGGCAGGTTTGTTTTCTCTCTGACAAGTGACTTGGTTGCAACCACAGATAAACATGAGGAGATTTGCCTTTGTCTAGAAAGCAACATGCCAGGCATTGCCCAAACCCATCCCTCAGCCACACGATCCTTCATCCTTTGAGTTTCTGACGTCTGGGTGAATATTTCCCTACCTGTCCTCGCTTTTATTTGACCCAACCCTGTAACCAAGTGCCTGGACAGGTAGGTTTGAATCTTTGGGGTCTTGCCACACGCGTCCCTGATTCCAGGTGGGATGAGTTCAGGGTGCTGGCAAGTTGAAACAATCCCCTTCTGTGTTCCCTCTCATCCAGGGAAGCCTCAGGTTATTTTAATAATAATTTTGCTGTCTCTGAGATGGTCCCTGCAGTGGGGAGCTAGGGGGAAAACTGGAATTGGAACGATTTAAAGGCATTTAAAGAATGTCTTTAACAAAAAAGATGCGAGAAGCTGAGACTGTGATAAGTGTAAAAATAAAATCATTAAGGTTGGAAGAGGCCTCTGAGATCATCGAGTAGATGATCCTGCAGCTTCAAGTAGGGAACTGAATTGGTGATTTTTGAAGAAATAGATCAGTAGCATCTCAGAGCGGCAAAAAATGGCCATTATTTATGCAAGAAAAAACCAGGACCTCCTAAAGAAATGCACTGATTAACTTCCTGTCCAGTGGCCACGACGTGGCTGGTCCCTGCCAGGCCCCTGTGCTGTCCCCGTGCTGCTGGACAGCCCCCAGCCCACGTGTCCCCTCACTGCCCGAGCATCATTGCTTTCAACCAAAGACAAAACCAGGCTGAAACGTGACATTAAACCGTGGCTTAGCTGGTGACAAACATCTCTGTGAAGTGTGGCCGTGTGTGTGAGTGTGGTGCTGTCACATGGAGAGGGGGGTGTGGGAAGAAGGGACTGAGCAGCAGAAGGGAGAGGGGGAGTTCTGGAGAAACAAGTTTTTGGGTGGTTTGGTTTTTTTTTTTGGAGGTTCCAAAATACAGGAGTGCTGTTTCCGTAGGAATGGGGCTCACAGCAGCCTGCCTGCCGGGAATTTGGGCTGGGGCCCACCCGTTCGGAGCTGTGTTAGTGGGAAGACAGGGCAGATGATGGTTGTGGGGAGGGAGTGACGAGCCAAAGAGTCGTAGCCAAGGGAGTTTCCAAAGCATGAGGAGGACCCCGTGTGCTCCCAGTGCAGCAGCTGGGATGGACAGAGAGGATGTCTGGAGCAGGAGCATTTGCTCCACAAGCACAGCACTGAGAACCTTCCTCCCCGTGGGGGCCAGGGCAGAGCACATTCGGGTTCTGTGTCCTCCTGCTCCCAGAGGTGACACCTGGGAGGAGCCTCTGGCATCCTTCAGGTTGTCCATGGCTCTACAGACCTCTCAGTTGACTTCCACCCATCCCAGGAACATCTCCAGCCTTTCCTTCTGCAGGGTCACCCTCCTGGCAGCCCCGAGCTGAGCCAGCCCTTCCTGGGGCTCCCACACCTTCCTCTCCAAACAGCACAGGGAGAAAGAAGTTCTTTAGCCAGGCCAAAAGCTTCTGAGTGTGGTTGGTGGCCCCGGGCTGTGCCACATGCTGTAAATAAAGCTGTAACCTTATTAACCTCCTCCCTTCACTTGCCTGCTTTCAGTACAACTTTGTAACAGGTTTTTTAATCCCCCCCTTTCCCTACACAGCCTGTACTGACTGTACCTATGGAACCACATATTCTGTATGTTATTATCTTTGTACAATTTTAAAACTGTTGCTGTGGTGTCTGCCTTTTCCCCCCCCTTTTCCCTTCTCTTCTATGGTCTCTTGAAGCACTGTTAATAAAAATCTAGATAAACTCCTTCCCTCCTCCTTCTTTGCTTGATTTATTGATGTAGGGTTTCTTGCCTTGCTGCCTGTATTAACTGGATCTAGAAACCCCCTTTTAACCTGTTTCCCTTTCCCTCTGCAGCCCACAGGCTGAGCTGTATGGCAGTTGAGTAGCCTGGAATGCCACATAAATACTCTGCATTTTTCTGTTTGGGTTTCTGCGACTCTGTCTCGTGATGACGGGATTTCAGGCTGCTTTGGGGTAAAGGTGACAGGCTCAGGTCACCCCCCCTGCCCCAACCCACCCACTCGTGTCTCCTGAGGGCCAGAATCAGTTAATTCCTCGATCCTGACTCTGCTGGTGCCTGTCCTGTCCCAGGAGACCTTGCACTCCATGGGAATATCCTTCTGCGCTTGGACCGCCCTTTCCCACACCGTGCAATCCTTTCCCCCCTCCTTGGGCTCTCCCATCCCGTGTGTCTGTGGCAGAAAAAATAAAGCAAGAAGGAGAAAAGACAAGACTGGCCTGGCCTCGTGATTTCTATCCTGCCCAGCGTGGGAAACAAATGGAGAGAGGGAAATTGTGGAATAATTTCTGTTTTCTTCTGGAGGGACAAATAGATCCCAATTAATGAATCCAGGCAGACTCATTAACTCAGCGGAGGAGTTAAACAGGAGGGATGCTTGGGAATCAGGAGCATTACAGTCATTTTTAAGGCATTTATGAAAGGGGAGATGCAGGATATTCCAGTAAATTTCTAAGCACAGGGTTTGGGAGGCACTTGGCTTGCTCCCACCCTCTTACTTGCTCCCACTTCCCCCCTCCCTTGCTATTTCCTGGCTAAAAGAGACTCTGGGCTCACACAACTTCCCAAGGATAAACACACCGAAGAGTGAAATGTTACTGCAGAAACCCAGGTCTCCAAAAGCCTCTTTTCCTTTAGTTAATGAGGATTAAATGCTCAAATATCTTCAGAAGTCTGGGACTAGGACTTTGCTACCACAGGAGGATTCTTGTCATTGGGGTTATAGCTCAGTGGTGCCAGGGCAAATGTTTTGCTGGTGATCTCACAAAGGATATATTCATGATTTTATCAATATGACTATCAGCTCCTGACAGCAACTCTCTGTCCTGCTGCCTGTGAGTGACAGTGACACTGTTTGCCTGTGTCAAACAAGGGGCACAGGAGCTCTGTGTGAAAGACTAAAGGTATTCACTGAATACCTGGGATCCTTCACTTATCTCTCCCCCTGTGGCTACCGTGGGTTCACCACCAGGTAAAAATGAGCTCAGCGGCTCAAAAATTGCCTCACAACGTCAAGCAGCAGATGTAGAAGCAAAGATGTCACTAATGGGATGCTGGTGCCTAATTACCCCTGGAATTGCAGCATAAAAGCCATTCCTGCACGGGGAGATTCGTCACGGACTCGCTGCTGGGACACCTGAACTCTGTGCCTTCACCTCTGGCTTTGCTGTCACTGAGAGCTGTTATTATCTGCTGGTGCCCTTCAGCAGGTTGTTCTGCTCCAGGACACGTGGGCTGATGTTGTTCCTGCTGCAACAAGCTCCGGAAGGTCTGAGGGCCAGCAGAGACCAGCCTGGCACTGGCGCAGGGAGCTGGGACTGGATTTACTCACTGCTGTGTGATTCTGAGCACAACCGACCCTCTTTTGGCCTCAATTTTTTGCTCCACACTGGAAGAGCCCAGCTCAGGTGTAAGAGCTCCACACAGGGCAGATATTTCGGTGCTGACACCACAGGCACTAAGGGATGACCCCACTGCAGAATTTGGGAGGGGGTTTCCCAACTGCAGCAGGCTGAGGGATGTTCTGTAACAAAGAGGTACCTGCTAAGCTGAAAATTGGTCCCCACCCGCAGTGAAGAGTGCTCTGAGCTACCTCCACACTGGACCCCTGTTCCTGGGCTCCCACAGAAACCATTTGGTTCTACTAAAGGTGGCACCAGCAGGTGTGAGGCAGATTTTCCCCACCCCTTTCCCATGCTGCCACGACCCTCCTGTGCCAAATCCGACCACGAGACAAGACATCCCCGCTTGATCTCTGGTCCTGCTGGGACCCTTGGACAGAGAATTTGGGACCTTTCTCCCAAACCTGGCTCCTCCTGGAAACTGTATTACAAGATGCAGTGATTTTTTTAGTGCACTGAGACCAGTATTAAGCAAATCAGACAAAACTGAGGCTTTCAAAACCATGTTGGTGCTTGGCTTCCCGTGCTGCCAGCAGCAAACTGAGGGGCTGGGAGGATCCCACCTCCCTGTGTGGAAGCAAAACTCTTCCCATGATTTGGCCTTATAAATTTAAGCTTCTGGGCCTTTTGAAGATGTTTCCAGAGCCAGCACTCAGAAATAACTAGGTAACAATGGCCCCAAATATCAGTTGAAGGCAAAACGAAGTCAAACTAAACCCCCAGTCACAGGCTGCATTCAGAGCATTTTATTATTTAAAAAAAGTTACAAAACAAAGCTCGTGGATTTCTTGTTAACTCTCATTTTCTGAGGAAAGTCATAAACAAGGTTATAAGAGAGTAAAATGCTCCTGGGCAAACGTCAGCATCAAAAATAAATGTGTTCTTTTATGTACATATAAGTTACTGTCAAATATTAACATTAAACCATCTCTGTTTATAAATGGACTGCAACAAAAACGCAGCATTGTTTAATCTTCTACAGAAATCAGATGCTTTTTTCACCTAAAAAAGGTATCAACCCCATTTCTTCTCTTCCTTTCCCTCTAAGGGAGGGTCAGTCTCGTTTGAAATATTCTGGGATAAGTCTAAAAGCATCTCAGCAGCAGCATCCTGTGCCTTGGCCTCAAAATGCAACAGGAACAGGCTCAGGATAAGAGGTGTCCTGGAAGCCAAGCTGGAATCAGAGCCTCTTACAAGCTCTGCCGTCCTCGTGACAACCCTGGATGTGAATCATGGAATCATGGAATGGTTTGGGTTGGAAGGGACCTCAAAGCTCATCTCACTCCAACCCCCTGCCATGGGCAGGGGCACCTTCCAGCGGACCACACAATCCTTGGCCTCCACTGGAATTCTTTCCACGAACAGCCAGGCTGGAGCACGTCTGTGAAATGTAGATGGGCCTGTCTGAAGCCACAGGCTGGTTTCCTCACAAGGGTTCATAAATTCAAAGCTGTGACCAGGCTTTTAGGAGGGATCTCCAGGACTGCCCCAAGAGCAGAAGTGCAGCTCTGCCCTCCCCAGACGCTCCTTAGGATCCAATAACCCTGGATCCAGGACACGTGGATGGGTCAGCAGGGAACCTGCAGCAGCTGGAGGAGGATTTCCAGGCTCAGGGGTCTGTGGAGGTGCTCACAGGTCGTGGATCCAGGAGTTCTCTGTTTGGCACCTTTCTGGCAGCATCAGAGGAGTTCCCAGTCTCCCACTTCTCCACGCACACAGACACCCCCTCAGCTCTTCGGTTCCCCTCCCAAATTGCTGTCCTTTGTGTCCCTAAACCCATCCAGCACCACCTCAGGGCAACTCTCAGGCATTCCCACCTTGGTGGAGAGAGGCTGAAGGGGCAGGTCCCCACTGCTGTCCCTGGCAACAGCCTCTCCAGAGGGGGCAGTTTGAGCAGAATCCTCCCCTTCTCCAGCCTCTTCCCGCACAACCCTGTAGTTCTCCAGGGCCAGGCTCACGCTGGGGACAGTGGCAGTGTGAGCCACTCTCAGTGTCTTCTTGGACCTGAGCCTTTGGTAGCAGAAGAGGAGAGACAGGACCAGTGTGTCGATGAGCAGCTCGAACATTTCAACCACAGACAACACCGAGGAGCCGAACCAGAGGCTCCACTGGCTCCCCATGCTGGACAGCAGCAGATTCTCCTGTGGAAAGAGGCAGAGGGTCGTGTTTATCACACACAGCAGAGCTCTGGGAACACAAAATCATCTCCCACTGCCAGCAGGTCGGTTTGCTGCTGCCATCCGGGGAGGGAATTAGGTGTAAAATGGGAAAACTCCAAGTCTCTTCCCTAAGGAGAATACTCCCGTGCTGGCAGCTGTCAACGACCCTCCCTCCAGCCATCCTAACACACCAAAAGTAATGACAGGGCACCGTGTTTGGAGCTGGTGTGGTGGAACCTACTGAGAGCAGAGGAGACTCGTTCACAGACTGGTAGTTGAGCTGCTGGTAGAAGATGGTCACCTTGGCAATGTCCTTCCTGGACGGGAGAGAGGGAGCAGTTAGGAACGGTGGGACATCACCTGGCATTCACCTCCTGGTTTCGCTTCCTGATTCCTAGGCAAGAGAGGTGTCCCCACGCCCATAAACCTTCCTCAGGGTGTTCGACCTGGAAAAAGCTCCTGGGAGTCAACGTCTCACAGCGCTGTGAGGAGAGACTGGAAGTTTATTGGATGACCCCGCACATTTTTACTCTTGTCCTCCCTTCCCAGCCTCAACACCTACAAATTCTGGGAGGATGAAGAGTCAGTCCAGGGTTTTAACAGGGACTAACCTGTTGCTGGTGGAGTTATATCCATTCTGGTGCCTCAGAGCCTGGCGGACCCAGTCCTGCACAGAGATGGGTGTTAGTGGCAATCCTGCCTGTGGAGCTTACCTGTGTTTTCTCTGTAGACTTTTAGCCATAAAATGGCTATTGCAAATAATAAAAAATGAGGTAACTGACTGATTTATAACATATAGTGATAGCTATCAAGCACTAGCCCTATTTGCCAGAATATCAAGGAAATATGCACTGATGATTTAGGTGTGCAAAACATTCTGCCTTTAATGGCAACCCCACCAGATAATTTCCTCTTTTAAAGTGCACTGGTTGTGTTTACATCTCCATTATCACCTACAGGAATTAATGACCCGGCCATTTACCATCAGAAGAGGAGAAACACTCACCTGCTGACTCAGAGAGTCTCCAGTGCAGCCCTGCAGCACCCCACAAACGGCACCAGGGCTGAGCTGCCACCCCACACAGTCATTAACCCCACTCTGGAGGTGGGAACTGAGGCAGGGAGACTGCTTAAGGTCACAAGGAAGTTTGAGGTAGATCAGGGGTTGGCTGAACCTCTCCAACATCTGAGTCTGGCAGCTTGGAGCACCCCGGGCTGGTGGAAGGGGCCCCTTCCCACGGCAGGGGGTGGAACCAAGTGATCTTTAAGGTCCCTTCCAACCCAAACCACTCTGGGATTACAGTATTTTATTTAACTACAAGGTCATTCCCAGACTTTGGACCAGTTTGCTTTGTTTGCTGCCACCCAAGTCATCGTTTTCACCCTTAATTTTACTGTTCAACAGCCACAGTAAGGGCAGAATCCCCCCAAAACTCACAGGGGCTGGGCAGTACCTGAGACTTCGCTGAAGGCCATTTTGCTGTCCCAGCAGACACCTTGTACAGGTTTTCCCTGGGGAGATAAAAAAGGAGATTATGATCACAGTGACTCCTGCCACAAAGGGGTTTAACAATCCCAACTACTGCCCAAAGCAGAAGCTCCTGGGAAAGCTCTTGAGGTCCTTGGAAAAAGCTTTCTAACTCAGCTTAGAAAATTAAAACCAGAGGCTGCCTGAAAAACTGTTCAGGTCAGGAGGAAAACTAGAATGGTTTCAAAATCCTGGTATTTTGATAGATTCAAAATGAAAACATTTAGTGTTTTGCTTTAAAACACGTCTTTCCAATTTTGAAACCGACCCACAATAAAAAACGATGAAAATAAAGTGATAAATGTTGAGAAATGACACAAAATAATTTGGTTTGGGCTTAATAAAACATTGTAGTATGATTAAAACTATTTCCCCTCCTTGGTGTCCCGGACATACAAAGTTCTTATTTAATTTGTTTCATGCCATCTTTTCCCCAGCACTGGGGTTCAAACATCACACTGAAACCTCTCTGGTGCAGAAAAAGCCAGCTGATCCATACATTTTCCACTCAGTTGCCCCCAGTCACTGGTGTGATTTCCCCCCCTTCCAAGCTGGCATTTCTGTTTTTGGGACCCACCTGCAGGGCTTGGGGCACTGGTCGAAGCAGTTCAGGTGGTGATTTCTGAGCCTGTTGTAGAGCTGGTAGAAGCAGTGCCCTGGGGGAAAGGAATGGAAGGAACACCCTCAGACGGCTTCCCCTCCCTCTGGAATGGTTCCAGAGGAGGTTCACCCCCCTGTGTGCAGTGCAGGTGCCTCCCCTGTGAGGACCTGCTGAGGGTGGGCCACTGGGAAAGCAGGAGGATTCATTCAAAGCTTTGTCTCAGAATCATGGAATCACAGAAGGTTTGGGCTGGGAGGGACCTTAAAGATCATCCAGTTCCACCCAGGGACACCTCCCACTGTCCCAGGTTGCTCCAACCTGGCCTTGGACGCTCCCAGGGATGGGGCAGCCACAGCTTCTCTGGGCAACCTGTGCCAGAACCTCCCGACCCTCCCAGGGAAGGATTTCATCCATGTATTTCTCACACCAGCACAGCCACCAGTATTGAGAAGATGAAAGAGTTTGACCTCATATTAACGTCTTTAATAAGGAGGTTTTATCACCAGCTTGATATCCACGAATAACACAGACAGGTGCCTGTCAGTCACCGGATTCAGGGATTCAGGGAGCATTTGGACAATGCTCTCGGGCACGTGGTGGGATTTTGGGATGCCCTGTGCAGTGCCAGGAGCTGCCCTGGATGATCCTTGTGGGTCCCCTCTGTGATTCTATGAGTCCATGTGAGAAGATTATCCAAGCAGGAGAGATCCAAGGAGTCCCATAAGCAGAGAGTACTGCAGCAGGCTGTTCCCTTCTCCAAGGGGGACAAGCCAGAAGTCCTTGGCTCTTACCCCAGGCAGGCTGCTTGTTGTAGTCACAGTACTCAGCCCCAGGAGGCAGGGGGTAGTAATAATAGCCACAGCCACATTTCTGAACCATGATGTGCTGGAAGCAGGAATGCAAACAAGCCTGGAAAATAAAGAAGGCAAAAAGAGACTGGATAACCCAGAAATCTCCAGTGTGGAGGATGCAGCTCTCAGGAGGCAAGGTACAGGTTTTGTTACTGCAAAAAAGACACCAGCCACGATGACGTGAAGTGTTTCACTTCTCATTCCTTGATTTTACATTCTGTTATGCCCTGGGGCTCAGCCAGCCCTCCCACAGTACCTGCAGGGTGTAGGAGTTGTTGTACAGCAGTTTCACATCCACATCATCCCCATTAGTTGTGCATTTCCCATAATTGCCACCCAGGCGATTCACCTCATCCTGTGGACACACAAAAGAGTGATTAGCAGCGTTAATTGGGCACAGCCATCACCATCCAAACCTCACTGCAAGGAGCAGGACTGCACAGGACGTCCAGTGATGTGTAAGAGCAGCTGAGCTACACCTTGATAATAAATATAAAGTATCAGGGCAGAGGTGGGAGAGTTCAGGTGGTCAGTCACAGAATGACAGAATATCCTCAGTTGGACACACAAGGATCATCAGTCTAATTCCTGGCCCTGCACAGACACCCCAACAACTCCACCCTGTCCCTGAGGGCGTTGTCCAAACCATCCTGGAGCTCTGGCAGCCTTGGGGCTGTGCCCACTGCCCTGGGGAGCCTGGTCAGTGCCCAGCCACCCTCTGGGGGAAGAACATTTCCCTAATATCCAGCCTAAACCTCCCCTGATTTAGTATTTAGTCACTGTGGTTCAGCTGACAAGCAGAAACTCATCCTCTCCGAATAACCAAATCACTTCTGGAAGTTCCCATCCCAATATAATCTCATTCTCCTGGTGTTGAGCTGCGATGAGATTTAAGAGGTGCAAAAGTCTCGGTGTAAAACACATCAGGCCTCCAATTTGAGGACGAAAAGGCCACATTTGGAATAATTTTTGTTTTACCCACGGGAGCCTGAGCACAGCAAAGAGAGAAAAGGGGTTTGTGTAAATATACACCGAGGCAAGGAGGGGACACAAGACCCCGAGCCCATCGTGTGGGTCAAGTCGGTGCCAGCTCCTCACGACTCCGAAAAAAAGAAGGAGGAACAAAGCTCCGGAGCCAGTGGCCAACCTGCTGGATGCCAATGGTGGTGGCAATGCCTGGTCTGATGTCAAAGCCTTCGTGCTCGAGGAAGGGGGTCTGGTTGTGGTTGTGGATCATCACCTTCACGCCCGCCACCGTGGACAGGAGCGGGATGTGATCCTTCTGCTCCGCCCTCAGGATCAGGGAAAGGCCTGCAAAGCAAGGGAAGAGGAGCACATAACAACCTGCTTTGGGCCCAAACAACTGCACCAGCACATCTGGAACTCTCAGCGCTGATTAAATTGCTGTCTTAGCTCCCAGAAGAGCCACTCTTTGTCCTTAGAGACCTGGACAGAGGGCTGGTAGCAATTGCACCAGTCTGTTCCAAAACTGTCATAATACCATAAAATACTGCAATAATACCATCATATGCTGCAACAATATAATATGACTGTAATAATACTCTGTTTGAAAGCAAAAATAACATTCTGCTTGCTGTAAGTTATGGCTGATGTGACTTATCACACATGTGGCTGGTGAAGCAAGCAAAGAATTTGTGCCACCAGACAAGAAGAGAGGGCTAAATATGTCAGAATAGAAGACGTATTTAATCCACAGCCAAATTATATTAACTTCAGCTCTTTTCCCCTCGCAAATCACATACCATAAGGAATTCCTGGTTTTGTAGCTGTCCAAAAAGGGTCTGTTCCCTTGCTGTTAAAAGTGTAGCAGCTCCCAAAGACCGGGTGGTGAAAGTGGACATAGTCACTGAAACAAAGAGCAACGTTGGTGGGGTTTAATTAATTATCAGCATGGCAACACCTTTACCATCATGTAGGGTGTGTTTTGTCTGTGTGTGTGCAGGGTCAGAAGGGAATATGGGAAGGGAAATCCCAGTCACAGCACACCTGGGCCTGCAGGGCTCCCCATCGTACTGGCAGGAGTAGACCATGTCTTCTATTTGCTCCTCGTGGTCAGAAATGTTGATTATAACCGGCAGCTGGGACATGATATTCATGTAGTGAAACCTGTACCACTCAAGAATCGCATCCATCCCTGAGGAATAGGTCTTGTAGAAGCAACTCCCACCCGTGGCGTTGCACTGGGAGAAAGGAAAGGAAGGAAATACTCAGCACAGCCAGCACATGACACCCTAAGGGTGACAGAGGTCCCAGGGAAGAGGCAATACTGGACACAGGGATAAGGGGAACCTCTGTTTTTAATCAGAGGGTGAAGTCTCTGATGATTTGAGTTCTCACAGAATGGCTGAGGTTGGAAGGAACCTCTGGAAGCATCTCGTTGTGTGTGAGCAGCTTCTCTCCCTGGAGCTGGATCAGCTGAGCTCAGGGCAAGGAGGGCAGGGGGAAGAGGCAGGAGGAGGGAGCAGAGGAATGAACTCCAGAACCTTGGAATGACAGGGCTGGTGGGAATTCTCTACAGCCCATGAATCATGAACAGAGCCCTGGGACACTTTCTCTGCTCTTACTCAGGCCTCAGGCAGGTGAACACCCACGGGTTCTGGGGAGAGTTTGCCTGGTGCAGGACTCCACGACGGGGCAGGATGATAATAATCAGGCAAAAATTGCAGGTCTTTCCAGCCACATCAACCCAAGCTTCTATTCCTGGATCTACACTAACCCAGGTTTTGGTAGGAAGAATCTGAAGGATTTGCATTTTCTTCCAAAGCCGCAGACACACATTTATTGTATCCACTCTCTTGATTTGGTACTGCTGTGTTTTGTTTTATCTGCAGCATTTCCAGCAGCACAGCACTTAGAACTGAGGGCTCCTGCATGTTGTTGCTCTGCTATTTCTAGGATCACCTGCTAAATCCCTATTTTTGTAAGTCTGTAATTTTGTACACTTTCAGAAAGGGGTGCAGTGATTCCCACAGCCTGTTCCTGCCATTCCCTGAGGAACTTGTCCCTGCCACAAGCTGGGCTGGGTCAGTTCACTGATATTCCTGTTGTTTGACTTCACAACAACCCTCGCAATCAGCATAAACTGATGGACAGGGATGGACTGAGGCAGGGATTGATAAATTGAGGCAGGAGGAAAAAAACCCCATCCTCCAAACTGTCATTACACAGCTCTGAAAAGACTTTTTCCACTCCTTTTTTTTTATTTTTAATGTGCCTTGTGAGATCTTTAATGGCCCTGAAAAGCCTCCCCTGGGGCTTCCACCCACCCTCTCTGCCCCTGGGTCCATTTAAGCCCAGCTGGGGGGTTTCAACCTTTCTTAGGCTGTGGTGCAGGGCTTTGCTGAGCTCCTGTCCCACCATGGACCCTGTTGATGCCTAATTTTACGTCCTAAGCTTAAACCTGCCTCATCACCAGCAACTTCCCTGCTGAGCTGGACTCTTGGCTGGACCTGGATGCCCACTGTGAGTTTTCCCTGCTTGTTTTTCCTCATTTTTTGAGGGGGTGGGCCCCCATCCTGCCCTGCTGGAAGAGTCCCCCTGTCCCTGGGGGAGCAGCAAGTCCTTGCAGTCTGTGTCTGGAGCCAGGACAAGCCTCGAGGAGGACACACTCACCAGCCTGAAGCCCACGCTGGAATGTTTCTTCCCTGACCTCAGGTCAGTCGTTCTCAGGAGGGAGAAGTTTTGGCTCAGCTTGAAGCTCGACCTGCTGAGGTTCCCCATGCTGGACAAGTCCTTGACGCGGATGTTCCCATCATTCATGTGGAATAACCTGGCTGAGGTGTTGATGCCATACAGGAAGGTGATGGATTCCTCTGCCATGCGATCCAGCTGCACCAAGTGCTCACTGACCAGCTCAAACCTGCCAGGAGCACAGTTATCAGCTGTTTGTGAGTATTCACATTTCTCTTAGACAAAGACACTGTATTTTATGTGCTCTCAGTACCTCTGGAAGGGCTGTTCTGGTCCCTGCAGAGTTTGATGTGTGTGTGAGGATATCCAGCAGTTATGGTGCCTGCGCTTAGCACACCAATAAATTAATTTATCAGGAGCTCCAGGAGCTGAATCTCCAGTTGTTGGCTCCTCCACTGCAAAGCTCAGAACTTGCAGCTGTGCAGAGGTGCACAAACTGGCCTTCCTGTCAGCCAACTAGCTAATTATTCCAAGGAAATTACATAATTCCTTTACTATGTAATATGAAACTTCTTGATAACTTGGCCACTGCTGTGTGAGCCTTGTCTGACAAGCAGAGCCACACAGACTTCCAACAAGTTGTACTTTTGCCTTATTTATTCTAGTTTTTCCATATGTTATACCATTTCCGTGGAGCAAAAAATTAAGGAGGCTCAGCTTTGACACACATTATTCCAGACATCAGGAGTTTAGTGAAAGGAACACACACAGCAGCCACGTTTTTCAGGGAAAGGCTGTTTTTTATCAGAGCACAAAATCAGCCAGCAACTCACACCAAGGCAGAGTTCCCTCTATCCTGACTCAGTGCGTGGAATTAACTGCTACACAATTCCCAACAAGATCTTATCTGACTCTTGCACAATTCCCGACAAGATCTTATCCGAAAACCAGTTTGGGAATAACAACAATCCCTTTCCACCTCGGTGAGGCAGAGACTTCCCTCCTCCCCGGGATGCAGCTCGGAGGTCCCTGACCCTTCCCAGGGGGGAACACGGGATACCTGTAGGGATCCAGGTTGCAGATGGTGATTGCTGGGAACATCTTGGGCTCTGAGTGCATGGACATGGTCAGGACAACGGGGTAGGCCCAGTACTGGCTGAACATGAGGGCAAACTGCCAGTAGAGCATCCCAAAGCTGGCCAGAAGGAGCAGGGTCCAGAAGGCTGTTTTCATCCTGTTGCTGCCGGAGCACACGAGGCGGATGGTGCCGTGGATGGTCGTGTTCTTACAGAAGAACTCAAACATGTCCTTGAAGGAGTCGTAGAACTCAATCAAACCTTCCTCCCTCTCTTCTTCCCTCGCCACTCCCTGCTCCATCTTCTACGTGTCCTTCTGTGAAAGAAGACACCCCCCCCGCCAAAAAAAAAATGGTGTTAGAACGACCACAACCCATCCGTGGATCCTTCCAAACAGGCCCCAGGGAGTTTGTTGTTGGAAAAATCTGGCAATAAGTGTGGGCAGAGACTCCTCTGCCTTTCCAGAGTGTGGACACCAGGAAGCAGCAAAGAGGTCAAGCCCTCTGTGTGCTGCTGACGAAGAAATTGAGGTGTTTGACCACACTGACAAATGACCTCTCTGTCAGTGTGGGCATTCAAAGCCAAGGTGACTAATGCACACCCTGCTCAGGAGTCTGCAGCCAAAGGGGTGGGTTGTTCTCTTCTTTCTAAGAACCAATATTTAACTCTGAAGTGTCATCTCGCTGCGTGTTCACACAGATCTGCAGTTCATTGCCACGAGTCCACTGCCAGTGGAATATTGTGGCCCGTGGGCCAGAAACAAGGCTGGCTCAGAACCAGCGGTGTGGCTTCATCCTTATGTCAAGGAATTGGGATAAACCCACTTTTCAAGTGAGTGAAAGGGGCAAATCAGGGGCAAATCAGAAAAATGGTTCTCATTTTTTGCTGTGTGATCCCTCATCCCGCAGAATAACCAGGATTCATTTCTGCCACCCCCTGGAATCTCTTCCAAGATGAAACAGAGTCGGTGTTTCAGAGTTCAGATGAGCAGGATCAGCTACTTGGGAAAGAAAGTGGAGAAAAACATCACCTCAGCTGAAAGCACAGAGGGGATGAACCAAATTGGGATGTGGGCAAAGCATGGTAGATACACTTGAAACAAAATGCTCTGGGGTTGTTTCTAAAGACCACCAAAATATTAATTACAGCTGTTAACAGCTATTTTGCCACTTATCTCTTTCATAAGTAGCTTCTTTCAGGCATCTAAAAACCTTCTCTCTATTTTACAGGAGGGAAAAGGAAGCACAGAAGAGGAAAATCACCCAAGAAGAGCGGCAGAACTAGAAATCCAAGTCCACCTTTCCTTTGTCCCAGTAAGTAAGACATCTCCTGTGCTACTCCAGAGAATTTCAGCCTTCATGTTGAACATTCTTTCTGCTCCTGTGTTTTAGTCTGAGGGCACCTCCGTGGGATCTAGGGCCAGTTTGGGACACTGGGCTAATGGTGACAGAATTCCACTTGCTGAGCATGACACCAGGTCCTGTAAGGTGTGAGTTCCCAACATTACAGCACTCTGTGAATCACCTGCCTATTATGCTATTAACAAAAGTTTACTGAGGACAACACTTTGGTCCAACCTTAGCTCCAAATAAAAACCTTACGAACACAGGAACAGGGGCTGAAGACAAGGAGGGCACAAAGAACTAAAGAATTGTTGTGAGGAAATGAAAGCTCAGGCTCCTCATCCATCTCACTACTCAGCCTTGCTCTAATGAGAAAAAGCAGAATAAAAGGCCACAGTTACCAAAAGCGAATGCTAAAAGAATCTATCAAACGCGTTTTTTGATGTATAATTTTGAATCTAAAAAACATCCAGCTCTAAAGGGTCAAACCCTGGCTTTCAGAGACAGCCCACAGCTTTCAGACCTTCTGCCTGGGCTTTTAAAGCCATGGCCAGTTCAGCCCAATTAAATCTGCATTCTTCAAATAACTGGAATGAAAAAAGCCATATGATAATGCAAAACAACCCAGAGGGAATCTTTCAGAACACACGTGTCTATGGGCAGCAGCACGATTCTCTCCACCACTAAATTAGCCCACCACTAATTTACTGAACACAGCAATTGGGATTTAACAAAACCAGTCGCCTGTCCTTGGCTGTGGGGAGTGCCTGGAAAAGGCTGCAGGTTATAAGGAATCAGTGGCAAACAAAAATATGCTCCTGGATCATCACAGCAACTCAATGGTCAACACACCAAACACAGATTAATGTCATGGAGGCAAATATTTACCCACAGCTGTCTACAGCCACAGATCAAGCACAGATATACAGAAATACACAGTAAAACAAGCAAATTACAACCCCACACTGTACCTTGGCAGAAATTCTATCTTTGAGTGTTTAGAGAAGCCACTAAACTCAGCCCTGGGCTTTATCCTGAGCAGAAGAAGATGAGTCCTGGTCCAAAGCTCCCCGATTTCTAAGTGAAGATACATTGGGAGCTGTCCAGCCTATATGGATCAAATTGATGACATCAAAAGGGGCAGGACTTAAGAAACAGATCATGGAAATTATTCAAAGCATGATCCAGGGAATAATAGGAAGTGAATAAACTGGACAAACAAGTTAACATGAAGGTTACGCTGGAGTTAAAGTTGGTTTGAGTGCTGGTGGTGTGTTCATCTTGTTTTTTATTCCCCCCAGTTATTAGAATGGCTTTGTAGCCATAATTCCTACAAGTATCCAGGGAAATAACCAAAAGGTTCTTTCCACTCTGGACTTTCCCATCAAGGAAGTAGCTTTCTGCCTTCTTCCCATGGTTTCCGGAGCCTTGCATGATGCCAAGGGGTAATTGGAGCCATTAAGGTTTCCACAGGTGTGCTTGAGGAATTACATACCTGAGCGTAATCTAAGTGATCACCCACTCAGTCAAGGCAACACGTGGCCACAGACTTCTTCCTGCTTCTCCAAGAACACTGCTCATCCCTCGGGGGCTCTCCTATCCCCATCAGAATTCCACCTATTCCATGGGAATGGACTAAATTGACCACGGTAATTTAAGTCAGAACAGCCTGGTTTTGTAACCCTGCTTAGCTAAGACTGGCAGAAGTGGTGCAGAAGTGGATTCAGGACTCTGGGAGAGCTCAAACACAAGCACCTTGGATTGTTTCCATGATTAGTTCCAACACCTGCCCGCGAGGAAAACAGCTCCACAAGGGGGTTGTGAGAAGCTTGTGATAAGGAAATATTAATACTCTGGATAACAGGCAATGTTTAGAACCCCAAATCAGCCCAGCAGAGCTCCTGCTTGGCTTCCAAATCCGTCTAGAACTGCATTTTCTCTCAGACTGGAAGTTGTGAAATATGACCGAAATTCCTTGTGAAATTGGATTCAAAGAGAAGGGAGAGAAAGGACAGAGAGGAAGGGAAGCACACTCTGCTGAGTTGGACTGATTTCAATCCTACTTACACTTTGAACAATGTAGATTTACTCAAGAGCTTAAATTAAAGATCCAGAAAGATGCCAGAGACCATCAGCCACCAAAAAAAATCCAAAATCAGCAAAAGGGGCAAAGATGGTGTTGTTTCAGAAAACCAAAGCACGTGGAAGGTTCATCTCAAATTTTTAAATGATTATTCCAAAAGATGTGAGCCCTCTTAACCAGCTGTTTCTACTGGGTTCTACCCCCTTTATCTTTGGTATTTACAGGAAAGGCCACAAAACAGATATGGAACATTTATGGTTTAGATTTTTAAAAAAGCCAGTATTTTGGAGCGTTAAAAATGACACTTTTAATCAAAAAAGAAATGCAGTTGGCTCTCGAGTGAACAGCTACAGTCACCTGTCACTGGCTGATGAAGTAATTATTTAAATTCTCATAAAAAAAAACTCAGGACACTGCAAACCTAATTCTGTCACGTCCATGCCCTTGTCCCCCACCCTTCCTTCTCTCCTCATTTTCTATTGTGCAACAGAAAATGGCAAACAATAAATCCTTGACAATGAAATTCTTGCACAACCAACAAGACACAAGACAACTTCTGTTGCCTCATTATGGCTGCAGGCCCTGGTGCAGAGATTCTCTGGCAACACATCACAACAACCCCTTCTTGAGCCAGCCACGGCTTCTTCCTGCAGGAAACGGGGGGAAGAACTGGATAAGGAGAGAACAGTGTCCCTCCAGCAAGACATCAGCTCTGCTGGCACCTGCTCGTTTGTCATCCTGGAGCCCCAACTGCGAGGAGAAGCGGGGAAAAGTCCTTCTCTGCTTAAAAACTTGGCGTTTCTCTCAAAGTACAGATTATGGAGATAACATCCCTGAGAAAGTCCTTTGGGCTTGCACAAAGGCTGGGCTCTAATTATTCTGAGTAAGGCAGAAAATGTTTATTAGTGCTTGTAGTAGTATAGGGAGGGAAGGAGCGAGTGCAGCGTGTGTCCTGTGCTGCAGCAGCAGCAAATGTCACCGCTCGAACTCACCCTCTGGACATGTTACACACAGAAAGATGCTTCCCACACTGGGTGTTTTTAATGGTCGGTATTAATTTAATTGTGGACATTAATGGAATATTGATATTCACGGAATATTGGTATTCCAGGTAGTTGAATGTTGGATATTATTAATGGAGTATCGATGATCCTGTTGGTATTAATGGAATCATCCCATTTAATTCACAAAGGTAAAGAAAATAAGGAATTGCTGTCATTTTGCTTGTAAGCTCGTACATGGCTTTCACATGTTGTAAGGACTGTCCAAAATCCACCCTTGGCCCCTGTCTCTCCACTAGCCCTTATTATTATATCCATTATATAGGGTTAGATGGATGATAATGTGATTTCCACCTGTTTGACAGACTGCTAAAACACAAACAAATATCAGAGTGGACAAAGATGCCCTTGAATATGTGCCTGTCTCACACCAGCACAGCCCAGAGCAAGAGGAGAGGCCCCGAGCGTCCTGCAGGCAGAGGGGAGACTTCAGCCACTTCACAAGGGCAAAAGTTACTCATTGAGCTAATGTTCCTTGGGGAAAGGACTCAGGCAATTAGGGAAATCTAATAATCAGTTGGTTTATCCTTGAATAGTTCCTTGCAGCTGGTGCGTGTGAAAAACATTTTGCTCCCTGTAGGGGCTTGAGAGAAAGAGCTGGAGACTAAACTGGGGACACTCAGTGATGATCTCCATGGTCCCTCTCGCTGTGCCTGGCTCGTCCCCCAGAGCTCAAACGTTCATATTTTGTCCCAGTGTCATTGTAAACGTCCAAAATGAGGTGCCTCAGCGTCCGTGGGCCTGTGAGAACTCTGGATTGCAGCGAGGTGGACAGGCGGATGCAGATCCCACCAGAGCTCACTTCAGCTTCTCCTCCCTGGAGACTGATTGCACCGAGAGGCCCAAACCAAAGGAGCAAACTGAAGTGAGCTGTGAAATCCCCTCTTCCAGCAGCTTTCCCTGGGCCACACCACACTGCAGGCTCCCCTGTAATTTGCTGCCCACTAACCACCCCAAGTGTCCTTGGTATTAACTTTCTCCCTGCGTGCATTTGTTCCATATTCTCGTGCTCTCTCACACTTTGGCATTTCATTACTCTTTCTATTACCCCTCAGCTCACCTCTGTCTTCCAGGGATTCCCTTTTTTTCCCTCTAGGTGGTTCTTCAGCCTGTGAGCTGAGAAAAGCAGCCCTTGGCACCCACTTCCCCCAGCAGTGGAAGGGACATGGAGCAGATCCTGCACCCTCCTGCCTTCAGTGGCTTTGCAGATGCGTGGTTTCATCTCGATCTTTAGCAAATCTTGCCTTACTCTCGTCACTTGTTCCTGCACAAATGGCCTTTATCCTCCTGGAATGCTCCAGGTTGCTCTGTCAAAACCTTCCTCCCACATTTTCTCTCATCCCACAGGACAGCAGCCCGGTTTTCCTCTCTGAAGTCAGTGCTGCCTGGCCCTGGTTTTGTGGGACCTCCCTCACAGCCCTTTCTTCATGGCCACTGGACAAGCCAGTCTGCTCCTCCTCCCACTCCAAGGCAGACAAACTTCTGTGGGACACGAGGGACAAAAGGAGCCTCCCAGTGATTCCTCCTTGCGTTTGCTGCTTGGCTGTGCTGTGCACGGGCTTGAACTGGCAGGCAGCAGGCTCTGCCTCCTCCATTTCCCCCCAGTTCTTACCATCCCAAACCACTTTGTCATCTTTTCAAACCAGAATTCAAGTCTATTCAAGAGGCAGAACAAAGGCAGTCCCTGCTCTGGAGAGCTTCCAAACGTTGCTTCATGTCTGCTTCTGATCCTGCCCGAAACGCTCCCGAACTGACTCTGGTTTTCAGGGGGTTTACTCATCTCCTGGGATGTGTGTGGAGCTCTGCTCACCAAAACTCCTTCTGGGAATCCCAGTGCTAATTGCTTTGCTTGTGTGATGCTTTGAGCCATGGCTGAGGGGTTTCTCTCTGGAAACCCCACTGAGCTGAGCCTGCAGAAACAGGACAGCGCTGGTGTATCTCCAGGTCCCTTTGCCAAAGCAGCTCCAAATGCTGCCAAACCTGCTCCAGGCAGTAGGTAAACACTCCTTAACCTGTGCTGGGCTCCCTGTGCCGTGGTGTTATGCCCAGCAGTGCCTGAGTTAGGAAAACTAAAGCTCTCCAGCACATCCCTAGGATGCCCAGCAGTCCCAGCAAGGAGAACATGCATGTTCTGCTACTCACCAGCCACTGGAATATTCCTTAATTACAGCCCTGCTCTGCAGAGGCCCCACGTCAGCCCTGCCCCTTGGTCCAGCCTCCAGCAGAGGGTTAAAATCCAGGCTCAGCACCAAAGCCCTGCTGGCTCCCAGGATGACCCAGCATTCATTTCCACTCACTCACCTTCCTGAGTAAGATGTCTGGGGCTGCTCCTGTCATCCCTCTGGGATAACACCCCTGCTTTTTTTCTTTCTCTTCCTGTTCTCTGGGCTTGTTTCTTTAGTCACGGGTCTTCACGGATGCCGTGGCCCCGCTTCAGACCTGTCACCCCTCAGAGATTCCCAGGCTGGTGAGACCCTGCTGGCGGGTGGGTGTTTTTTAATCCTCCTCCAGCTCAGATGCAGGATCTGTAGGAATGCTGAGGCAATTAGCACTGGCAGAGGTTGGAGAGCACCAGCAAAGCCTTCTTGCTCTGTGGACATGCAAGATGCAACCATCCTGGACTCACAGATACCATCACTCCGTCACAAACGAAGCCAAAATCTTCCCCAAGCAGTTTTCCAAGCTCCTGGGAAATGAGGCAGACAGTTCTCGTGGCTCCTGTCTTCTGGCAACGGGCGAGCAGGTCTCCTCTTGGCTCCCAGTGCTTGGCAGCAATTCCCTGGGGATAATCAACCCAGTAACTTCAGCTTTTCCTATTGGGAACTAGAACAGATGTCAACAAGAGGAAGAGGCACCACAGTGTGGCAGCGAGGAAGGAGGGAATGAAGAAACCGGGAACAAACTGCGCAAGGGCAAAACAGTCATTAGCAAATCAGTAATTGAAACTGCCTATTACATAAGTGGCTGTGTCAGCTGCCAGGCCTCTCTAAATGGATGCTTTTTGGGTTAAATTCCCCTGCAATCTTGGATTTTCCATCAGCACCCTCTGAAGGATTTCTTCACCGTCTCACAGAACGGTTCTGTGGGTGCCCGGAGTCGGGAATTGCAAATAAACAGCTCTATACTTAAAAAAAACCAACTTAAAAACTTAAAAGGCACAGTGATAATTCCCTGAATTGCAGGTGAACCCTCAGGGAAGTGTTGTGGCCAAAGAGAAGACCTGGCTTTAGAAAAGAGGCCATTCTGTAGCCTTTAAATGATGCCAAAGGTGATCCAATTTAAGGACAGCAGAGGTGATTTGTTTTGGATTCATTCAAACTTGCAGAAATTATTTGGGGGACCCACAAATGTCCCTGTGCTCTGGGGCTGGGTTTGCCCTGATGTTTGGGGTATGTTTATTTGCATGGAAAGCACCATACTCAGCCATTAAACTCTAAGATTTGCTGTTAATCACTCGGGTTTCATTTTTTTTCAATGCCCCCAAAAATCTTTACTGGTCAGTCAAAGCACAGAAACGCTGCCAGGTGACTTCCACAACCCATTCCTCACTGTGAGTAACGTGGAGTGAGCAGCACAAATATTCCTGGTCTGGCCTGTCTGCTCAGCACTAACAGAAACCCTCCAAAGGAGTCCCCAAATAACCCCCAGGAGTTACGGACCAGGAATGGTTTGTGACCAGAAGGAGCCCAAACTGGCCAAGGGATGTTCCCAGGGACTCTCCATCAGGAGCTTGAGGGACAGGACAAGGGGGAAGGGGTTCAAACTAAAAGAAGGGAAATTTAGGGTGGATGTACAGCAGGAATTCCTCCCTGTGAGGCCGGAGAGGCCCTGGCACAGGTTGTCCAGAGAAGCTGAGGCTGCCCCATCCCTGGAAGTGTCCAAGGCCAGGTTGGAGCAACCTGGGATAGTGGAAAGTGTCCCTGCCCACGGCAGGGGGTGGAACGAGATGGTCTTTAAGGTCCCTTCCAACCCAAACCATTCTATGATTCTGTTTTCTCGCTGAATTTACCCCAAATAAAAGCAGAAGTCTGCAAGTTCTTCACAACTCTTTAAATCCACATCTCGTTTGTTGGAGGGTCTCTGTTTTGCCAAGCAGATGTTCACCAGTCTCCAGCACACTTAAAGAAAAAAAGGGCCAAAAAAAAATTCCCAACCAAAATGAAAACCAAGTGCAGAAGAATATATTTAATTTCCCCTATCCACCAGAACCACAAAAACAATGGCAATAAATTCAAAACTCTGCAGGGGGGGGTGGAGACAGGAGGTGAGTCTGCCTTAACGTGTGCAAAAAAACCCCAACCTGGAAGCCTTAAACTCCTAAATTTTTCTCTTCCCTCGCTGTGCAACCTTGAACAAATCTTTCTTGCTGTCTCTCTGTTGCTTCATCTGTGAAACAGCCCTAATGACACATTGTCCAGAGGGTTAATTGGTGTTTGTATAAAGCCCTGGTGATGTCACTGCCCTGTAAGCACCACGATGAGTAGTGCTGCGATACTGCTCCTTAATTGCACCAGGGCAGGTTGGAGTCATCCTCCAGCACTTAAAAATATGCTTTTATGAGATATTCCTAGATCTCATCTCCCACTTGGAGGTGATCAGTACCTACTCCTGTGCCAGGGATGGAATTCTTGGTGCATTTAGCAGCCCTGCAGATAAATCCCAACGTGTGTAAGGGGTGCTGGTGGATCAGATGCCAAATATTTTGGCCTTTAGCTTATCAATGAGCTCCTTGCAATGCCCATTGCTTAATGTCACAGACTTTCTTCTCACTTCCTCAGCACGACAGGATCAGATCTTATGATTATTTTCACTTCTAGGCCTCCTTGTCCGAGATCTGTAGATCAGGAACACGTGTAATTTGTGTTTTCCATGCAAGCAATTGAATTTGCCTCCAGAAGTGAACGTACATCTGAGAGCTGAGATTTTTTCTGGAATTCCCTCTCCTCTTGGAGAGAATTCATTCACTCCTCACTGACAGGCCTACGATGCAAGTGATGCATTTTGTATTAACTTTGCAAAGTGTCTTAACACCAAAAACCCTGCTTTTCCTCATTCTCCCTGGCATTTTTGTCAGGAGTCTTCCAGCAGGTTTTGGCACAGCAAACATCAGCTTCCTGTTCTATTCCACTAAAAATGTTGACTTCGACTTGACGGATCAGCAGCTGCTGGGATGAGCAAAATGGATTCTCTTTGATGTGTCACAGAGTTCAGAACGTGCCCTGAGCATCCCTCAGGAGAAAACCCTCTGGGATACATTGCCATGTGTAAACTGTGAGATGGGACATCATCCTGTTATTCTGTGGGCCACAGAGAATCAGGCTTACGACTTGCTCTTATTTCTGATATTATTTCTGATACGTATTTATTATTAAATTGCCCAGAGACTGTGCTGGCAAATTCTAAGCATCATTTGTACCAACAGTTCCGAAAATAGTTCCAAAACCTTCTCTCTTCTTCTCCAAAGCTGTGTCCTCCTGCAAGGCTGCAGCCTCTCCAAAACCTTGCATCACAGGGAACTGCTTATCTACACCTGGACTGATCAGAGCCTGGCTGGAAAAAAGACTGGACTCTGATCCAAGAATTCTCGTGGCATTCAGTGAAGAGAAAGGAAGAAAACAGTCCAGGAGGAGGATTTACAGCTCAGGCTGAGTTTAGCAGCCGCTCTGAGTTGCTTAGTAAGCTCTATAAAGGCAATATTTTATCATTGAAGCTCAATTTCTCCTGTCAGCACTGGAAATGATTCCTTTAGGTCAAGGCAGGGGCGTATTTGTCACAGAAATGGAGCAAACAGACCGTTCAACGAGGCTCATTTTGTGGGGGAAACAAGCCACTGCTCAGCTCAACCAGGATATTCCAACAGGACTAAATTCTTCCTCTTCCGTTCTAATATTAATTCTATTTTAAACAAGTACCAAAATATATTTTGTCACAAAAACCTGCTACGGAATCGCAGCTGATATCTGGGAAGAATGTTTATCTGGAGAGATCTGGGCCTGGATTACCTGGCTTTTAAAGGAAGTTTGGCAATAAAGAAACCACAGCCATTATAATGGCTTTTGAAGGGATCCATCCATCTGCAAGGTAATGGCTTAATAAGATTCTAATGCCAGGCATTTGGGATGTGAGGAGCAGTGTAATCATACAAATGGCAAATCCCATGGGAGAGCACGTGGAAGCAGTGAAAGGCTCCAGGGGAAAGTGAGGAACAGTGAGGACAAAGGCACGTCAGCCCAGTTGTTCTTTGCTCCTGCAGGTGATGTCATTGCAAGGCCACTGAGGGCTGTGCTCCAATTATCCTCCGGGAAAGGCAGGATGGAGGCAGCTGGGAATGGACCCTCGTGCTGGAGCAGGTGGAATAAATAAGGAAGAGGGCTGACCTTTCCTCTTTCTGGCTCAGGAAGAACAGGACAAGGTTATTTCCTATGTCACCCTATCTCCTTGTCAGTCATCCCAAAGCAGGTCACGCCCCACCTCAGCCAGGAGAGGAAATCAAAGGGAAAAATGCTCTGCTTTCAGCAAATTTACCAGGGATTTAGCAGTGCTTATCTTAAATTACCTGGCATTTTATTCGGCTCACCTCAGGCCTGCTGCCTCCCCCGCCCCGAGAAAATTAAGTAAATCACAGTGATGTGATATCTGGAAATATTAATTCGTCCTAGAAATGAACAACATTGATTGTTATCCTCACAGCAGCGACGATGGAAAACAAAGGTTATGACTCATGTTTGACACTTGCTGATGGGGAACCTTTAGTCCAGAGAGCTCCAACTTGGTGACACCAAATGATTAAGTGTGCACGCTCCCAGTAAAGCCAGATAAATCACATTATCCCTTCTTTAAGCAGGGAGAAAAATGGAGCTTCAAAACAATTGAATAATTTCCTCGTGATCAGTGATGAATCAGTGGGACTCAGGAACCATCAGAGCCCTTCTCTGAAGCTCAAGATGATCACCCACGTGAAGCTGTTTGTGAACAACTTAGCAGTTCCCATTAAGAAAAATAATGAGGATCAGCTTCCCACGGAATCAAAGGGTTTGGAGAATTCTAGAAATTACTACAGTTCTACTAGAAAATAATATGCTGTATTTCTGTCATACTATGAAACAAGTGTGCATTATAGTGGCAAAAGGATCACTGCAGGAAAATTACTCAGTATGGTAAAGCAATAAAACCCCTCAGGAGGATGAAAGAGCCAAAAACGAGGAAGAGAAATAAAGAGAAAATGCCTCTAACTTGCCTTTTTGGGCAAAGATTAAAAGAGAGACAACTTAGCAGCACTTGATGAGGAAATCAACACAAAAAATCCATCACGGAAATGGCACTGCTTTTGGATGGGAAAGGATCAAAATGCTTTAATGCAAATGCCATTGCTCATAGTTTAGACCTGGAAGTGATGCATCTCACATGCACTTGAAACTGGACGGGAGTTCAGGGAGGCAGGATATAATTACTTGAACTAAATCTGGCCAGGGCATTCATATTCATGTTCTGAACTCTTACAGAAGGGTCTCAGAAGGTTTATTGGTTGAGGCTGTCCCTTGGGTTGAATGCCAGCTCAGAGAGTGGAGAACGTGGGCTCAGTCAGAGAAAACATGACCTCGGGATGGTGATTTAGTTCCTCGGTGTCTCTGCTCTCACCTGCACACAGGTGGGTACAACTGCAGCACACTGAGGTATCAGGGCTGGAGGGTCACTATAGAATCATGGAATGGGTTGGGTGGGAAAGACCTTAAAGTTCATCTCATCCCACCCCTGCCATGGGCAGGGACACCTTCCACTAGCCCAGGTTGCTCCAAGCCCCATCCAACCTGGCCTTGGACACTCCCAGGGATGGGGCAGCCACAGCTTCTCTGGGCAACCTGTGCCAGGGCCTCAAAGCCCTCACAGCCAAAAATTCCTTCCACAGAAGACTGAACAGCAGATATCCTTCTGCCTTTAATAAGGTTCAGAATCCCAAATTTCTTCTGTTGAAAGCCCTTCCCAAAAAAAAAAACAAAACACCTGACTTTGTAAAAGATTTGCATCCCCCAAAATGAAGACATAGTCTTTAAAAAGCTACTCCAGCAATATTTATTAATGCTTAAAAACAGTACAACCCAAAATCTTAATGAAGGCCTCTCAGAGAACAGTGTCTGGCACATGTTTTTATGTAGCATAAATGAAAAATGGCTTCTCCAGCACCACTGAGCAACTTGCAGCTGTGGAAACACTGACAACAGCAAGGTTCATAAAAGCTGCTCCCTTGCCCAATGAGAGAAGATGTCTCTGCGGCTTCCTCAGCTAAATCACCTCTTACTCAAGGGATAAATTCTTCAAGGTGATTGTTCTTCCTTAACAACATCCTAAAGATTCATTCTTTCCTTCCCTGTGGCTCTGCAAAAGTTCAGTCCCGTGCCTGACGCCTCCCAGCCCATTTGGATCAAGGTCACCACGTCCCCTTTGTTCCGAGGCCCTTGAAGAATTTTTCCCCCAATTTCTTCTCTCCTTCTGTGTTTCCCTCTGTCCAACTTCGCTCTCACCTTCAGTGTGCTTGGCAACCTCCACCCCTACTTGGGGTAGCACTCCCAGACCTCCTTCTTTACTGATCCCTGAGGCTTCGGCTTGCTCTGCATCTTGGATGTATTTTAGGGCAGGATTTGTCTGGCACCTTCCATTCCCTGAGGCCCCCGTTCCAGGAGCTTGTCAGGCGTGAGAGACCACAGGATGCTCCTGCGTTTATTCACTGGGCAATGATTTCTTTCAGGCAGCTTGTGCTTGTAGGCAGGAAACTCTTCACAGCAAGAAAATTCTGCCTTGGCACCTCCAAAATATTTATGTGGTGCCAGCTGGTGGCTTCAGACAGCAAATAAAATGAGCAGATCAGCACTCTCACCGTGATCCACGTCAGGGAACATATTATATGGGTGTGTAAAGTAAAGGAACACATTACAATTGACCGATCTTCCAATTCCACAGGCTATAGGGACTAAAAAACTAGCGAAAGGCCTAAGGAGTAGTTCTCTGTACTCAGGGAAGAAGTAAAATTCCCTGTTTTTTCTCACTGCTTAAGCAGAGAGATTGTTGGGGTGCCCTGTGCACGCCCAGGAGTTGGACACTGATCCTCATCCTGATTCTAACTCGGGATATTCTGGGAATCTATGAGACTGCTTCCCCACGGATACATCCAGTGTCATTCTGGGACACGAGAACCCTCCATCTCATCAGCACCCCCCAGCTCCGAGCTGCCTCGAGCTGTTCATCCAACATTCTCTCTCTTTCTGGACAATCCAAAGAGCAGCCATGGCGTTGCCACATTTACTGGACAAGATGCTGCAGCCAAGGACTTATCAAAGGCACCCACAAATAGGATTCTGATTCTATTCTGTGTATAGAAACCGCCCACGGAACAAATTCTGATTCCTCTTCTTCGTACCTGTCCTGAAAATCTGCAATGCTTTTATTACAATTGGAATTAAAGGGAAACTTTCTGCAGTGCAAGAGTCAGGCAGTTATGGATTTTTAAACAATAATACAAAGGTCTGTGTTCACAAGCATGTAAAGATGTTTTCATGATCTGCAACCACCCACGCGATCCTGCTGACAGGCTCATATCCAATTAAAAAAACAACTTTATGAGATAAAGAACCGTCTCCCTTGTCTCTGTCCTGGAGCTAATCACCTTCCAAGTCAATTTAACAGTATGCACTTACTTACTTGGAGCATCTAATGATTTAAAAACATAAATATGGAACGTCTAGTGACTCCCCAAGGCCAGGTTTTAAATATGCCTTCAAGACACGACAACAGCACCCCAAAGACACTTCACAGAGAGGAAGCTCTAGAGTGTGATTCATTTGCATGTTGGAAAACAACTGGGAAGAAAGAAACTACTGTGAGAGCAAAGTCTCATTCCACGCTGTCATTAACGTGGAGAAGAACATACCAGAGGGATTAATGGAATGTTAATGACAACACACTTGTGCATGAAATACTCCGGGCTTGGGGAACATTAGGGACAATGCCAGAGGTGGAAGTGGGAGCTCTGGAATCCCTTCAGCATCCTTCGCTTCAGTCTCCAGGTTCACGTTTCTCATATTTCCAGACTTAGTAGGAATTCCAGTGTAAACACACACAAAAAATAGACAAAATGGTGTAGCTGAGGAAAAAACAGGTCCTCAGGTCAAAGGGTATAAAATTAATCTGTGTTATCCTGCATGAGCTGCCCTGAGGAATTTATTAGGTGAAATACCTGTAGGCTAACAGAGCATTCCAACAATACCTTGTTTTATACAGTGTTTTAAATCTTATATAATCCTATATAAAGTATAATAATAATTTTAAACAAAGACTTCCTCCTGTCCTGCAAAATATTTGTAAACTGAGAGCTCAGATATGAGGATGAATCAGTGCAAGAGATTAAAACAAAACAGATCAACTATTGCTCCTGGTTTTGAAGCAAAACATTTTTTCCTTGAAACATTTCACGGCTTCAAAGTCCAAACAGTTCAAGGAAAAGGATTTGGTTTGATAAACTTCACTAAATCAAAAAGACTTGATGTGGCCACAGGTGGGACTTGTGAACACTGTGTATGGAATATCCCGTTACTGTGACTGAAGTCTGAGGGAATCACGGAAAGTAGGAGACATTCAAAACGAAACTACCATGAAGTTAATTTTTTTACAGCCCTCGGCAAACTGAAAACCCTAAAATCATAGAATCACAGCATGGCTTGAGTTGGAAGGGACCTTAAAGATCATCTCGTTCCAATCCTACCACCTTCCACTAGACCAGGTTGCTCCGAGCTCTGTCCAACCTGACCCGGAAATTATCAACCAAACTAACCAAATATATTATCCCACTAAAATTAAACAGAAGTGCTTGTGCGAGATGTCTGAGGGCACAATATCTTCCAGTCCTAACTGTAGAAAGAAACTGAAACTTAAAAACGTACATGCGGTTTCAATTTCCATTTTCACTTAACACGTAATGACATCACAGCCATTTATTCACTTCTCCTTCTTGCTGCTGATTTAACCTCCCCAAACCCACGGCAGGAGAGCAAATCTGGACAACAAGGTTCTGTTTGATTGAGATCGAAACCGGTTCTACTAACCAAGAACTCAACAATTATACGGGCTACCAGTGCCCTCTGTTGGGTACCAGGGAGCGCTCGAGCGCCGCAGGAATCACTCACATGGGAAATGCCTGAAATTTCTGGAGCAGTAAGGAAAATTCTGCCCTTTTTATTTGGTTTTTTTGGTTTTTTTTTTTGGCAGAAAAAAAGAAGCCCATCCAGTCCCACCCGCCGCCACGGGCAGCGACACCTTCCCACTAGCCCCAGGTTGGTCCAAGCCTCATCCAACCCGGCCTTGGACGCTTCCAGGGATGGGGCATCCACAGCTTCTCTGGGCAACCTGTGCCAGGGCCTCAGCACCCTCACAGGGAGGAATTCCTTCCCCGATATTCCATTTTCCGTCAGTTCGAGGCCTCTCCCCCTCGTCCTGGCGCTACGTGCTCTTGCGAACAGTCCCTCTCCGTCCTTCACTTTACACGCCACACCGGGAATTCGAGGAGAATACTCGTATTTATAGCAAAAAAAAAAAGAAACAAAAAAACCCCACACGTATAGGGCAAATTCCTCAGGGAGAGCAAGGACCAGACAGCGCCGCGCTCCCTCCCGAGTAACAACGCCGAGCTGGCCCCTGATGCTCCTGGGGGGTTCCCTCCGCACCGGGGATACCCCGATTTTACAAAGCTACAGCGGAACGGCCACTCCTCAGCACACGGGGCACGTTTTACGGCTACTTTATTTAACCGCGACCGGCTGCCAGAGCTCAGGTGGGGGCGCGTTGGGACGACGCCCTCAGGGGACAAGGTGGGACCGCTGCGTGGTGGCACTGCTGGGGGG
>VZRE01008066.1:328942-405877 GCA_013396775.1 Cephalopterus ornatus
CCTCCCCGCTTCAGTCTCGCCGTCCCTCAGTCCCCCCCTCCCTGTGTCCCTCCGTCCCTGCCTTCCCCCCTTGTCTTCTTTCTCCTTCGCTCCTCCTGCTCCCACTGCATTGCCCAGGTGAGAAATTGCGTTTGCGGTCGTAGCCCTTTATTGTCCGCGTTTAAGATAACAAGTGTTCTTCCAGGTAAGGCTTTTGAGGCGCGTTAAAACCCCAGTGACCGCACTTAAAGCGTTAAAATGTTTCGGTGTGTTTTCGCAGGGCTTAATTCAAATTATTATTATTATTATTACTGTCATCGCGTACTGAGGCCTTATTTCAAATTATTACTACTGCTGCTACTTCAGTTTATTATTGAGAAACGTGAATAACACAATAATCGCGTCGAAGTAAGAAGGTACTATTTAATTCATATTTCAAAGTCAAAGCTGGCTCCTCCTGGGAAAAACTCTTGAGTTTTATGGTTTCGAGAGGTGTGGCTTCAAAAAAAAAAATAATGCTCTTATGTTTCAAGCAATGTTCTGCAGCGTTTCTGAGAAAAGGCGGGTTAAATGAGTTTATTCCGAGTAGAGGTGGAATATCTAACCACATTGCAACTGTTGCTCGTGGTTTAAATGTTATTTCTTTAATAGATTTTACTTGGCTGCTTGTTTGTGGAAAAGGAGTAGAAAGGGTTATAGGAATTTAACATATATTCCATGCCATATTGTGGGCATTGTCTTATCTCTTTATACAAGCTGTTTGTGAAATCTTTCCTTTTTTATTCCGTGTTTAAAGCCCAGTAATTCCCTAAACTTCTTAGGGGAAAGTGAGTTGAGCAGCAGTTGTTAATGAGTGTGTTCTGTAGGTGCATTATAAGGGCTAATTCTTTCTTTGTCTTGTAAACACCGTGGAATTTCCTCCCCTCACACTGACTTGTCTCCCTTTGGATGGGGTTTTATTTCTCTGGAAGAGAATAATCTGGCTCAGGAGTTCCCTTCTGGAAATTCAGTCCTTAGCAGGTAGCAGATTTAATTCCAAGTCAGCAACGAGATTATTGTGGTTTGTTGCTTGTTTGTGGTTTTTTTTTTAAGATAACTGGATGTGTAGAAACAGCAGATGAATTTAAAACACGGGTAAATTTGTGGAATAGATATCAAAGCTGAACAGGGAAAATTAGTTACTCAAAAAGACCTTTAGAACAGACTATCCCAAGCTGGAAGGATCAGCCAGTACAGATGTCTCTTGGGACTGCGTTAGTTAAGATCTTGCCAGTTAAAAAAGTGAAGGTTATTCAATTTATATTTTAAATATGAAGCGGATTGTGCAAAAACCTGGAGCAGTGTCCCACGAGTGACAGTAGCTCTGTGTCTATTAATACTGTATTTATATTTTTTTTTAATTAGATGAGCAACAACAGTAATAAGAGAGCACCAACCACAGCAACCCAGAGGCTTAAACAAGACTACCTGAGAATTAAGAAAGATCCAGTGCCTTACATCTGTGCAGAGCCCCTCCCATCCAATATCCTCGAATGGTAAGAGTGGGAACGAGAACTGGAACAAGATCTTCCAGGTCATCAAGTCCGGCTCCTTCACTCCTCAGTGTGGGAATCTCAGTGTGGGGAGGTGGAGTGGGAAACTTGGGCTGAATGGTTAGATCCTCATTTTTTTTAGGGGTTTCGGGGGCTGGTTGTGTGCTGGATCCATTGTGTTTCCGTTCCCTTCTTTTCCCAGGCACTATGTTGTGAGGGGACCTGAAATGACACCCTATGAAGGTAAACGCTTGATTAAATGCGATTAGATGATGGCTTGAACGGGCAAAATAGAACTGCTGGAAACAGCTCCAAAATCTGTCAGTGGGAAAGCTTGTTGAAAAGAGATGGTGATGCTGCTGTCAGTAATGTTTCTGTTATCAGGGGGTTTAATAAAATAAAATTGAGGTGAAGATGAAGACAGAGATCTTTCCTATTAAATTGCTTAAGGTTTTGGAGCAGATAAGCTCCCTTTAGAGAGTATGTGAAAAAGATCATTTCAAGAAGTCCCATTTTGTTACCACAGAAATGTTCTCGGTGAACTGAGACATAAAAATTCTCTTTATGAATTTCTCTGGAGAAAGTTCGAAATGTAAAAGCCTTGTTAATTTGTGGTAGTCACAGTGTCTTCTGGAGCCTCTCAAAAATGCCTTTTTGATTGGGATTCTTCATAGGGTTGTCTTTGCGCTTAGTTTCTGGAAAAAATAACCCATTTTTATTGTATTAAAGACACTTTGGCTGGTTTTCCTTCAATGTATTCCAGACTTGACAGCAGCAAATACTGTTTGTAAGAGAGAATGTGAGAGAATTGCCTCCAGAGTAAATCTGGTGCAGGTTTGGGTTGTAATTCCCTTGTTTTAGGGGCACAAGATGAAGAGTTTGATCTCAGTGAGAGGGGGAGAAGGAGACAAAAGCCAGGGGGTTTATTTGGCCCATTTTGAGGAGCAGTTTAGGATTTAATCTTCATGCAAAATAAGTAATTCCTCTCTCTGTGTAATGCAGGTGGCTATTATCATGGGAAACTAATATTCCCCAGAGAATTCCCTTTTAAACCTCCTAGTATTTATATGATTACACCTAACGGAAGGTTTAAGTGTAACACAAGGTAAGGACCTTTCTCTAACACTTAAGCAATTAACACCATTTCAGCACCGTGCCGAATGTGTGACGATTTTAATGGCAAACCCAAACCTCTGGCTGTGTTTTTGAAGGTTGTGTCTTTCCATCACCGATTTCCACCCGGACACGTGGAATCCAGCTTGGTCAGTCTCCACAATCCTGACGGGCCTCCTTAGTTTCATGGTGGAAAAGGGCCCCACACTGGGCAGCATAGAGACATCTGAGTTCACAGTGAGTTCAGAGGGTCTGAGGTACCTTGGGGCAGCTTTGGCAGTGGGAAAACAGCAGCAGCAGCTGCTGGAATTTTGATATCTGAGAAATAAACACTGTGGTTGGGACTTTGTTCCTCCTTCCTTCCTCTTGACGTGTCGGCCAAGCAGTCACACTAATACAAAACCCTAACCCCATGGGATGAAGAACTGAGAACCTCATTTATGTCTGTAAACGTGTTGTAGTGAATAATGTTCACAAGTGTGATGCTGTAAATGATAGAAAGCAGTTGCCTGGTGGTTTGCACCCTTCCTGGGGGAAACCAGGTGTTGAATTGGAGCAGAGGAATTTCTGTGCAGCTGCTGACAATGTTTGTTTCCTCCACAGAAAAGACAACTCGCTGCACAAAGCTTAGCATTTAATTTAAAAGATAAAGTCTTCTGTGAGCTCTTCCCTGAAGTGGTGGAGGTAAGGGAATTCAGCCCTACAATATTTGGGTTTTCTGGAGTTCTCAGTTTCTCTGTGTAGCAAACTAATCAGTCAGGATTTTTCCCAGACTGTGTCGATCCTGGATGCCTTTTGAAAGGTCTTAGTTATTGCACACAGGAGAGTGGGGAAAAGATAGACAAGAGCCTTTTTTCAGCTCTTTTCTTAACCGTGAGGTTTCTGGGCTGAGTTGGGAGAGCTTATGGACCTTCAGGTTGGATTCATCTGTTACCATTCACAGAGCTCCAGTTTAAAACCCATTCTCCCTCTTTGTCTCCTGGAAGGAGGCAATTTTTCTCTCTGTTCCTTTTCTTCCTCAGGCAGATCTAAATATGAACAGAGGGGTTTAATTGTGTTTTCTTATCAGTTACAAGAATGCCAGAGGATTGGAAATGCTCCCTGCAGGCCTGGTTTGCCAGTACCTAAATCCCTGGGAAACTGCAGACAGTAGTAGAGAAGTGCTGCTGTGTTCCAAGTACAGGCAAACTTTTAACATATAATACTTGCAGTCCTAATCCCTTTAAATTTCTCTGATTGCTTTCTTAATTTTTTTAAGTGTCTTGTGTTCAAAACAAGCAAGACTTTTGATGCAGGAATTTCTCATTTCTAAAAAAAAAAAAGCTGCCTCAGAAAACTAAAAATGGGCACAATTTTGGGTATTGGATAGGTCACCTTGGGAGTACAGTTGTAATGCAGTTAATTTAATAAAGAATTGTACCGTATTCTCTTCCTATGAAAGAAGCTCTGAAACCTTGAGAGCACCTAAAGCTCCATGACTTGAAATCCTTTCAGAGCACCCAGAGCTCCATGAATTTCACTTGCAGTCCGTTCAGGACATCCAAAGCTTCATGACTTTGACTTGCAGTCCTTTCAGAACACCCAGAGCTTCACGACTTTCACTTGCAATCCTTTCAGAGCACCCAGAGCTCCATGACTTTGACTTCCAATCCTTTCAGAGCACCCAAAGCTCTACCAACTTTCACTTCCAGCTACTCAGGTCTCTTCTCTTTCTCTCTCCAGGAGATCAAACAAAAACAGAAAGCACAAGAAGAGCTCAACAACAGACCTCCCTCCCTGCCTCTGCCTGACGTGGTGCCCGACGGGGAAGCCCACTACGGGCAGAACGGGATCCCCCTCCTCAACGGGCACGTGCCCCTGGCCCCTGCCAACCACCTCCAGCAGCCCAACCGCAACCATGGACTCTTGGGTGGGGCTCTGGCGAACTTGTTTGTCATCGTTGGCTTTGCAGCCTTTGCCTACACAGTGAAGTATGTCCTGAGGAGCATAGCCCAAGAATGAGGAGAGCAAATAAAACCCCAAGACCAAATTTTTAGCGGTAGTTGCAGAACGAGTGGGACTCTTTTTGGGGCCATCTTGGCTCTTTGACGCTGGGAGAAGGAGATTTGTTTTCGCGGGTGAAAACCTGGCTTGGCTGGTGGGAGTTGGAGTAGTTTTGGGTAGGCAGAAACTTTGCTGCTCTCTGGTAGTTTCTTCTCACAAGTCAAAGCATTATTGATGAGACACTACATTTCTAGTGCTTTGATTTTTAGAGCAGTTCTCCATCTGTCATTGAAAAATCTGAAAATCCTTGAGCAAATAAGGCTTTTTACTTCATTGTACGATTTTTAAAACTCCGCCATTTACTGCATATCGTTTTATTTTCGGTAGGGAAGAGTCTGTCCAGGTGTTCAGTGATTCACCTAGAGATTCCACGTGGACTGGGGAAGGGTTTGGTTAATGTGAACATTGATGCTACAGAAAATTGCTGGTTTCTTTTTTTTTTTCCAACTAGAATGACCATCATTTGCATATCTAGTCAGTAGTGATTAGATGAGTGGGAACATAACACCACAGCGTGTTAAATGTGTTGTCTAAATTGTCACAACGTCGTTGAAGGTTTTATTTGGGCTACAAGAAGTGCAGTTGTTGGCCTTCAGCAAGGGAAAAAAAAGCATTGGAATCAGCCTCTAGTGGGAACACCCCTATCCAGGGTTGTTTTGGATTTGTTCACTTAGGGATTTTCGTTTTGGGAGATGTTCTGTTGCAAAGTTGTAATAGTTCCTTCTGATCACAAGGGGCCACTGGTGAAATAATAATAAAACTGCACCCACCAATGGAGAGAGTTGACTGTGTGTTCCAAAATCTCTGCATTCCTCAGGCTGTGGTGATTGAGGCAGCCCCTGTCCTTGGGAAGGGAAAAAGGCAAATGAGTCTCAGTGACAAACCCAGCTTCCTCAGAGTCGGCTGAGTCCATCTGAAGTGTCACTGCCTGAATTAACCCTTCCAATTAGTTCCACTTCTCACTCGTTTAAAAAAAAAACATCTTCAAAATCCCCACCACCACCAAAAGCCAAACCCGGAATTCATCTGGAATTCTGGAAGCTTTCAGCGGTGAGGTCATCACTCTTCTCCTTTGGGTGACTGATAAATATTGCTGTTTGTTCACAGGCTTCCAGCACTGTGGGTAAACACTGAAGTTCAAAAGTCTGTCTGAAATTACTTTTTTTTTTTTTTTTTAAATTGAGTTTGCTTGATTTTTTTTTTTCTCCCTCCTGCTTGAATTTTACCCAAAAGTTTTGTTCCCAGCAGAGGCAAACTTGCTGTGCCTTTCAGAGCTGGCAGTGCTGCCTGGTCAGCTGGGGCAGGACACACTGTCAGCGCTACAACAACTGCCCACGGTGGTAGCAGGGATAAAAAGCTCTGCACTCACTGTATAGTCTTATTTTAAATATTCTAAAGAGCCCAAATAAATATTACCTCATGTGTCTAAGGAATGTTTTGAAACTGTCTCATTTCCCCTGTCAGATTTTCTCTCTCCCAGCTTGGTGGTATCTTGAATTACAAGCAGAAATGTCCTGTCAACCCATGAGCCAACAGCTCAGAGCACCAATAAACGTGACCAATTCTCTGCAATAGGTAGGAATTACCAAAATTAGCAGAACAGCTCTTGACTAAAGAAATCTTAAAGCAGTTCTTCCTGAGGTGAGGAAGGAGTCAGGGTGTGCGAGGATGGCATTTGGAAAAGGCTGGATTTTAAAAGTGTATTTATAAAATCTTTGATTACCTTTTTTTTAATTATTATTATTATTATTATTTTACCAAATCTTATTTATAACTATTTTTTTTTTTCATTTACCTCTTGTATGTGCTAATCCTAGAAACAAGTTGTGTGGGTCTGGGGGGTGTGCTGGGCAGGAGAGGGGAGTGCCGTGGCTTTTCCTGGAGGGCTGGGATTTTTGGGATGGCTGGTGTTTTTAATCCAGGTAGAAGGAGGGCTGCTTTGCCTCGTGGCTCTTTGTACCTCTCAAACCTCTTTGTGTCCTTGCAGTGCTTTTTCCTTACATTGCCAGACAGCAGCTTATGTTGGTTATCCATGTTTATCTTCCCTTCTGGAAGTCTTTATCCACAAAAACCGAGACAAAGGCAAGGAGACCTTGGGCAAGGGTGTGTTTGCACCTTCTGTGACCTCACCAAGCTCAGGGAAAAACAGCCAGAGATGGGGAAGAAAAGGCTTTTTATTCCAGGACAAGGAGTTGGCCTTAAGCTGCACCTGAGCACGTGAAGGTGGGTCTCTTGTTTTCAGGAAGTGCCACAATTTAGAAACAAAACCCCCTTTGGTCAAACCCTGCACATGCTGCATTTTTATTTTTCCCCTGAGGATTGGTTGTGTTTAAAAACCCAAAACTTCCACAACTGCAGTTTCTATTGAGTACTCTGGATTTGGAGGAGGACTTGCCAGCCATTCCAGGGGCCATTTGTTGGAAGCTGGGAGCGATCCCTGACCCTCTTGCAACATTTTGATCCGTCTCCTTGCCTTTGGTAACACAAGATGTATCCCTCTTTGTGTAGGTTTTACTGATTTGTGGGTTTTTTAAGGCATTTCTAACTGCAGTACCTGATCTTTTTGTTTCCCAAGTCATTCGATGGAGGAGCCCAGGCAGAAATGTTCCCATGCCCTGAGCAGTTCATTACTCGATGGAATCAAATTAAAAGCTCTCCTTCGTTATATGATCTTGGAATAAATGTCTGGCCCTTTCACGCTGCAATTCCATAGGTTTCTGTAAAACTGTTAGGAATTGGTGGTAGGGAGCTTTCGCAGCTGGAATTACACAACATCTTGTGGTCGCCTTTAAAGATCTCTTTGATTTTATTATTATTTTTTTTTTAAATTCTGGATTTTTGTGTAGTCATCACCTTCCTCCCCCCCCCGCCCCCGAGATTCCAAGGTCATGGAAGTTCCCTTGCTACGAGCATGTACTGAGGAGTGGGAATGACTGCATTGTAATGTTTGTTCACAATAAACATTCATGAGAAAATGGATGCTTCCTGTGGGACTCTTTTTGGGAAAGGAATCGCTGGGAGGAAACTGGAATGGATGTATATGGATGAGAAAACAAAAACTGTGGCAAAACTGCATCTCTCCTGCATATTATTTTTTTTTTTTCCCTTCGATTTAGCTTGGTGTCCTTTATACCTCTCCCACCTCAGAAAGCCAAAGGAATGGGATGCTTCCTGCCCATCTGATGGATTCTCCAGCTTCCCTTCAGTCTGTGAGCACTCAGTGAGTCTTTTCTCCAGCAGAGCAAACTCATCCTAATTACAAATTATAATTATTCCCTTACGCCTTGTGCTTCTCAAGGTGTTTTTTGACTGTCTCTTGAGTAATTTTGGCCTATTAGTGGCTTATTTTGTAACCCACCCGGGGAGGCAAACGGTGAACAAGGTGATGATCCTTCCTTTGCAGCCAAGGAAAGCAGGAAAACCACGTTTTCAGTGGAAAAATCGCACAAGAGGGAGTCTGTGGAGAAGGGACTTACTGAAAAGGTTGTATGGGCGAGGAAAGAGGATGGTTTATGAGGGTTTATTGGGGACTTTTATCAGCGGGAAAAGCTTTGCCCCAACAGGGTTATTTCCCACCTCGTCGCTCCGAGGAGCCGCTGTGAGAGAAACCCTTGGAGGAGCTGCCAGTGGGGGGTTTTTCCCCCGTTTTTCCAAGTGTCTCGGCGTTTCCCTGGATTTGCCACCAGATGGCGAAGCGATCCCGCGCGGGTCGGGATCCGGCGGGTCGGGAATGCGGGGCTGGAGAGGCTCCGGCACCGTGGGATGTGGGCACTGCAGCTCCGAGCGGAGCGACCACGAACCCTGGGTGTGTCTTCCCAAAGCTGCTCTTTCGGTCGTTGGTTGTGTTCAGGTTTGTTCTAACAGCTTCAGGAATGGTGGAATATCCCGAGCTGGAAGGGGCCCACAAGGATCATCAGTCCGACCCCTGGCCCTGCACAGACACCCCAGCAATCCCACCCTGTCCCTGAGGGCATTGTCCAAACCCTCCTGGAGCTCTGGCAGCCCTGGGGCCATGCCCAGTGCCCTGGGGAGCCCGTGTACATTATCCAACAGCCTGAGGTTATGTTGGATTATCACAGAATCCCAGAATGGTTTGAGTGGGAAGGACCTTAAAGATCATCCAGTTCCACCCAGGGACACCTTCCACTGGTCCCAGGTTGCTCCAACCCGGCCTGGGACACTTCCAGGAGTGGAGCAGCCACAGCTTCTCTGGGTAACCTGTGCCAGGGCCTCCCCATCCTCACAGGGAAGGATTCCTTCCATGCTCCAGACCTCTATCTGGGATGAAGCAGGAATGGGGGGGGAGGGTGTGTCAGCCACTGTATTGGCTTCAAAAATCCCCATCTCCGTGCCAAGGCTTAGGAGTTGTTCCTTATGTCTACAGCAGATAACTGGGGGAATCCCAGCTTTTGCCCTTTTGCCCTTTGGATATTATTCCTGGCATAGTCAGGTAAGGCCTATCTTGGATAAAACTGCAGAAGTGGAGACTGAAAGATCGGATCAGAAGTTCCTTTCCTGACTCTTCAGTTCCCTCTCTGGCTCTGTGCACACTTACGGTGTTTGCAAACACTCCCTTTGGGTTCTGGCACAGTTTGGAAATCTTAACGTGGCTTCTTAGAACATTTTCTCTGCTTCCCAACTTTCCTCATGCAGGATTGATGTTGTTATGTTCTTAACCATCCCTGGGAGCGCTGCAGTGGTGCTGAGCTCCAGGGAGAAGCTGTTTGCCTTTCATGGAATCGTTAAAGTTGGAAAACTCCTTTAAGATCATCAAGTCCAGCTGTTGACACAGCACCACCGTGGTCACCACTAAACCACGTCCCCACGGGCCACATCCACAAGGTTCCTGAACGTTTCCAGGGATGCTGATTCCACCACTTCCCTGGGCAGTCCCGTTCCAAAGCTTGACAACCCTTTTCCATGAAAAAAAAGTCCCTGATATCCACCTAAACCTCCCCTGAGGCCATTTCCTCTCATCCTGTCACTTGTCACCTGGGAGAAGAGCCCGACCCCACCTGGCTACAACGTCCTCTCGGGGAGTTGGAGAGTCCCTTCCCAGTTTACTCCGAGATCTTTGAGTTGCTGTGCTGTGGAAGTCCCACCTCAGGCTTTATTATATCCTTAATTTTACTTTATTTTCTTTTTTTGCAAATAGGGGTTGGATGCTGTGGATGCAGTGGCAAGGCCTGGGAACTGCTGCGGCTGGGATGGGAACTGCAAGGTGTGCAGTCTCCTCCAGGTTGGAAATCTGGGATTGCAGGGGAGGCACCGGCTGTGCCAGCCCTTGTTTGAGCCCAAAGTCGGGAAAAGGATGTTTTGGGGAGTTTATAACAAAGTCCCCAAGGCCCCCAGCCCCTCCTGGCTGCCACTATGGCACAGTCCCATCACTGTCACCATGTCCCCAGGGCTCTGTGGGGCTCAGACAGGGCTCCCTGTGGGTGTCCCTGCAATGTCACCACGATGTCCCCGATGTCCCCAGCCCCTCCTGGCTGCCCTGCATGTGCTGCCATGTCACTGTCACATCACTGTCACATTGTCACCACATCCCCAGGGCTCTGTGTGGCTCCGCTGGGCATCCCTGTGGGTGCCACCATGACATCACCGCAATGTCCCCAATGTCCCCAGCCCCTCCCGGCTGCCCAGAGATACCTCTCCAGGTGCCACCACCTCCCACCGTGTCACTGTCCCATCACTGGCCCTGTGTCACCACCTTCTCAGAGCTCTGTGTGGGATCCCCTGGGGCTCCCTGTGGGTGCCACCACTATATCACCACGATGTCACTGCAATGCCCCAAACATCCCCAGACCCTCCAGGCTGCCCAGAGCCACCCCTGTGTGTGCCACCGTGTCACTGTCCCCAGTTTATAGCCGAAACCAGCAATACCTTCGCCGTGGATCAGTTGGGATTGATTCCCCCCCAGCCCGAGGAGCTGCTGCTGGCATTTATTTGGCTGCTGGGCTGGGGAAGGGGCTGCTGGCAAAGCCGGGAGCTGCAGCCCAGTCCAGCCCAGCCCAGTTAAGCCCAGCCCAGCCCGCTGCAGCCCTGGCTGTCCCTGCCTGCCGTGGTGTGTGGAGCTGTCAGGCTGTTTAGCTGGGATATGACAGATTGTCCTATTAATGTGTCATCAAGTGCACTTTTACAAATTCATGGCTTGTCTACAGCTAACCTGAAAAAAAAGAGGCTTAAGTATGAGAAGGCGCCAAAGAAAGTTAAATATTATTAACAAATAAAGTCTGCCACGTAGTTTTGATGGAATGTGAGCTGGTTGGGGGAGGGGTGATGTGCTGTTAACTCTTGAGTTGCTGGGTAACCTCCTTTCTTACTTCGTTCTCTTTCCTAAACTCCATTTCTCCCCAAAGATGCTGTAAAAACATTAAAAATCCGTGCTCTACTTGTTGATTTTGCAGCTCAGGTTGCTTGTGCCTCAGTTTCCCTCAGCCATATTAACAGAACTTCGCTTCTGACCCACCAGTCTTTATTCTACCTCTTGATTTTTGCCGCTCAGATTGTTTGTGCCTCAGTTTCCCTGAGCTTTGCTCCTGGTCCACCCTGGCTGCAAAATCCAAGGAAGATCTGTGCTGACAGTTATCACTTGGATTACAGAAGTTATGGTACAGGAATTGCCAAAATAAAGCAAATCTCTTGTTTGCTGGCTGCATAAAGGGCTTTAAATTATGTGATCTTCAACTTTTTATCATTCCTGGACTTTCTCGCGGCGCAGTCTCAGGGAAATCTTTGCAGTAGAACAGGACTATTTGTTCCAGGTGGTGGGGAACTGGTAGAGATTTGCAGTGTCCAAGTACATCAAGATCCCTTCCTGAAGTGCTGGGAGGACACGGGTAACCTTTGGGTTTCTGGGATTTTTAACAAACAGCCCCCCCGAGCCACCCTCTAATGGGAGCTGGGGGAAAACAGGGAAGAGACTGGGAAATCAGGCAGGATTCTGTTATCCTTGTGTGTGAGTGCTTATTCCAAGCCACATATTTCTAGCTCTACCACACACTCCTGTGCAGCTTTACAAACTTCCCAGAAAAATGGTGATTTCTCCGAGATAATGAAGGGGAGGGACAGACCAGGGCTGAGGGGAGGGAGCAGGGAATGGGCACTGATTTAAATCTGCCTGGCACACGGGCCAGCTCCACTTATCAGGGAGTCTAATAGGAATGTGAAGAGAATAGGCTTGACAGCTCATTAGAATGTGATCCCTCCTCTTTTTTTTTTTTGCTTCTTTTCTTTTTTTTTTTTTTTTTCCTTTTCCTTTTCTTGAAGTTGATGGAAACTCATTCAGGAAAGAAGGGCTTCTTTGCCGAGGTAAGGCAGCAGCTGAGGAGGGTTTTGCCAACCTGCAGCCGAGGAAAGGAGCAGCAGGAGAAATCAGACCTTCAGAGGTACCTGAAATCCTGCCCGGCGTGAGGGGAGATGAGGATGCAAAAGCCACGAGGTTCTGCACCCTGACAGCTGCTGCTCATCATCCAAGAGAAGGGAAGAGAAACTCAGCTAAGGAAGGAGACGAATTACACTTGGGAAAACTTGCTCCCAGTGGACCTGGGGACATCCTCAGATTCTTTGTTTCTCCTTGGTTTAAGTTTAATGACATGAGAAGTCTCTTTTCTCCCGGCAAGGCTGAGCACTCGGCTGAGCTGTGATGCTTCCAGCCCCTCCAGAGGAGCACTGGCTGTAGCAACCTTGGATTACAGCTCTCCAGCATCCTGAAGGGGAAGGATGAGGACTTGTCACTGAGGAGGGGGAAGGATCATCCCAGAGGGAACGGATGGCGCTCAAACCTGCTCTGAACTGAACACGATGCTTCAAATGGCAGAAAGTGAACTCTCCTGGTGAAGAGGAACAACCAGAGCACCCCCTGATGAGTTTGTGTTGTCAGCTCTGGCCTGAGCAACTGTTGCCCAGAGCAGTTTGACTTCTCGTAGTTGAGTGCATTTAGGACAAGTCTGAAGACTTATTTGAGGGAGGTAGAGGGGAGAGCAACACTTCAAGGTGGGTGGCAGGACTTTTCAGGGCCTCTTGTATTTATGTAAAGCTCCCAGAGGCTGAATGGACTCACCTCCTTCTCCGAGTGAATCCAGATTTTAAACAAGTTTATCTGTACCATTTCCATGTGTCCTGCTTGAACAGAGACCTCTCAGCGAGCAGCACATCCACTCTTGCTGCCCATCTGACACTGCATAGCCCAGAGGATCTTCTTTAGCCCTTCTGACCTCGTTATTTTTCATTTTTGTAAGAGAGGAGTCTGTTCCTTTACTGGTGGTGAAGGCTTTTTTCGTGCTTGGACTTGGCTCCTCCCTCCCTTTCCAAAATGAAGGGGTGCACCTGGGTGTTTGTGGCAACTTTACTTTGTCAGCAGTTTTGCCTCTTCAGGGTTTCAGCAGCAAAGAGAGAGAGGAAGGTGAAGAAAGAACCTAATCAGTACACAGAGCCCTTCAACACCACCCTGTCCAACAGCGAGGAGCTGCACGGGCATCCCAAGGTGGGTGTTTGTGTGTTGGCAGAGCTTATTCCTGCCAGCAGAGTGGTGCTGGTTCCTTTTTCCAACGACTCAAGGCAGTCTTGCTAAAATGCTGTTTGATTTTAGAGAGAAACGTTCCCTCTTTTGCCTTTGCATGACTGATTTTCTGGCTTACTGGAGCAAACGCTGGAATACTACAATTTATGGTTGTTTTTTGGAGCACGCGTGACTGAAGTTCCAGTCCCGTTGTAGTTGATTAAGGGTAAAGACATTTTAGAGTTCTAATGTATGAACAGTGTCAGAAACAACTCAAAATTAAGGCAACTGGGCTATCACAAGAATGATGCTGTGATTTTAAAGTGCCTCTTGCGGGCAAAGTCTTAACTCTCTGAAATGTTATTTCAAACCTTTCTTAAGCAAACACAACACTATAAACATCTCAGAATGCCAGAGCTTTCTCTGTACAGGAGAATGTGGCTGAAAATCAGAGATGAGAAAGTTTTGGGTGCAGTCAGGTGATGTGTTTAGGGTGGTTGTGGCTCTTAGGAAAAGGTTCAGGGTGGTTTTTAGTCTGTGTGTAAATGGGAAGTGAAGCCTCTGTGTGTGTGTGTGGTACCTCAGGGGCTGTAGCTGGCGAGTGAGTTTGGCAGGGTAGGATCCCTCCAGTGAAATGTTTGGGAGAATCAGCCAGAAAACTTCCACTCGGTTGCTCAGAGCCCCCAGAATCCTTTAGGATGAATATTTGCATGGAATGCTTGGGCAGAAGAATGCTTGGGAACAGCAGAGGGGCTTCAGAGAATTAAGAGCAGGTTTTAGGATTAGGAGCAGGATGTAGTGGTAGGGAGACTAGAAGAGTGAGGAGGGAGTCTCCCCTATGACACAGGCTCTCTCCCCCCCCTGCTCACACAAAAATGTCCCTTGTCAGGACAGAGTGACCTCTCAAAGACGACTTTGATCAGCAGCATTAGGGCTGGGAGTCACTATAGCAATGGAGGAACAGACCTGCCAGGAACTGGGGCATGGCCGAGGGGGCAAGCTGGAACAATTGGGCTGACATCCCAAATATCCCACTCCGGGCTGTTGTGAGAGTAATTGGTTAAGGTTGGGCAGGTCTGGGGAATAGCCCTGCATATAAAAGCTGGCTGTGCCCTCCGAATTGTCCTCAGGGGCCGTGAGCAGCCTTCCTGCAGCTCCTTTTTGTGTGCGTGTGCGTGTGTGTTGCAGGGCTCTGTCAGGACAGGTTGTGCACACACTGAATTCTTGAGGTGCTTATAATCAATCACTTCTGCTCTCCCCACAACTGCTTCACTCTGCCCTTGCAGAGGGGCCAGACACAGATCTGGTGCGACTCGACTGGAGTTCATTCTGGAATTAATTTGCCTTGATGTGAAGTGTATTGGACCACGGGCAGGATAGATCCTGATTGCAAAAACAAGCAGGAACTGGTCCTGGTTAATTCTGATACAGTCACACATCCACTGGGGCTGGGAAAAAACTCTCAGAGACTCGTGGGCATTCATTAAAGCAGACATTGTTTGGAAGCTGCAGTTTCTGTGTTGAAATGCTTTGCTTTAAAATATCCATGGCAAAGGTTTGGCTGCAGGACGAGCTCAGCTCCGGCAGGTTCTGTTTAGGAAGCATTGGGACAACCCAAACCTTTGATGTCAATCACTCCCCAAATTCTGCAGAGGGTGAACTTTTCTCCTTGAAATCCGTTTGAGCTGAAGTCCAGGATGGTTAAATATTGCTTTTAAACAGCGTATTTTTGTATTTTATGTGTTTATGTAGCACCTGCCCAGGGCTCAGGGAGGATTTTACACCAGCTGTAAACGCAGTGCTTAGGAACTGCCACCACTTCTGGGGTAAAAGTCGCTTTTTACAGCAAACCATCACCATTTATATTCACTAAGCGAAGAAGTAAACCAAGAGTTAAGGTGTCCTTACCTAATGTGAGGTTGTTCTCTGTGGAAAACTGATCTTTTAGAGCTTTGAAGGTACCTTTGAGAGCAGCTTTGTTTCATGAGAGGATGCCCTGCACAGGAAAGTGAAGCAGCAGCAGTGTCCCGTTTAATCCTCTGCAGCACATAACAGGAAAGATGGAATTTTTGTGGCCTTGAGCAGTAAAAATTAAAGCTGTGTTTACCTTGGAAGACTCTGTGGCCAAGTGGTAGGTTTATCAGAGCGGGGAATGAATTACGAGCTGGGAGTAGTGATTTTTATTCCTACTGTTGAAAAGGTAGATGTGTTTTCCTTCTAATTAAGCAAAACAGTTTGGGACAAAACTCTCTTGGGAATTCTTTTAAAACAGGAGTGGAGAAAGCTCCCCTTTAACATTCACAGCCCATGAGTCATGTGGCAAAACCTCTCCTAAAACAGGGAAGCAGAAGCCTCAAATCTGATAAACCTGATATTTCCGTGGAAATAGTGAGTCTCTTGGAGTTTTATTATTTAATTTTTTTTTTTTTTTTTTAAAAATAGGTTTTCTCCAGTCTTATCTTTGAGCTGCTGACAGTGGGATGTGCTTGCCAAGCACAGGAGAGGTTTCTCCTCTGACACAGATGGACTAAAAGAGAGAGGGAGAGAGAGAGAGAACATGAGGGATGGATGCAGAGGTTTGAACCTACTGGATCTTCTCCCTGTGACTGTGTTTGGTTGAGCACCTGCAGCTGCCACTTGCCAGAGCTGCCTTCCCCTGCCTGCACATGGGGCTTTTTAGAGCAAGGAGGGGGTTGGATCCCCAAATCCCAGAGTGGTTTGGGCTGGAAGGGGCCTCTGGAGCTCATCCAGTCCAACCCAGGCAGGGTCACCCGGAGCAGGGGACGCGGGAATGGGTCCAAGTGGGTTTGGAACGTCCCCAGAGAGGGAGGCCCCACAACCCCCCTGGGCAGCTCTTCCAGAGCTCTGCCACCCTCACGGAAAGAAGTTCTTCCTCGTGTTGAGGTGGAACTTGTTGTGTTGCAGTTGATGGCCTTTGCTCCTCGTCCTGTCTCTGAACAGAGTTTGGCACCACCCCCTTGACGCCCCTTGGAGATGTTTGTGTGGATATGAGCAGGACAACCCCTGGCTGTCCCTTCCAGCTGGAATCCTGTCTCTGTCAGAGCCTTGCTCTACCTGCTTTATTACTTAAATCTCCCCGAATTATTTCTTGGGGGTCTTTTGCTTCCAGTTGAAAGCGGGAGCTGGTTCCATGACGTTGCCCAGATTGGTTTCTCCCCTGCACAGAGATTTCAGTCTGAGCCTGCAGTGCGTGACCGCAGGGGGAACGGAGAATGGGATAAAAACCACGGGAGAAACTGGGCTGTGGCCCACCTGTAACAGATCTTGTTCTCTTTGGTTCTGTATCTGACATTCATGTCTTGCTCCGGAATATTATGAGCAAATAACACAGAATCCCAACAATTCCTTGCGGCCCACGTGAAAATCCTGTTAAAAACGTGGCGAGAAACATGATGTTTTCTCACCCAGAATGACCTGCTCCAGGAGAGTCGTTAAACTCATTAAGGGTGTGACCACTGCGAACTGTTTGTGGTTGAGTGCAGGGGGAAGTTGCTTGAGGAGTGAAATGTAATTTTTAATCACAAAACGCTGTGGGAATTTAGGTAGGAATTCCCTTTTGGATTTGGCTGAGACACCAAACCTAACGCTTCTGCTCTAGGGAGAATTCTTGAGAGATCTTTAAAAACCACAAGTGGTCAGGACCTTGGTTTTACATCTCATTAATAATTAGGAGTGTGCAGAACTGTAAGTTATTAGCAGCTGACAACAGGGGGTTTCATGCTAAAGTAAGAGTGCTCTGGCACTTTGTGTCCTGGTCCAAGTAAAACACACTACTGAAATAAATTATTCACTCTTCATTTCATAATGAAGCTGACAATACTCTTGCTGGTGTAAATCAGGGGTAACAACAACACAGAAATATGTGTATTAAGGACATTAAAACACTTAATCGAGTCCATTTTGTGCCTGGAAGTTAAATTGAAATTAAACAAAGAATTCTTAAGGATAATTTTCTCCCAAATGGGCAAATTCACAGATAACTGAGCAGAGTTGCAGGGCAGTCACTTCAGGCATGGACTGTGGACTGGAATGGTTTGGTGTCTGTTCCTGGATACACTAATTGCAGGTGGAAAGGATGCTTTCCTCTCACAAAATTACGATTTCTCATGCTTTCTTTCCATCCCAACCCACTCTGAGATCACGTTTTAGGTGTACAGATATGCTCCAAGGCGGCGTTGCCTTTTTTCTTCTACCCGCCCAGACCCTGGAAGGACTTTTGTCCCTTTCCAGTGGTTTTTTTAGACTGGATCCCAATATCCTGGATCCCAATATCCTGGAGCATCAGAAAAGTCCAGATGCAGTTCAGAAACCTCTCGGGACCCAAACTCTGCTCTTTGAGTGTGGATTTCAGCTTGCAGTTTTCTCCCTGTGGCTGAGCCCTGGATGTCCCTGGCAGCGGGAGCCAGAGAGATCCCCAGGTTCTGCTTGTGCCCAGCACCTAAATTACAGCTCAAATTGTCTTACAGTGAGGGAAATCAGGGAGACAACGGGCTAATTCCTCTGCAGCGTCGCCGGCTGGTCCTGGAGTGCAAGGAGCCACTGTGTTCAGACTCCAAAGTTGGGGTTAAAGACCTGGTTGAAAGTTCTTTAAGAATTGCTGGCAAGGCTTCTGCTGGTTTTGGAGGTGCTTTTTTTTTTTAAGGAGCAAGGCCTGATTTCCCTGGAGTTACCAGGAGGGTTCCTCCTGACTCCCGCGGGGTGTCTTTGCCCTGCAGACACCAGCCCAGGAGGGACAAGTCCCCTCTGGGATCCCAGGGCTGTGCTCAGTCCCCGCTGGTACCTGAGTTGGCTGCAAGGTCTCTCCTGGCTGCTGGAGGCTCCTGCTGCCAAGAAAAACAGAGGCTTGCCTGCTTATTGCTGGGATTGCTCATGCATGCCGTAGTAATTAAATAATAATACCACGAGGATGGAACATTCATTTTAGCTGTCAATCAGCCCTGTGCTGGAGAAACTGGGGAGTGCCGCCAGTGTCTTGTGGAGGGAGCTGTGATTTAACCAAGCCACTGCAGAGGGGTGGGATTTTTTATTTTTTACAGGTTTGTTTTTTGTTTTGGTTTTTTTTTAACTTTTTATATACTGCAGGAGGGGTTTTTTTATTTATTTTTTTTCTGGGATGTGCCATCTGGATTTCTTTTCTTCTCCCTCACGAGATGTCTGCTCTGGCCTGTCCCTTCGCCCCTGAGTCCCTGCCACAGGAACAGCCATTTCTGAGGGATAAACTGATTTTATTTTCATTTTCTCTGCTGGCTGCTGTCGCAGCACTGAGGGAACACCCTGCCTGAGCCAGGTGCTTCCATTCGTAAGTTGTTTCCTTCTGCTTTGTGAACTGATCTACGGCTTCGCCACAAAAAAAGGCACCTGCTGCCTTTGGGCAGAGCCCAGGAAGGTTTTAACCTGCCTTTATGAGCTTTGTAAACTGAAATATTAATAAAAGTCCTGTGCAGGTGGCACCTCGTGGTGGTGATGCTGCACCCCTGCGTGTTCAGGTGAGGTGGGGCAGGAAAGAACCAACTTCTCCCACTAAATCTCCACGAAAACGATAAATCTATTTCATGTTGTTATCAGATAAACTGCACCTGCTCCAAGGACTTTTGTAACCTTTATGGACATTTGCCTCTGGGTTTGATGTTTACGTGTTTCAGGGCATAAACCTGCACCGAAGGACTCTTTTTGGAGAGCCTTTGCCTCCATTCTCCTGCTTCCCAAAAATCTCCACTCAGGCAACTCGTGGGAAGACGAAATTGTTTCAGTGAGGTGTCTGATCCCACAGTACCTGGGATTTCTGTGCTGCTCCGTGTACATCACTTCCCAGTGGAATTTCAGAAAGCAATTTAAGCGCCAAGTAATTAAAAGGGCAAATAATAAATTAGCTACAACAACCTACCAGAAGTCCTTGGCTGAACACAAAATTTGTGGCTGACTATAAATGTGGTTATACAGGTAAAAAGTCTGATTTTGGTACAGAAATAATGAACTAAACTGCCTTGCTCTTGGTTTTGGTATAGACTAAATTTGTGGGGAGTGTGGATAACCATAACCCCGTTTAATTCAACCAGAATGGATATGGAGAAATGTCTCAGGGTGTCCCTGATTTTATGGAATTGAGGGAGCTGGCTCCACAGAATTTGAGGTGTTTAACAACCACTCTTGCTCATCTCACCGCACACCTGATTTCTGGGGAGCTGCTCGTGTTCTGCTGGTTTTTCACAGCAGATCCCACGGAGACTCTGGTCTTTTCCCCCTCAAAATGGGCTTGCCCTGTTATTCCCAGCTAAAATTTGCAATCCTCTGCTGCTCTCAGGGGTATGTGTGGCTGTTTTTGGGACCTCACCTGCCTTCTGAAGGGTGCTTTTATTCTGCTGTGTGATGGAAGGGGATCTGTTCCTATAAGTGGGACTAGAAATGTGATTAAAAGTCAGTCTGGTTCTCTGAGAAGCGGCATTTAGGGAGCCAAATGGGACAGGTAAGGAGCAAGCATTGGAAGCACCTTGGAAGTCACTCTCACTGTTCAGGGCACTGAGTGCCGAGCTTTGGTGTCTGGGCTGTGGCAGAACTGTCAGACTTGTAGGAGCTTCGTGCCCTTTATGACATCCCTTGTGCCCCAAGTTTGTTCAGCAGGGATCCCAAACCAGCTCCTCTGCGGAATCTCTCTGTCCACTTGCGGGACGTAGGGAATTAAATTTGCCAGTAAACATCTTTTCTGTGCTCAGGCACGGGCTTTGGGTTTCCCTGGGAGCTGTGTTTTCTCCTGTGTGCACATCTGTCGCTCTGCAGCCTGTGATTCGAAACCCAGGGCGCATTTCGAGGTCCTCTGTAGGTTTTAATCTCCCCGTGTTGCTCGTTTGAGCCAACTGATAAACGTCAGGTGCCAGTGGGGAACAATCTCTGGCATCTGGGCAGGTTTGCTGTGGTATGTCTGAGCACTGGCAGAGGACTGAGAGTCCCAGCAGCTTTGGAGAAGGTCTCTGAGGGACACTCAGAGCTCTTGGCTCTTACTGGGTTCTGAGGCACAGCCTCCGAGCACATTTGCACTGGGGAGGTGGTTTAGGCAGCAGACAGCAGTCTGGTCTGGACACTTGGCATTCTCTGAACCCATGGAGTGGCCAAACAGCGGTTTCAGTCTTTGCTGTTCTTTGTCTTCAGGTCCTGGAGTCTCCAGACCCCCGGATCACAGACCCCCGGCGGACCTGGATCTCCTTCGTGCACCGCCCGGACGACGGGAACACCTCCAAGAGGAGATGCAAAGGGAAAGACAAGAAATTGGTGGGTTATTGCTGCCCTGCACTGCGCCTTCTCTTCCTGCTGCTCGTTCTCAGGGGGTTTTGGGTGCTCCAGCTTTGCCTTCCCACCGCAGAGCGCATTGAGTATCCATTTGTTTGTGTTTAATTTCCCGAAGTGTTTTGGAGGAGTCTGAGCCAACAAGTGCCTCGTAAGATAAGGTGTGGGAATTCCACTGCAACAGTCGGTTTTGTTTCAAGCAGCTGTTCTTGGACTGAGCCTTTTTTGCTTATTTTTCTGCTCGGCAAAAATAAAATTGTCTTCTGCCTTTTTTTTTTTTTATTTCCACTAGATCAAGCATCTCAAAGGATATATATTAATCAAGGTGTGGATAAGGAGTTGATTTTAAATTAATGAGCTACTGATCATCTGCTGAGTGACTCTTAATCATGTGGGCACTTTTAATCCACTGCTAAGACGAGTAGAACTGCCTCATGGCTGAGAGAATTTTGGGTCTATCCCTGCAATTCCCTGGTTCTAATTCACGTGTTTTGCTTTGGTTACTCCCTCAGCGTGGCCTTGTTGGGCCCCCAGGACCTCCTGGTCCTCAGGGACCTCCGGGAGCCCCTGGAGCTGAAGTGACCCGGGAAGTCCTTCTGCAGGAGTTCAAGGAGATATTAAAAGGTAAAGAATTGTGAGAGCTTTGTGCTTTTGGGGAGCTGCTGCTTTTGGAAAGCACCATGGCAGATCCAGAGCTGGCTCTGCAAACATTCACTGATGGCTTCAAAGGCCAGGCCTGGAAACCAAGCCTTTGTTTTCCTGGTTTTTTTCGTTTCTTTTCCCCTCAGAAGCCGTCGAGCGTCGAGCGTCCCTGGCTATCTCAGCCCATCCCAGCCAGCTGCCTCCACTCCTGCTCTCCCTGGAGGAAGTTTCATCCCACAGGCGTGTAGAGGAGGCTTTCCACTGCAAGCTGAAAGGACAGGTCACTGTGGATAAGAAGACCCTGGTGGAACTTCAGAATTTCCAGTCGGTGAGGAGGGATCACAGGCTGCTCCAGAACCCCGCCCCAGCCCAGGCTGTGGAGCAGCTCCAGGGCTGGCTCTGGAGGGAAAGGCTCATCCCAGAAACCCCTCTCAGGCTTGGATGCCATGGATATAGCACTACTTTTTGGTGGTTGTGTAGGAGTCAGGAGGGCCAACCATGTCCTGGGGGGCATCAGGCCCAGCGTGGAGGGAGAGGATTGTCCTGCTCTGCACTGGGGCGGCCTCACCCCGAGCCCTGGGGGCAGGTTTGGGCACCACAGTAGTAGGAAGTGTCCAAAGGAGGGACATGGAGATGGTGAAAGGTCTAGAGGGGAAGCCCTGTGAGGAGTGGCTGAGGGCACTTGGCTCGGCCAGCTGGAGAAGAGGACACTGAGGTCAGACCTCAGGGGGCTGCAGCTCCTCCCGAGGGGCAGCTCCGATCTCTGTGAGCAGGGACAGGACCCAGGGAACGGCCTGGAGCTGTGTCAGGGCAGGGTCAGCTTGGATCTCAGGAAAAGGTCCTTCCCCCAGAGGGTGGTTGGGCACTGACCAGGCTCCCCAGGGCAGTGGGCACAGCCCCAAGGCTGCCGGAGCTCCAGGAGGGTTTGGACAACGTCCTCAGCACATGGTGGGATTGTTGGGGTGTCTGTGCATGGCCAGGGGTTGGATGGATGATCCTTGTGGTCCCTTCCAGCTCAGCATGTTCTGTGATTCCACGATCTGTTCTTTTTTTTCAGTGCACACCCCGTTTAATTCCAGAGTAACATTCCAAGGTAGAAAAACGTTAGAGACAGACAGAAGCCTCTGGTTGTAGTGTTTAGAACCCAAATGAAAGTCAGAATTTTGTTAGCTGGGCCAGTCCTGATGCTCAAATTCTGTACGTAACATTTTATTAGAAGACTAATAGATATTACCTATATAATTTAATTTCAGCCATGTTACAGTGACAAGCACACCATCATGGGCCATCGTAAGCATGGTTGAATTTGATATTGAAACTTGTACTAACAGTTGCAAATTGGATCTGAATTTGCAGTATAACTGTTAGGCAAAGTGAGAGCTAAAAACAAATAGTTATTTGATGAGTGAGGAGACGTTGTAGAGTCTGTCTAAGAGCACAAGGCCTTCGGAGATGTGGTTGTCTTTGGGAGGTGAGAAGCAGAGTTTGAGGAGGATGGACAGGGACCGTGACTTCCCATCAGCAGAGTAGTGAGGGGCTGACTTTGTTCCCAGCTGCTCTGAGTCCCATTTCTGGAGGATCCTGTCCTTCTGAAGCAGTTTTCTGCTGGACTTCTCCCCGCTGCAGTGCTTATGCTCCAAACAGGGTGCTTTCCTGGCTCTGTCCCAAACACACTTGTGGAAGCTTGGCTTGACAGCACTGAGGGTGCTGGCACCGAGGCAAGATTGCACTTGAGGTGTGGGCAGGGCCAGAGAGATCTGCTGCCTCATTAATTAGGAGGGGAAAATGTGAATAAAGACATCTCGGCAATGGGTGCGTGGGCTGCTCCTTCCCAAGCTTTGGGATCCTGTGCCCAGCTCCCTTCTAATTGCTCTGGTGTGGGAGGCTGGCAGGGCTCTGGATGCCAACCTTTCACTGCAGCTTGGGACAAGAAGTGTCTGGTTTTAGCTTGTGCTCTGGTCCTGGGGAATTCAGCAGGGAAGGAGGGAGGCAGTGGCTGCTCTTGCAAGGATGAAAACTTTGTCTTCAAATAGTCCAAGGAGGAGAGGGACATAATTCCACTCCCACCATTCTCTCAGCCAACAGCTGATACTTCTCAGTGAGATAACAGGGATTGCCTCTAATCCCTGGATTTGGAGCTTCCCCAAAGCATTTTGAGATAGTGAGAAGAGCTGGTGCTCAGAGCAGCCTACCCCTGTATCCTCTAATTCCAGTCTGAGTCACTCTCACCTTGAGCATCTCACCAGTTTTCCCATCCTTCAGTGCTGAATTTCCTCTAAGAACATTCCCTCCCTCTGGATCTCACTGTTTCCTTGGTATGTGGGATGAAACCTGGGATACTCCTTTCCCCTCCACCTCTTCCTTCCACCTCTTCCTCCACCTCCTGTATCTCTCACCTGAGGTTTCTCCCATTTGCCTCTTGCAAGAGCTTTTCACAGCAAGGATTGAAGTAGTGCAGCCTCTGACAGGCCATGGAAGTGGGATTTATCCAGGGCCCAGGAATTTTACTGGAATCAGATCATTTAAAGTAGCCCCCCAGGCGTTTCCTGGTCTCCAGTGCCTCGAGGTCGAGCTGAAGGTCTGCCTTTGGCAGGTGAATTTTGGTGCTGGATCAGGAGGTTGGGGCATCCCTGTTCTTTAACAGCAGATAAGTCCACACATTTCTTTCCACTGAAAAGCAAAGCTGGCAGTTCCCATCCCAGTTCTCTGAGCTTGGCTCCTGTTTTCCTCCTGAGAAGTGTCTGGGGTCGTGGGGATGGGAGGTGACTGAGGAAGAGAAGCTGTTTTTTGTACAGAGTCTGAAATACTGAAATATTTTGCTTTCTGGAGGAACTGTGTGCAAGAGGGGTGTTTCTCAGGAATAAATCCCTGGAGCAGCTTGGGTGAGTGTGCTCTGTGAGGCAGCAAATGCAGCAGGAACTCTGCCACAGGGTTTAATGGAATATTTTGCCCAGGGAACCTCACCCTGCATTGTCTACTCCTGTGAGCAAAAGAATAACAAGCCACAGAGGGCATGAAGAAACAGGAATGTTTTATCAGTTATAATTTGCTGGTGCCTAAAATTGCCTTCCATGCTCAGCCAGTGGTTTTGGAATTATGCTGCTGGTCCTGCTAATAAGCGGAACAAGAAAGGAATGAATTAACTGTGCAGTTCTGCACATACAGGGCTTGGACCTGCTGTCAGTGGGGTAAATCAAAAATAGAATTATCAGAATTATGGTGCAGTGATGGCATAAGAACAAAATCAAGGCTCTTTGTTGTTAGCTCAGCTGTTATATTGATTGTGTGTGTGTACATAGGAAAACACAAAATCAGCCTGATTTTCTAGTTTCTAAAGTGATTCAAAAATTCTGAATTCCAAGAAGAAAATAGAAAATATTGTGTACAAGAAAATAGAGCACAAATCAGTGCCCAGTGGTGAATACAGAGACTTAGAGATCACTGTAATTGTTCAGCAGTTCATTATTATTGCTTTCCCGTTACACACATGAGCAACGCTCGTGATGGATGTATTTTCACAGAAAACATTTCTAGTTCTGTGAAATTTTCAGACTAGAGCTAAATCTTAGCTCTTGGAGATAAGCCCTAGGAATTACTCTTTTTTTTGTGAGCCTTGCTTGGGGTTGGCTGAATAAAGGCAGGTCAGTCATTCTACTCCTTTACCACGGGCTAACTAAACAAACACCACCAGGCCCAAATATCCAGAATTTTAGAATCACATTTAGGCTGAGAAAGACCTCCAAGATCGTTGAATCCAACCTTTGATCAGCACCTTGTCAACCAGACCAGAGCACTGAGTGCCTTCAAAGGGAAAGCTACATAAATTATTCCTCCTGCCCTGGCAAGGCTGGTGTTTTCTGGCTGTGATGAACAAGAAAGGGGAGGCAATTAACCGAACAAAGCTGTTCCACTCCTTTTTTTGGTGCAGCAGCACCTGTGGCAGCACCGCTGTTAATGTCTCAGGCCCCTTTTGCCATCTGCTGTTGGGAGGCACGGTCAGATTTGGGCGTTGAGGTCGCTCAGCTGTGCGTTTGGGGCTGGTTTTGGGATTTAGCAGCGTGTGTGAGCCTTCCCAGAGCCAGATCCGAGCAGCTCCTCCGTCCCATCCAACCAATCTGGGACAAATCTCCCCGGGCAGGGCTCAGGGGACGCGTTCACGCTGCCCAGAGAGCCCTTGTGGTGGAAGCAGAGGCTGACTAATGTGCTTTCTTGGCCCACTGCAGCCTCTCCTCAGCTCCAGCCAAACTCACAGGAGGCCAAAACAAACAATAAACATTTCTTGCAGGGTTTATTTTAGTCTGAGTCAGATAATCTGCTGTGAGTTTGACTCCAGGCCTCCCCCTTGCCACGAGGAGAAGCTGCGTGTTGCTTCACTAGGGCTGGCCTGCTCTGGAGAAGCCAAGCCTAGAACAAAATGAAACTAAAATGGAATCTCTTAAGAATCCAGGAGTCGCTCTTAAACAGTATCAAAGCCATCTGATTTCGACCTGAAGCGGGCAGAAAACCTTTGGAGACCCACAGGAGGGTTTTGTTTGTCCTTGTTATCATGAAAACAGGGGGGGAAATTCCAGGTTGAGCCTGGAGACAGTGCTTGGCCCCATCTGGGAAGTTCTGGGGACTAAGAGGGACCCCTTGACTCCAATAATGGGAGGTTTTGCGTGTCAGAACATCAGTGGAGGCCACTAGGACCAGAACAGGGATGGAATAAGGACCAGCACAGGGATACAATAAGCACAGTCTAGTCAAGCTGAGTTGGAAGAATTCAGCAGTGAGCAAGAAGAGACATCTCTGGGTCTCATACTGACCATTTTGCCTTTTTTGGGCACCGGAGGCTGAGAGAGAGCCCCTCTGGAATGTGTGCTCTGGGGGAATCAAGCAAATTTTTCCAGGTTTTTCCTCATGCAGGTTGGCTGGTTCTTTGTCGAGGGTTCTGGGGGCTCACTGAGGCTCTGCTCTTCTCCTCTTGCAGCCTCTGGCCAAAGGAGCTTTCCTCCGAGGGACGGGCCTGAACCTGGCCACGGGACGCTTCACAGCCCCCGTCTCTGGCATCTACCAGTTCTCAGCCAACGTCCACGTCGGTGAGTGCTGTCCTCAGACACCTTTGCCACGCAGGGGGGAGTCCTGCAGAGCTCCCTGGAGCCAGGGAGGAGCCTGGGCACTGGTACCATGCCCCAAAGCCCGTCCTTAGGGCTGGCTGCTGGCCCAGGCTGCTCCGTGCACACCACACGAACCAACATTCCCGAGGGAGCACCAGCTCAGGCACCGAAGAGGTGCAGAAATCATGGCTCCCATGGAATACTTTGGGGGAAATGAAGCTGATGATGTAGAACTCCACGAAGGCGGGTCTGACTGTGTTTCGTCACTGCTCCTCTGAAGCACCTGGAGCATCTCTTCCCCCACATATCCTCAATCCTCTCTTCGCTTGCAGTTGCACTTTTTCACCCCTTAAATCTGTTCTCCCGGAGGTTCTGTCCCCATCACTGGTGGGCTCAGACTTGGCCAGTGGTGGATCCCCCCTGGAGCTGGTTGGCACCGGCTCCATCAGACACGGGGGGAACTTTCTGGCAGCTTCTCCCAGAAGACCCCCTGTAACCCCCACCCCCAAACCCTTGCCACACAAACGCAGTACAGAAAGCACAAGGCTCTGCTGGTGCCTCTCTGAAGCCCAAAACTATCACCTGGTGGTCTGTTATGTTCTGAAAGTGCTTGTGTTTTTCCCCCAGACCACAGTGAGCTGAAGAGCAAAGTGCAGCTCCGAGCCAGGGACAACGTCCGGGTGCTGATCTGCATCGAGTCCCTGTGCCACAGATACACGTGAGTCGCTCCAAGGGCGTCTTGGCGATTATTTTTCTCACCTAGGCCAATGTTTCAACCAACTCGGGGAGAAATCAGGTTCGCCAGCAGTGGATTTTACGCGATAAATGCTTGTGGAACTTTCCTGCAGGGAGCGATTCCATCCGGCCCTTGGGGTTTACGTGTTTCTTTAATTCTGGTTTTTAAACTTTCAGTTAAATTACTAATTTAGTTAATTACTTAAATAACTAATTTAGTTAATTACCTAAATATTACTATTCTTACCTAAATATAAAATAAGATGCCTAAAATGCATATATTGAGAGAACTGTGAGTGAACTCAGCTGGAACTCAGCTTCAGGTGCTGAATGCTCAGCTACCATCATTAACACAGAGAGTGACAGAAACTCTTTAATTTTGGGCCAGAGCTCAATTTTTAGGATTTCAACCTCCTCTTGAGTGGATCCCAGCATCTCACTCTTGATGTTGGCGTGAGGAGAACGAGTTAGTGGAAAATAGAGGTGAATGGGTCCTGAGGCAGAAAGTGCAGCGCTTGTATAGAGGTTTTTTGACACCTTCTCGCAGCCTCAGCTGACCTGGGGAGCTTGTTTAGACAAAGGTGCTGACTTTTCCCCTGCTGGGGGCAAAACTCTGCTCAAGAAACAGCTTTTTTAGGTCATGGCACCCTTGGGCATTGCTCCTTCTGCCCTGGGCCATGGCACCGACGTGTGTTGGCCGCTCATCTTCCGTGCTCGTGTCGCCCTTTGAGCTGCAGCCCTGAGGTTCCCTGAGTGCCAGGGAAGGCCAGTGAGCTCAGGGGGATTGGGGAAAGCTTTGCTGGGAGGAAGGGGCTGGGGACCCCCTGTCCTGGGCCAAAAAGCACCCAGCAGAGGGCAATGCTGCTCGCACAGAGCGACCCCGGTCTGTGGCTCTGCCCTTGTCACCAGAGCAAAAATACCTGTACGGGTCTGTTCTGCCCTGCCTGCAGCTCTGTAGCAACAGCACCACTGAAATACAGCCATTTATCCATAAAACCACCCCACAGGTGCAACTTAAACCCCCCCAGGCCCATGAATGTGCTGCTGGACTGGCTGGTTCAGCCCCTCACCTTGCCTGGCACGGAGTCGGAGAGCTGCAAATAGGACTGGCATTTATTCAGAGGCTTTCTTGGCACGGGAATTGGACATGAAACCCGGGATAATAAACCTCTCCCAGGCTTCACTGGGCTGTGGGAAAGACTTGGTTGGTATTGAGCAGCCCTCAGTGACTGGGGTAAGACTGAGCTGAGGGAAAGTCAAGGAGGGAACTGGAGCAACTGGCACCTCCTGGGCCTTGGAGACTCTTCAGAACAGTTTTAGGATGGCAGCACTTGCTGAGGCACTGTCAGACTGGCTGCTCTCAGCAGAAGAAGGGAGGTATCTTTTTTTTTATTCGCCCTTGAAGGGATGCCTTATATCCTGGTCAGCTGCAAAATTTGGGAGACATTTAATTGCTGGCGCTTGTGAGAATTCCTTCAGATCGTGCTACAAGTGGAGCTCAGCTGGATCTCGAAATCTGGGATGTGTGTTGGCAATGGGTGATTTTTGGGACAGCCCAGGCCTTTAATCACAGGAGTTGGTGAGGTCTGAGTAGGGCAGAATGTTATTTTTTAGGAGTAGCTCTCCCAAAGTGCCTTTGCAGGGTGCAGATCCTGGCACAGGGCAGACTCAACTCATCAGTTTTTTCTCTCTTCAACTTTGGTGCTTTTTCCTTTTCACCTACAGCAATCTCCTCTTACCTTAGCAAGTTCACCCAGAACAGGATAAACTTGGATTCCCAGACCTTGGATCTCCCATGAGCAGAGGCTGCACGTTCCACAGAATCATTTTCTACATGCTTTGGGAATGTGGAGTGATGTTCCCTGTTGGGATGTGGGGAAATATTTCCTGTTGGAGGACTCCCTTCTGTCTCCAAGCCTTGCTCTCTGTGTCTTTGTCTCCTCTGCTGTCCATTTGGGTTATTACTAAAGGCTCTGCTCCCAGCACAACTCTAGTCTTGCTTCCTTGTTCTGGGAAATACAAGCACAAGAGTTATCTGAATAGGAAACCTCCCTGTGGGTCGTGGAAACTCCTGTGCCTTCCTCATTGCAGGTCTTTTCAGCTGAAAGCTCCTAGAAAACTGTTCTGGTTCTAGCTGGGGTGTGTGAACCTCCGTGTCACATCCAGCCCAGGCAGGTTTATTGGGATCTTTGGAGATTAACTTGCCATCTAAGAATTTATAGCTGCGTTCTCCGAAGAACTGGGACAGCAAACCCTTCTTTTGCTTAGACAGAGCTGACCCAGATGTTAATCATTTAGATAAAGCCCTCTGATGTCTGGCTTGGAGTTTTCCTCAGCTGTCCAGGGTCACAATTTATGATCTGTTGTGCTGCAAGGCTCTGGGTTGGGCAGTGGAGCAGAACCAGCAGAATCCCCTTTCTCACGTGGTGGGTGGGAGTGGGACTGGCCTGTGGCATGGAAGGAGCTGGCTGGAGGGATGGGAACCTGCCTGGACACTGTGCTGGCTCAGGCTGGGCTGCCAGCCGTGCCTGTGGAATTTCCTGGGGATGTCAGCACACACAGCCACTCCGGGAGGGAGCTGGGAGAGCCCCGGGGCTTTAGGATGAGGGTGGAAAGGCAAAGGAGACAGTTGTAGTGGAAGAGATTAATGATGGGAAGTCCCCACCCCAGCTGGGCTTTTGGCAGGATATGACACACAGCCTGAGCTCCTCAGCCGAGGTGGTGCCAAGTGGCTCCTTCTCCCTGGGCCAAATTGCCCCTGCCTCTCACATCATTCGCTTGCAATCAGCACGTTTGCACTTGCAAGGTTTCATCAGCAACCCCTCCGTGGAAAAAACGAAAATGGAGGAAAGGGGTTGGTTTTCTTGGGAAAACAACCAGCTCAGGCAGCCCTGGGTAGGAAGGGAAGAACCAGAGCTCTGTGCTGTCACAGCGCTTTGAGGCTGGGCTCTGCTGGTTTTTGGTGTCTCAGGAACCTCCTCCCAACCCTGGATCCTGCCCAGAGGAGCCGAGTTGGAATTCTGTGAACAGAGAAGCAGCTATCCTGCATCTTCCAAGGAATAGGATGGCTCTTGGAGCCTTATGATGTTAGCAAAGAGCAGTGCCTGACGGGGTGACGTGGAGCTCTGCTTGGGCTGTAGCTGAAGCACAACTATGTAATGATTGGGTTTTTTTGCTTGCACGTGACCCCTGATCCAAATGTCCTCCCAAAACAGCTGCAGGGTGTGTTTTTCTCACACAGGCCGACTGCTTGTGAGGACAAGGTTCTCCTGGTTTATTTTTAAGGCAGCTGATTCCTGCTGGAATCACGGAATCATAGAATGGTTTGGGTTGGAAGGGACCCTAAGGACCATCTCGTTCCACCCCCTGACACGGGCAGGGACACCTTCCACTATCCCAGGTTGTTCCAACCTGACCTTGAACACTTCCAGTGTCAGCAGGTCACCTCTTGAGTACACATGGTCCTATTTCTAGGGAGGTTGTGAGACAGTTGTCATTCCAAATACAACTGCTGCGGTTACCTAAGAGCTTTCACCCGTTTGTTTCTCTTTTTAGGTCTTTGGAAGTCATTGCTGGGCTGGAAAGTAACAGCAAGATCTTCACTATCTACGTCCACGGGTTACTGCAGCTGCAGGTGAGTCCTTGTACCCTGGGAATCACTGCCCTGGCTCTCCTGGGAGGCTGTGGAATGATTTCCTGGCCAGGCTGAACTCTCATCAGCAGGTGGGGCAGGTTTTATGCACCTTTTCCTAATGTTAAGGAACTGAAATGCCTCAGCTGGGGGGACTGGAGAGAACCCTGTGGCAGGTTCACATTTCACATCCTGATCTTAAGGCGCAGAAAAAAACCCCTTCCCTCTAAGAAATGACGGCCAATATTTTTCCTTCCCGACTCTCCCCGTGCATTGCCAAGGTGACAGTTGTATTTCCCGTCTCACAGAAGGGGAAGCTGAAGCACAGGGCGCCCCAAAAGATGCCAGTGCAGAAAGGATTTAGTTAAAAATAAACCTATAACAGAATATCTCTCCCTCCCAGTCAAGGCCGATGTTTGGGCAGATCCTGTTCCCCCAGGGAAGGGCAGGAGGCTGCTGGGCTTAGTTGATGGAGGTGAAATGGGGGTTTTTCCCCCCCTTTTTACACTGGAATGTGTCAGATATTTCCCTTTCTCCTGCAGGCTGGGCAGTACACCTCCATATTCGTGGACAACAGCGCTGGAGCTCCCATCACCATCCAGAACGGATCTGACTTCATGGGAATGTTACTGGGAGCGTAGCAGGGAAGGGAAGGATGGGAACCACATCCCTGTGGTGTATATTGGACTGAGGAAAAACCCTGCTCTGACCTTGAAAACTGCTCCCTGTGACTGTGGTGTCCTTCCAGACAAGCAAAGAGCCTTTCCCTTCACGGCCCCCTCGGCTTTGCTTTCAGAGGCTGCTGCTTCTCGAGGTCCACACCAGCTCATTTGTCATCAAAAGCGTGCTTTTGTCCTTCTGACACAGACTGTTTGATGTTTAATTTGTGCTTCACCAGGTGCTTCACCGAGCAATACGCTGAGATTTGGGGGTTGTTGTGCTGTACCTTTGTTTCACAGTAGCACTTGTAATCAGCATGACTTTTGGGATTGATTTGGGGGGGTGGTGCTTGACTTTGTAAATGAAGGATTGAGAGGGGGAATAACATAGTGACTTTATTCTGTGTGTTGTGGAGGAAGGAGACAAGGGTTTGCTAGAAAAACTGCTTTTCCCATGCAATTTTAAGCTGTCTAGGCCTTCTCTCATGGGAACTGGATATCTTGGTGAGGAGTGGCTTGAATTGGAGGGGAATCCAATCTGAGCTCTCTAATTGTGGTTCTTGATATCAAAGTATTTCCCTGATGTTATTGCTGAAGCTGAAGAACTCACTGCCAGTGCTTTGGTGCTGTTATGGAGAGGTAAAACCCAGGGCACCGCTTTGAGCTCCCTCCCTGTGTTCTTATGTTTTAGTAAGAAACACCCGTGGTTTTGGGCTGCACCACAAAAACCAGCATCTCTCAGGTGCATCAGACTGGTTGTCCAAAGCCTGGCAAAGCTTTGGAGTGAGGCTGGAAAGCTTGGATCAGGCACAGCACCTCTTGGTGCTCGTTGGACTGCGGTGAATGAATGAAAGCACAGGGCAAGGCTCACTCCCACCAGGTTTTCAGGGTCACAGGGAGCCCGTCTGAGCTCTGCCTGGAGCCTGGGAGTGCTGTCCAAGCCCATCCAGGGAATGTTTCCTGGACAAATCTGGTGCAAAAGTCAGATTGAGCCCCCCCCACCCCCAGCAGCTTTGCAGATAAACTCAGCTTAATGCAACGAAAGGGTGGTGACATTCCACGGGTTAAAGTGTGACCCAAGGGCTGGCAACATCCTGGGAAGTTCTTAATCCCAAAGAAGGCCCCCCACTCGTGTAATGCAGCTTTTCCCTTCCAACAAACTCCTGGGATTTTAGTGATTGAGCTGAGCTGAGGAAATTGTGGAACAGTGTCAGATACAGATGGAAACAAGGCCCCAAAATGAGTCCAGGATGTTTGCAGGGAATGGGAGAGATCCCTTCTATAGTGCTGCAATTTTTGCTCACCTACAATAAATTTGTGCAATGAAAACAAAGATTGATGGGGCAGCAGAAGGTGTGGAAAATGTCATCTGCTGCTGGTTCAGGTTTGCTCAATAAATTACATTTCTAGAAGCTCCAGGTAAGGCTGCTGATGAGGTTGGAGGGACACAGAGATGTCGTATTTCAGGAGCTGTGGAAGGAATCTGCTGTAAAACAGATTAGAAGCTGGTTTTCATCTCCGTTGTAAACACCTGGAGACAGATCTTTGAGGGTGTGAAATGGTATTTTTTGCCCTTGGGAAGAACACATTGAATTGGTACCTGCTGGAGGAAGGAGAGGGCACGGGGGATAATCGGTTTGTGCTGTGACACAAGGTGAGTTCAAGGCCAGGTTGGATGGAGCTCTGAGCAACCTGGTCCAGTGGAAGCTGCCCCTGCCCATGGCAAGGGGAGGAATTGGATGATTAAGGTCCCTTCCAACCCAAACCATCCCGTGATTCCATGAATTCCACTTTCTAGACGAGGGAATGGGGTAGTTCTAACTGTGTGACTGCCTAAAACACAACATTTCCCAGCATTTCTGTATCCCTTCTTGCTCCACAACACGTGCCAGGATTCCTATGGATTTTTTTGGTTGTTTTGGTTTTTTTTTGTAGCACACTTCGGGGAAAATGTACTTTTAAGCATGAACTGGGAGCTCTGCTGGCAGAGGAGAATCCACAGCTATGGAAAGGCAAAGCCAGGAGCAACGGGAGTCATTTTTGGAGCTTCAGAAAGCTTCTAACACCCCGATATCACTAAAGGTGTCCCTAAAGATGGGCTGGGTTGGGCTGGAGGAAGTGCAGGCAGGGCCCGGGGCTGACACCCCAGCGTGTGTGGCTCTCCTGTCCTTTGTTCTGTGTGAGTATCTGTAATAAACGGGGCTGTTTCAGGCACGACTTGCAGCAGCATAGCCCCCGAGCTGTGACCCTCAGCACACGTTGCTGAATGTCAAACCCGCGGGGTTTGTTTGACCCAAGTCTCCCCACCCTTGGGAAACGGGAGTTAAAGTATTTATTTTGTCGTAGAACTAAAAACGTTTGCCAGACTTTTGCTTTTGGGAGTCGTGACTCGTTTTTTTCCCCCCCCAGCCTCTTCACTACAGTGTTTTACTCTCATGATCTCAGCAGGAGATCCATTATTCTGCTTTTATACCCGTTCTCCCTTATTTCCTCCGGAGTGCTGGTGTTTTCCCCGGTGTGCTCCAGGCTCTCAGACACTCCTGAGGACACACACTCTGGGAGTGAAGCCTTAAATCTGCCTGGGCAGAAGGAGATTTGCCTGTGGCCAGTGTTGGAGGGAGAATTAAACCCCTCTCTGGTGTCTGTCTGGAAGCCACATGGCCTCGATGCTGCAGCCAGCAGAGAAAGCTCGTGGCAGGGGAGAGGAGCCAGGCTGGCAGAGGGACTGGACATCGTGTCTCTTGGTTTATCCTGAGGTCACTGTCACACCCCACCCCGGGAGGTCTGAGCAGCTCAGTTTATCCCCAGGATGGAGGGTTGTCCTTAAGGAGCTTTCCCTCTGCACCACCAAGGTCTTTTAGCCAAAAGGCTTCGTTTTAATGGGATTTTTTTTAAGAGAGTCTTTCAGCTCTGGGGGATCTTGTCTCCTGAGGCTCCAGCCAGCACGGGCTCGTCCAATCCAGCAGTGAAATGGGTTGGAACAGCCAAGAAACACCTGAGATGCTCTGCTGTGGAGGGACAAGTGCTCAGAACTCCTGACTAATATGGACACGAGGCTGGGCTGGGGCTCAGACCAACCCTCTGCGAGGCTCCTGAGCTGTTTGGAGAGGGGGGAGATTAATGGTGTGTGAAGCAAAGCTCCAGAGCTCTTCTGTTGCCATAAACTTCACAGTCCAAGAGGGTTTAAGAACTCGGGAGTTGAGGATGGAGAAGTTGTTTATAACAAAATAAACCCCACGTGCTTGAGCCTGTGGTTCGGTGGCCAAGTGTGTTAATCCCACCCAGTGGCTGGTTGTGGAGGGCAAGGGGAGAAGGCTAAAAAAACCCCACAGATTAAATGATTGGGGGTTTTTTTCTGGGTATTTAAGACAAGCTCCGTGCTCTCTGTATGAGCTGAGGGGGATGTGATGGGGACACCTCACTCTTGGGGTCCTGGCAGAACAGGACACACAAACAGCTGCCGCAGCTTTTTTTTTTTCCTTTAAAATTTCTAATAAATTCAAGGTTTGGGGGAAACTGGAGGTGAGGAAAAGAACATTTCTTACTGGAATAGGTTTCTTTCTTACCCTCGTCCGTGAGTTCTTCACAGAAAGGTTTGCCATAAAATCACCTTCAAACATCAATAACTCTGCCCAGGTCCTACATATTGAATCAAGAACACCTTCAGAAAGTTTATTGTGAGATGAATCAGTTACTAATCACTAAAACTCGCTCCCTCCTCTTCCTCCTTTCCTCTGCAAAGGCTTCACTCAGTCTTTGCATCAATCCCCACCAGGCCTTTTGCTGCACATCCAGCTCAGGCTGAGACCAGACTGATGCAGATCAGAGTGGGTTTGGGAGGGGGGATGTCTGTAAAAGGGATTATCTTCGCTCTTAATTGCTCCTTCTAAACAGAGCCCAGCTCTGAGTTTCCAGCTTCAAGCTAAAGGTGGCTTGGTGAGGTGGGGAATTGGGGAATGTCATCTCCTGGGGCTCCTGGAAGGTGCTCTGCCCTTGTCTGCCACCAGCAGGTCTTTCAGCTCCTTCTGTGCTGGATGCCCCCACAAAATGTGCCGAAAACTGAGGTTTATGAGCCTGGTGGAGAATCCACTGAGGCTGGTGGAAAACCTGGCCAAAAAACCGCAGTGATTCATCCCAGAGTGCAGGTGCTTGGTCTAGGACAAGGCTTAAACTCCTGAACTGATTTTCAGGACTCAGAGTCACCTTTCAGGTGTGTTTGTGCTCACATGGCCACTATCATTTTTGCCCTGGGAGCTCTGGCATCACAAGATCCCTGGGTTGTCCCGCTCCTGCCGCTCTTCCCTGCTCCCGTGTTCGCCTGGCTCAGAAGGGCACTGCCTCAGCCCCTTCACACGTGGAATCTGCAGGGAATTCTTTATTTAACTCACCCAGGAGGAGCTTTTGGACGGGCTGCGTGTGACTCAGGGGCAGAGCAAAGCTGCCTCCACGACCCAGGGCTTGGCCACTTTGGAGGGAGAAATCCAAATCCCAGCGCTGGGATCCCAGTCCCGGGCACTCGGGGGATATTTTCCCTGGCTGGGAGCTGACAGGTTATGAGGTTTGAAGCTCTATTCAGATTTCATGTTTTGTAAATGATTCCAGTGCCACACTCCAGACTGACTCCAGGGGTATTTATGTTGGATTAGCAGCAAATTCCCTGCCTTCCCTCGCTCCAGAGGAGAGAGCCCAGCTCGTGTAAACTGCCCTGGAATGGCAGGCTATCAACCAGCCAGAAAAATGATTGGTTTGTCACATAAAACTCCTGTTATAAATAGACACAGGTTATAAATCAGCCCTGAGGCCAATGACGGACTCAGAGAGAGAGAAAGACCCTTTCCAAGCCTCTTCTCTGGGAGAAGGTTTCAAGGGAAATGCTCAGTCCTCAAGGAAACCTCAAGGGTGATTTGAAAAACTCTTCTGAATTGGTGACTGTGGTGGAAAAAAAAAAGCAGAGCAAAAGGAGCCCTGCAAAGGCATTAGCCCCGTGTGATATTAATTCCAGAGTTTAATTCCACGCACTTTGGTAAGAGCAGATTCCAAAGCGGGGAAATCTGTTGAGGTTCCGTGGAAAATCAGGGAGCTGCTGACCCTGTGAAAATAGAACTGAGCACCAAGACAAGCTCGAATCTTCATTGCTCCGTGTCCTGGCTCATCACTGTGTAAAGAAAGCATTAAAGTCTCATTGATTCCACGGCTGATTCTCCCTCAGCAACTTCGTGTCATGGTCAGGTGAGGCTGGAATCCCATGAATTAGGGATTCAGGTGTCCCAAATTTCCTGCAGTGCAGCCAATTTCCTGCAGAGCTTCTAGAACTCAGCATTCCCCTAATAAATAACCAGAGGGGAAGGGATCAATACGTATTTTTAGTAATAGTATTGATGAGAAATTGGATCTCTGTGGGTGGAGGAGTAATTCCTCTGGTTTTTTTGATGTTTGGTGGGGGAAAAAGTGTTTGTTGTTGCTCCATGACCTCTACTCCAGGCTTATACAGGATAAAGTGTTTTTATTTCCTTCACAACAAGCAATTCTGATCAATATTTGAGTCTGAAGCCCAGGAGAGAAACCCAGCGTTGTGTGGAGAGCAGCATTTCGTATTTCCATAAAACCTTTTTAAGGCTTTTGTGGCTTTTCAAGTTGGGATCTTAAATGCCACTTCTGAAGCACTTGTGCCGTGTCAGAGCCACTCTGCACTTTGGGCCTTTGCTGCAGCTTGTTGGGGTTTTTTTTAAGCAAAAGAAGTTTGTGTTTGCAGCTTGTTTGGTGTAAACATGGTTTTTGTGTTTGTTTTTTTTTCCACTGGTTTCAGTGTTTGTTTCTTCATTGGTTTCACTGTTTGTTTTTTCACTGGTTTCACTGTTTATTTCTCCTTTTTCTCTGCTGCTGTTTGCCCTCCTTGAGCTGGGGCTCAGCTGCAGAGCTCTGGAAAAGCAGATTTTTTTTTCAGGGCTGATTGTGATGCTTCCTGGTCAAAGTGCCCTGGTTGATGGGCTGGAGACATAAACACACTTGGAGCTCCAGCTGGGAGGAGGAGAATAGAAATGAGTGTGTCCTGCTCTCTTTAGGGAATTCTCCTCTTCAGAGAAGGGGGTGGTTCATGGCGGGGCAGAAAAACCAAGTGCTCGGGACCCAGAGTGGGAAAGGAGCACTCTGGGGGTTCCTGTTGTCCCTCAAAATCCCTGATTTGACCTCAAAAGCCTTTCCTGGTCCTTTCCTGAGGCAAAATGTGGGGATGTCTGGACTGAGAGCACAGAATCACTTCGGCTGGAGAAACCCTTCGAGGTCCTCAAGTGCAACCCTTAACCCAGCACAGTGCTCACCGCTAAACCCTGTCCCAGGTGCCACATCCCCGTGGTTTTTTAACACTTCCAGGGATGGTGATGCCACCAATTCCCTGGGCAGCCTGGCAGATGTCCCTGCCCGCTGCAGGGGGCTGGAACTGGGTGATTCTTCGAGGTCCCTTCCAGCACAAACCTTTCCTTGAGCTGCAGTTAATGAGCTGTTTTTGCACGGCCAGGAAACCGAGTCTCAGCTGGTGGAGAACGCTCTGCAGGGCAGCTCTGGCTGTGAGAGAAACCAGAAAGGGCTGAGCTCATTGAAAGTGCCTGAAAACTGTCCCCAAAGCTGCCTCAGGTGTCCCCTGAGCGTGTGTGTGTCACACTTGGAATCCAATAAACCTTTACGGGGTGACGGAGTTGGGGTTGCTTGGTTTGTTTTTGTTTAAAGCCAAGCTCTCGAGGGCTGTTGTAGTTATCAAAGCCTCTTCTTTTTTTTTTTTTTTTTCCTTCTTTTTTTCCCAGCAAAGGGTGCTGGGGGTTGCCAGTAATCTCTAAACCAGGAGTGACAGTCAGGCTGGGGGGAAATGACCTCAAACGGTATAAATGTCTCCAGCCAGGTTTTGGATCGAGAGTTTTATGAAGTGATAGGGATCCTGGGGATGTTTTTGCAGGAGGCTGGGCAGTGAGGCACAGGGCAGCTGTGTCACTGCCCTCAGGGGTGAGCCTGGGGGACACTTGGAGCTGTTTGGGCTGGCACAAACTGACCCGGGGAAGCAAAAACGTCTCGGAGTAAGAGACTGGAAAAGCAGGGCTCTATTTCCAGCGAGGGCAAATTCCCCTCGTTCCTCCTGGGTCTTAGCCAGCTCTTCAGGGAAGGGTCTTGGGTGGGTTCCAGCATCTCCCACAGGGTTAACGAGGTTCTAGAACTCGCTTCAGTTGACCAGGAGTTGGACTCGATGATCCTTGTGGGTCCCTTCCAACTCAGGGCATTCCATGATCCCGTGACCTGAGGTGTCACCTGGTGTCCCTGCTGACCAGGAAGGACACTGTCCTTGTGAAGAGCACCAGTGCTCTCCAGGCTGAGTAACTCCCGTGACTGGGGGAGCAATAATGCAGGAAGAAAAGGCATTAAATAAATTCAGGGCTTATTCAGAAGGCACTGAAGGATCATCTCCCTTCCACTCAGGGAAAGAGTCATCAGCCTTCCTGAAACCTCCTGATGAAAATTAAATGGAAATTTGCCCTGGGAGAGGGGGGGAGCATCTTCTCTGAAGGCTTCTTGGCTGACACCCCCCTCCCTCTGTTGCACTGCCAGAGGTGCTCTGCAGTGCAGGGAGGAAATGCTGACCTCAGAAGATGATATTTCCCGTTTCAACCACAGGCAGGAGCTACTGGAAATGCCATCCCTTTGAAGGTTGCAGTCTTGCCATGCAGTTTTCCGTGGATTGGATAAATCTGTGGAACTAAATGGGCTAAACTGGCAAAATTCAGGGGCCAAACAGGAGTTCTGGTCCCTCCAGCAGTGGCTGGAGTGAAACACTCAGGGATCACTTGTTGTGGTTCCTAACCTTGGAATTTCAGACTTCTCCCTCTGTGATCTCGCTCTCACTCTCTGGTGTTGCTGTGATTAATGACAGAGTGTTTCAGGGCTGGTGTCTGACTGATGTGATGTGAGGGATGTGCACAGCTCCTGATTTCCTCCCTCTGCAGCCCTGCCAAGCGAGAGGAGAAGAGTTTATTTTCCACTTCAGTCTGTCAGAGCTTTTGGGTGCCTGGGGCAAGGAGGGGGTTAATGTTATTAATATAATAAGCTGTGGTATGAGTAACCTCTTTTATACCTGTTAATTTGCGCGGCCAGGAAAAGAAACTGAAGTACGTGTGACATCCAAATGCTGCACAGAAATAACCCCCCCGTTTGGGAGTAATAAAATCACATCTCTGGAGGCTGTCCCTCCTGCAGTAACACACACGTGCCAGTCAGCAAGCGCCTCCATGGCCCTGCGCATCGTGGCATCACGGCGATGGTCCCTGCCACAGGTGGGCTTCTTCACACCTCAGGTGAACCAGGGGCACTTGGAAAGCGGTAATTCCCATCCCCCTGGATCTCTGTGCCAGGCCAAATGCCCCTTTCTCAGAAAAGCCCAGTGCCACAAAGCCCCTGTGCAGCCAAGAGCGAGGGGACAGGGGGGAGCAAAGTGCAGCCAGCCCGACTCCTGCAGATCTGGAATCTGTGGAATTGCTCTGCCCTTACCTATTTGCTCTTTCCCCCGCGCTTGTCTCTCAAGGAAAAAGAGGGAGAGAATGTTAGACAGCCGCGCGAGACATCTGAGTGCCGGATCTGCAGCCGCTGCCCCTCGAGGGGCTCAATGGGCTACATTCTTCTGCCTTTTCCCCCCTGGTTTAAACAAATAGGAGCTGGAGCCTCGGGGGATATTAGGGAGCGATAGGGATCTCCAGGGATAATACCAGGGTTAGACCCGGGGAAGCCATTAGCTTAAAACTCCCATCAGGATCTGATAACAGCCAGGTGGGTGAGGGGGAGAGGAAGGAAGAGGGTTTGCGGCCGTGCCAGGGAACGCTGCACAGCCCCAGGGAGCCAGCGGGAAGGGAAGGGCAAAGGGATAAGGGAAAGCTTTCCCCAGGTGATGCAGCCGGTGTGGGAGAGGATGGAACAGCCACACTCTCTGCCTGTCCAGAGGCTCCAGTCCTCCCGTGCTTCCCCCACCTCGCTTTCCGAGCTGTCATTAATGATGCTCAATCCATCAACGTCTGTTGTTAACACCACATTTCGTTGCTTGGCGTGAAAAGAGGACGAGCTCAGGGATTCCTGACCATGGCCTGGTGAGAACAAGGTGACATCCAAAGTCAGCGCCCCCAAACAGCAGCCTCGGTGTCCGTGGACCAGGCTCCTCATCCCCAGGGGTGCCGGTGGATCTGCTGCCTTTGAGACCCAGGCACAGCAGCAACCGGGCTGAGGACCCTGTTTCCAGCCCCCAGGGCTTGGAAGGGCCGTGCTCATCTCCAGAAGGGGCAGTTCCAAGCCAGCTCTGCATTGCTGCCAGGTTTAGTTAGGATGTGTTGCATGAAGACTTCAGAGGCATCATCTGATTTCACTAAAAAACAGGGAATCGGAAAGCTGTGGGTGGTTGTTGTCTCTTATCGCTGTACCCACACACAAACTGTGTGGAAAAAGGTGATATGGATCTGACTCCTGTGGAACATTTCCAGCTGGACGTGCCTGGCATCCTGTGGGCAAGGATTCTTTGTATTTTGATCCTTTTATCCCAGACAAAACCCTGCTGCAGTGCACCAGTGGGCGCAATGCTGGGGAAGGGGTGAGGGAATCAGGTGAGGAAATGAGATGCTGCTTTTTTGGTTGGAAGCTGCTTAACACAAACCCATAACAAAGATGGAATAACCTTTGTTAATGGGCTCATATTATTCGATATGGTTGAATAATAATTATTCAGGGAAAGGAGCTGCCTTTTGTTGATAGGTTTGCAGATTTATGTCCCATTCCCTAGCTGGCAGAAGGGGCCTCCATTCCTGCAAATCAGGAGCTGCCTGGCACTGCAATTCCACACCTGGACAAGCATTTGCCAAATCAGCTCCTCAGAGAGGAGAGCCCATAAAAACTCCATAAAACCTGTTGCTTCAAATAATTGGTTCAGTGGGATTTTTGTGTTGCTGCACTCGTAAAGGTGAAGCCTTTCCCCTCTAATTCCCTAAATTTCAGCCAAGCCTTAGAGCCTGGGCATATTTGCTTTGGGTAGGAACTGCAGAAGGAGTGTTTGAAAAAACTGAAGTCCCTATAATTCTGGCTGCTTGTGGCTTCCACGGGCTCCAAGGAAAACAGGAGTCTGGTTTCTTAAGCACCTTTTTAAAAGGCTCGTGCTCCTCAAAGGGCATCACAGGTTGATGCTGTGATGTTGTGGGCTGCCTGAAAGCTCTCTGCAGCTGGAAGAGCAGGACCTGCTCTCCGTTCAGCTGGGAGGTAGGAAGGCACAAAGCTCCTTTGGAAAAGCAGGTCACTGGGACTGCAGCAAATCCAATCTCAGGGTTTGTGTAAGACAGGGCAGAGCTGAGCTGTGGCCAGGAGGTTCAGATGCAGAAGGATGGGGAGAGAAGGTGGCCAGAAGGAGCAGAGAAGCTGCAAGAACATCTGAGATAGAGGTGGTTAAATCAGTGATAATGATGTTATTACCTTTTATTGCATCACAGCCTGTTGCTGGGTTATTAATTCAGACTTTACATTGGGAGTGGAGCTGGATTTGGGATGCTCAGGCCCACGGCTTGTGTGAGATTGAATGTGAAAGATCAAGCCAAAGCCAGGCTGTATCCACTGCATTTATCAGGCACAGGGCACATGGAATGAGTTGCTTCAGCCCTTCTTCAAAGTGGCTTCTCAAAACAGCTCTGCAAAGGTCCAAGCAACAACTCCCAGTGTGATGTGAGGGAAATTCAGGAGCAGAAAATGCCCATTTCCCAGCTCTCTGTTCTCTGGGAGCACCGACAGGGCCCGTGGGGTACCAATAAAGCTGAAAGTGTTGTTTGATGCAGCTCCACCTCTGGGGCTGGGAAGGGGCTGATCTCCCTCCCTGCGGATCCTGAGGGCTCCAGGGATGAGATGGAGGAGGCAGGGAAGGGGGGGATCACATGGACTCTGTGTCAGGAGGGTGGGGGGAAAAAAAAAAAGGAGACTCTTTTCCAACCCAACATCGTGAAGAATAAAAGCAAATTGGCGTCTGCAGAGAAGCCCTTGAGGACAGAGATGGGAACAGGGCTGGGCACGGCAACAAATGGAGCATTTTTCATCACAATCTCATAATTGCCGTCTTGTTCCCTGTCTGCTCTTGGGAGAGACTCTGCAATACCCACTGGGGACTCTTCTAGGACACAGCACAGGAGCCAGAACCCCATTTTGGTGTTGGAGCAGGGGAATGACAGGAGGGAAGCGGAGCCACGGAAACAACATCGGATCCAAAGTACATTTTTTTTTCTCTCTTAATTTTCATTTGGTTTTTTTTTTCTTGGCTCCAGAAGCCCAGAGCAAGGAATGTAAATTGACTTCTCAGAAGTGTGTCAATCCCGGTGCCAAAGTTTCACTTGATATCATCTCTGTCTGGCACCTCCACAGCAGGTGCTTCCCGGGATGACCCCAGGCGAGGAGGAACAGCGGGAGCGCTGGGCTGAGCTCTGCTGTCACACAGCTCCTGTGCCCTGCACAAACACATGTCCCAGCCTCCCTGCAGCCACGAGGATGGTCTCCTGATGCTGTTCTCCCACCACAGACAAATGGATTTGGCAGCAACGTGGCTGCTCCTTGGTTCCATGCCCCTGCCCAAACCCGCGCTGCCTCCCAGGCACTGCGCTCAGAACCATTAAAGCTGGAAAAGATGAGGGATAAACCTCTGCTGCTCTTCCACATTCCGTGTTCCGAGTGTTGCTGCAGCTGATCAATCTCCCAGCAGGAGTGAAACCTGCTCAGAGGAGTCTGGGATGCAGATCTGCCCCTTCTGGGAGAAGCACATCCCTCTCTTCAGGCACCTCACTGGAATCCCTGAGAATTCCCAGCTCCCCGGAGATTTCAAGGTGGAAACTTCTTCCTTGATGGCTGAAACTCCACCTTGAAGGTGAAAATCATCTTCCTTGACGGGAGGTGTTCCTACCCCTGTCCTCAGTTGTTAACGTTTGAGGGAGCAGATGGAATTGTTTCCATGATGGGACAAGGCTCCTCAGTTCCTCACGCACTTCCAGGCTTGCACTTGGTACCAAACTCCCGTGGAAAGATTGCAGAATTCCTTGCAGGAAGAAACAGCCTTCTGGTAATTGAAGAGGCAGATCATGAGCGCGATTCCAGGCTCCCTGGGCTGATTCCTGCTGACAGGAGGCTGTTTGATTAATTCCAGGTTAATCTGGCTGTACAGGAGGTGTCCTCTCACATCCCCGTGGGGATGGAGTGGAAAGAAGGCAGTTTAAACAAGAGATGTCATGGTTAAGGCACCTTATTTAAATAGATTCTTGTTTAAGGCATTTTATTTAAAGATTCCTCATTTAAGGCAGTGAAGCCCTGCAGTTTGCTTCCCTCTTCCACCCCCAAGTCTGGATTATCCCACCTTTGTGGGATAACAGGCTCTGGCCTCTTCTTGCTCCAGGTTAACAAATCCCAACAGCACTGACTTTGGTTTGATTCCTGGCAGAAGCAGCTCTATTCCATTCCCTAAATACAGCCTGACTATGGAATTTACCCTGGGAGTTGTGGCGCTTTTCTGACTGGAATGAAGTGAAGCTGGGTGAGGTGTCTGTTCTCATTTGAGGATTTGGAGAGCTGGGCCTGCAAGGGAAAGCTGCTGCATTTCCACCTGAACTCATCCTTCCCATCCCAATCCAAGTGGAAATTCCTTCCCCACCATCTGGGAAATCAGGATTACCCACCTTCTACCTACAGGTCCAAGGTGCCTTGGAGCTGTGCTGGGAGAGGTGATGGAAGGGAGGGTGAGATCACATTGAAGGAATGTTTCTTTTAGCCAGGAGCACTTTTCCCTTCTCCCTGTTTTGTTTTCACCAGACACAGCCCCGAGTGGAACCTTTCATGTGGCGTGGGGCAGGATAGCAGCAGAATTAGTCCCTGATGTTAAGAAAGCAGGCTGCAGCTTGGCAGGAAGGTGTGAGGATGGCAGGGGCTGCAGCTGAGGGATTGACAAGGAGACAGGTGAATTTTTGCACTGGGATAACGTTTGGCCGTGGGAATTTGCAGGGAAGCAGAGTGGCAGTTAGCCCCAGCGTGGAGCTTCATGCTGCTGGTAGAAATGCCTCACTTTAAAAATCTCAACTATCATGTTTTAGGGGAAAATGCATTTAGCCAAGCTAAGGGAAGATGTTTATGGAAGGTGCAGAGCCCGGAGTCGCAGAGATTAATTAAGGAGTGTGCCTGGAGACAGAGGGCTCTGTGTTTAACCTGCAGCATTCCCGAGAAGACAGGGAGAAGATTAGGGAAGGAGAGGCCATTTGTTGCTTTAGCTTCTGTCTCTCTCTGTTTGCATCCCGCGGCTTCTTCCTTCAAGCGCTCAGCTCTTTTTATTTATTTATTTTTTTTTTTTTCCCCAGGGCACATCCCGCAACACGTCCCCGGCTCGTCCTCCCTCCCAGCCAGACAAATTGTCCCTGTCAGGATTCCTCCCCCGGCTGCCCGGGCGCCAGGGCTGACAGCGAGGGATGGCTGGAGAGAGGGATGACAGGGAACGTGCCTTGTGCCGAGTGACAGCGCTGGGCTCCTGCCAGGAGGCAGGAGCGGGCTCTGCAGGGGCACACACCCCGCACACCCCACACGCACCCGGGCAGCGGGCTGCCAGCCGTGTGCCCGCGGGGCTGAGAGCCGCTGCTCGCAAGTGCTCGGCACCCGCAGCAGAACTGGGGCACGAGTGCTGTGAGCTGCTCCTCAGCGAGATGGAGGGGATCAGCCCGGAGAAAAGGAGGCTCGGGGGGGGACCTTCTGGCTCTCTGCAACTCCCTGACAGGAGGGGGAACTCGGGGGGCGGCTTGATCTCTTCTCCCAGGCAACCAGCAGCAGGATAAGGGGGCACATCCTTAAGCTGTGCCAAGGGAGGTTGAGGTTGGATATTACGGAGAAATTCCTCACAGGGAGAGTGATCAGACACTGGAACGGGCTGCCCGGGGAGGTGGTGGAGTCACCATCCCTGGAGGTGTTTAAGGAGAGCCTGGACGTGGCATCAGTGCCGTGGTCTGGGTTGGATCAAGGGTTGGACTCGATGATCTCAGAGGTCTTTTCCAACCCGGCTGGTTCTGTGATTCTGTAACTGCTGTGTTCCTTCTGGGAAGGCAGAAAACCCTCTGGAGTCCGGGCAAGTGGAATGGGCAGTTTGGAGAGTCTCAGAAACGTGATGATACGATGCCTTTGCCCTGTGCAGAGATGTCCAGGCGGCTGCTCTGTTATTGCTCAGTGCTAGGACAGGGATATGGGATAAAAGTACCCCAGAACCACCCCAGGGGCTGCTGGAACAGGGATATGGGATAGAACCACCCCAGAGACACCCTGGGGGCTGCTCCAGGTCTGCCTGTGCTTCTCATCCAGAGGGTTTCTGGGCACTGACCAGGCTCCCCAGGGCAGTGGGCACGGCCCCAAGGCTGCCAGAGCTCCAGGAGTGTTGGGACAACGCTCTGAGGGACAGGGTGGGATTGTTGGGGTGTCTGTGCAGGGCCAGGGGTTGGACTGGATGATCCTTGTGGGTCCCTCCCAGCTCGGGATATTCCGTGATTCTTGGACATTTATTTTGTCCTTTTTTTTTTTTTTGGTAATTTAGGCAATTCTCGCCCTCCAAAAAAAAGAGGAAAAAGTAATAAAGGCCTGAGCTGTTTTCCTGGCAGACCAAAACTATCCTTTTCATCACAGAAACTTCCCAGGTGACCCCAAAAGCTGTGCACTGGTCACTCAGGGAACCAGGACCATCCCAAGTGCGGGAATAGATATTTCATATTTCACTTTCTCAGGAGGTGTTTCGTGTTCCTCCGGCGTGTGTTGGTTTTCTCACTGTCACCAGCTTGGGCTGTTTTCTCCCTTTGATCTTCGGATCAAAGAGCAGGAGGGGGTGGGAGGTGCTGGGGACAAGCCGGTCACAGAATATTGGATTTCCCACCAAACAACCCTGGAGGGGGGGTGGAAAAAAGAAAAAGGGAAAGGAGAAGTGAATAATGAAAATAGAGGCAGAGTGAAGGTGCGGGGGGGAATGTTGTGGTGGTTGTTCTGCCGTGTGGGTACAAATGGCTTTTGGTTCTTTCCACCTCCTGAAGGAACTTAACAACCTTTTATTCCCCCTGACATCTCAGCAACAAAATTTTCCACATTTTATTCGTTTATTCTTTGTTTTCTTTCCTTCAAACACCAGGAAACAAAATTTCTTACCCTTGTCCATTCCCTCTCCCCACAAAAATCCTCCTAAAACCCACCCACTTTCATCTTCCTCAGCACCATCCTCTTCCACTTCACAACCCTCCTGATTCTATTCCTTGTTCAATAGAGCCTTAGAAAACAAAACACTCAACTTCTAAACCACTCTACTAGTTTACAAATACTGTATTTGTAAACCATTATTAAAATATTCTACCAATATCTATAATTTAAATTATATCATTTATATCTATTTTATAATTTGTTAGAAACAAATTTAGATTGTGGAATTAAATATCATTTATAACTATGTAAAATATATAAAATATAACATATATGGAACAATATAAAGTAAAAATACATAAACTAAAAATATATATAATACATAATCTATAAACTATATAAAATATATAATCTATAAAATAAAACCGTAAGAGTATAAAAATAAAATAGAAATATATAAAAATTATATTTAAATAAATAAATATATAAAAATATATATTTATGCATATATATGAATATATATTTGTATATATAAATATATAAACATATACAAATCTATATTTGTATATAAATATATATTTCTATAAGTAATTAGATAAAATATNTATATTTATGCATATATATGAATATATTTATATATAAATATATAAACATATACAAATCTATATTTGTATATAAATATATTTGTATAATTATATAAAATATAAAAATATATTTGTATATACATATATAAAATATATATGTGTGTATATAAATATATATAACGTATAAAAATATATATTTGTGTATATAAATATATATTAAGATATAAAAATATATATTTGTGTATATAAATATTTATAAAAATATAAAAGTATATATTTGTAAAGACTCAAGGCTGCCCCTTTCTTAGGGTTTGCCATTCAGGGAAAAAAAAAAAGAAAAGGAATTAAACCTTTCTCCTGGTGCTGGTCCGCAGGATGAAGGCGAACCACGTGAGCCGGGGAGTTTTGCAATGGAGAGGCTTTGGAAATACTGTTCATTTTTCCATGACAGGGCCCTTCCAGGCCTGGCTGTGGGCAGGGAGCCAGGACCGTCCCGTGAATTAAAACAATGAAAACAATTTTCCCTGGGAGAAATCCTGCAAACGCCCGGCCGCGCTCCTGCCAACAGCCCCAACGCACCGCAGGCGCCGAAGCACTTGACCCGGGTTAGCCCGGGCTCTGGGCTCCTTTCCGCTCCGCTGAGTGGGCTGGAGCCGGGCTGGTCCTCCCTCTGCCCGCCTGTCGCTCCAGGGAATATCAGAGCCCCTTATCCCACGGGAATTGGACTTCCAGGGGCTGTCTGGGCTCCGGGGCCGGGCGCTGAAGGCCCCCGAGCGTGGCGCGGGGCAGAGGGGCCCGTCGGGGGCTTGGGACACCCCTGAGCTCAGCCTGGCTTCGGGGCCAGCAAGTCTCAGGCTCAGCCTCGGTGCCTTGGGCTCCCAGGCGGAGGCAGGGGGAGGTCGTGGGCTGCAGGGAGCTTCTTTGGGGGCTGGGGGCACTCAGCACCCGCTTCGGGGCTGTTTCACCGAAATTATTTTGCAGTCTTAGGTGGTTTCCACAGAAGGGTTTAGTTTGAAGTGGCAGAGCTGGGAAGAGTCAGAGTGAGGGTTTTGAGGAATGTCAGGGGGGTCTGGAGCAGCCTAATCTAGAAATGTTCCAGAAAGAGTCAACACTTGACTTTTAAACACCCCTCCCCTCAGCCTAGCTCGGGTCCGGCAAGTCTCAGTCTAAGCCAGGGAGGAAAGACATCCTTTGGGCTGACAGATGTGGGAAGTGATCCACTGCAAGAAGCTTCTCTGGGGGCTGTGAACGCTCAGCAGCCAGTTTGGGGGCTGTTTCACCCAGTATAGCAAAGTTATTTTGCAGTCTTAGATGGTTTCCACGGAAGGGTTTAGTTCGAAGGGTTAGAGTCTGGGAATGAGGGTTTCGAGGGGTGTCAGGGGGCTTGGAGCAGCCTAATCTAGAAATGTTTTTGACTGAAGAATCGAGACTTAACTTTTAACACCCCTCCCCTCAGCCTGGCTTGGGTTCAGCAAGTCTCAGTCTAAGCCAGGGAGGAACACATCCCTTGGGCTCACACATGTGGGAACTGATCCACTGCAAAATGCTTCTTTGAGGGCTCTGAGTGCTCAGCACCCACTTTTGGGGCTCTTTCTCCCAATATGGCAAAGTTATTTTGCAGTCTTAGATGGTTTCCACAGAAGGGTTTAGTTTGAAGTGGCAGAGCTGAGAAGAGTCTGGGAGTGAGGATTTTGAGGGGTGTCAGGAGGTCTGAAGCAGCTTAATCTGGAAATATTCTTGACTGAAGAGTGGATATAAGGTTTCATTTGAAATGGTCGAGGCCAGGAATCAGATCATCTGTTTTGTAAGGGGCTTCCAAGGAGGATGGAGAGGAACTTGGCACAAGGGCCTGGAGTGACAGGACGAGGGAATGGATTCAAACTGACAGATCGAACGTTGGGATGTTGGGAATGAATCCTTCCTTNNNNTTCCCTGGGAGGGTGGGGAGGCCCTGGCACAGGTTGCCCAGAGAAGCTGTGGCTGCCCCATCCCTGGGAGTGTCCAAGGCCAGGTTGGAGCAACCTCGGACAGTGGAAGTTGTCCCTGCCCGTGGCAGGAGAGGGAACCAGATGGTATTTAAGGTCCCTTCCAGCTCAAACTCATCAGGAGATTCAGGAACCTCCCACTTCTCCGTGTAGGGAGGAACAGAGACGTCTCGTTCCACTGATGACTTCTGGGAGAACAAAGTCTGACATTTCCTAGATTTTTGTCTGGCAAAAGAGGCTGATTATCCTGCAAATAATGCCCTTATTGTGGGTCACCCTGGAGGGCCAGGAAGTCGTGATTCATGGATGCGTAACAACTGGAGCTGGCCAAAGGGAATGAAATGGAGGGGAAAGGAAAACACATCAGAACGTCAAAGCAGCAGGATCAGGGCCAGTTCAGTATGTGTGGTTTGGACAGCAAATTCCTGATTTGCCATGGCACACAGAGGAGCTTGACAGGAATTCGGAGGTTTGTCACTTGAATCCCATTTCAGGCTTCTGGAAAATGCCATAAAATGATATGAAGAGCAGGGAGAAAACTGGGGATGATGCATTTTCACTGTGCCCAGGCCAGCAAGGGAGGTTTATAGTCAGGATATCCAAACAGCAGTGCTCAGCACTGCCCGTGGAGTGGACTTTTCCATATGTGTCTTCTAATTTGAGCCTTACACTAAAATGTTCTCAGGAGGGGAAATAGAGACCCTAAATTGTGATGGGGGAATCCACATAGAATCTCCCTCTGGTTTGGGAGCTCATCTCATTCCACCCCCTGCCATGGGCAGGATACCTTCCACTGATCCAGGTTTCTCCAACCTGGCCTTGGACACTTCCAGGGATGGGGCAGCCACAGCACAACATGTGCCAGGGCCTCCCCACTCTCAAAAAATTAGGAATATCTTCCTGATATCCCATCTAAACCTGCTCTCTTCCCCTTGTTCTACCATTTCCCCTTGTCCTGTCACCACAATTCCTGAGGAAAAGTCCCTCTTTGGTTTCCTCGGACCTTTGGCAGGAAGTGGGGATTTCCTACAAGGAAAAATATATTCTTCCCGTTTCCTGTTCCTCTTATCTCCTCCATGCCATGATTTCAGGCAATGCTCCAACAGGGAGTAACTCTGTCAGGAAGGTGAAGCTCCACTGCCACCACTCAGTCTCCTGCTTTCCAGCCTCAGCAGGGCAGAGCAAATGATGCAAAGGGGCTGGAGAGCTAAAATAATGACTTTATAAGGTTTATTTACTCTCTTTTCGCACCTCCCTCAGCAGTGGTGAGGCCATCCAAGCGAAGTGTGGGAAGGATAATGCTTTGGCATGGAATGAGAGTGTTTTCCTCCAGTTTTAACCCTTGATGCCCACCCCAAGCCCTCCCTCGTGGTCCTGGGAAGAGCAGATGATCTGTCTGCAGACACAAAGCCAGGCAGGAGTGTTTGGGCCTGACCTGTGAAAGGAGAAACCTCTGTGGTAACGCTGCCTGGAGAGCTGATGTGGAAGGGTGGCCAGCAAGGGAATCTTCAAGGTCCATTTCAGATTTTTTTTTAGGTTGTTCTCTGTTTTTTAAGGAGAGAAAAACCAGGAAAATCAGAATTTCACAATGTCTGTGCTGACAGAAACAAGAGACCAGGTCAACAAGTCCAAGCCCCTGACTGGAAATGTAGAATTTATGGTTTGCTAGGTAATGTGTATGGAATTCCAGGAGGGAAAAGGCATCCACTGACCCGTTCCGGGACTCCTGCTGGTCCTTGGGCCGGAGCAGGAAGGAAGTGAGAGCCCTTATCCAGGGATCTCTCCTGGGGGCCAAGGCTGGGATCCAAACCAACAACCACATCTTCCTGATATCCCATCTAAACCCGGGTGAGGAGCAAAACACAATGAATTCAGTAAAAATCCTCCAATGGGGAAGAAAGTGCCAATTTTGGGCAACAACCAGCAAGGAAAGGCAAAGCTGCAAATGACTCCTTCAGGTGATCAGAATTGTGTATTAAATATTAATTATTGTGTATTAATACACAAACCTGTGTATTTAGTTGATGTTTATTAATGGTCTTGCTGGAGCCAAGTCTCTTGAGTTCCTGGGCTCGCTCTGCCATGAAACTGTTAATTTTTGGGTGGCATCAGACAAGACACTTTCCTTTTGTTTACCTGCTGGTTAAACAAGGAGGAAGAGGGGGGAAAAAAAGCTTCATTCTTTTCCTAGAGGTTAAATTTCGGAGATAAATTGACAAAAATCCTCCAAAGAACTAAACCAAAAGCCCCCACCCCGGCCCCAAACTCCCGGTCCCTTTTCTCCCCCAGCCCCTTCTTTCTTTGGAAATCTGCTGCTGCAAGGAACCTTTGAGGCAATGGAGAGAGGGGGGGTAGAGAGAGCTGCTCAGACTGCAAATCTTCCAAAGGATTAGGGTTTTACTTCAAATAGAGGAATGTAAATGTGTCTGGCTCCATGGTGGCTGGAAATTTCCCTCTGGAGCCAAAGCTGGGCCATACTTGGCGGTGCCGGGACGTTTTGTTTGCCCACCCTGGTTGGACCTCAGCTCTCGGGCTGGAAAATGTTAAAGTGGGCTCTGGGTGCTTTTAGTGCCATAAAGCAGAGGGATTTTTTTCTGGAGGGGGGGCGGGGGGAGCAGGAGGAGGAACTGGATGTAGGACTGGCTACAGGTGATTATTCTCCCCTGCTCCCAGTTGGAAAGCTGGGGAAGAAGGAGCCGGGTTCGTTTAGTCTGAGAGTTTGGGCTCATCTATTCCTCTCTGATTTTTAGGCATCTCCCTTTCCTTTTAGGCATTTTGTCCCCTCATAGCTTCCCAAAGGTATTTGGGGCTCTAAATCCCACTGAGGCTGGTGGGGATTTGGCATCTGAGTGGTTTCAGGTTCTCTTTAGAAAGGCAGGAAGGACTGAGCTCCTGGGCAGGCAGAGGGGAAATGTGGGCATGGGGTAGAGGGGAGTATTCCTGCGTGGAAAACCAGCATCCTGGGTGTGCTGGGAGCGGGTCCAGGGGAAGATCTGAGCACATGTAACATGCAGTGCGTGGACCCTGAGATCAGCAAACCAGCTTTCGTGAAGGGCAGGGATAACAAGGCCTTGACTCACAGAACATCCTGAGCTGGAAGGGACCCACAAGGGTCATCCAGTCCAATTCCTGGCCCTGCACACCTCCTGAGTCACCGCTCAGGTGGCAGGACCTGCTTTATCCTAAATGTCCCCTGGTGCTGCCATGGGGTGTGTTTTACCCCCACTCTCCCCCCTCTGGGCGATGGGGGCCAGAAGGAAACAGCTCTGTAGGACCATCACCAGCTGATTATCCCACGCTGCCTGAAATAAAACCACCTAGAGAAGGACAAATCCTGCCTGCAGGAGCCTGGGAATGGGGAGGCACACGCTTTGATTGCTTCTCTTGTTGTCAGCAGTATTCAGAACCCTGCTCCTGACAAAGCTCCGCTCTGGAATCCAATGTCTGTGTCAAATCCCTGGCACTTATGAAACAAGCAGGGGTTTGGCTCGGAGCAGGGGGGTTATAAAAGGGCATGAGGCAAAAAAAAAAAAAGGGGCTGAAATGAAAGCTTAGAGAAAGTAATGATGGGTCAACTGCAGTTGGTTTCAAGTGTGGAATGTCTCTGCTGCTTTAAAAACTAATGCAGAATTCAGGATTAATCCAGGGTCCAGCCTTTCCTCCCGTCCTGCTCTGCCAGGGGGAGAAGGGCACCGTGGAGAAGCACAGGACAGGAAGGTGCAGGTCCTACTTGAGGCTCTGAGTTGCTTTATTTTCCTCCAAGTTGGGGTCTCTGGAATACAAGGGGAAGAAGATCAGAGTCTTCTTCACACTAGGAGTCAGTTGTTGGTGTAGAAATGCTTTTAGTGTCCTTGTCTTATCTCTTTCTGGAAAATGTTTCCTTCCTACCTCTTAACTCAGTTGGAAATAAGATGTTCGGTGTTGTCCCCAGTGATTCAAGTTCTTATCAGTAATTTAAAGACCTGATTTCTTTTGTATTTGGTTGCCCAGCCTGTGATGGGCAGGGGGAGGTACAAACCACCCCCCCAGCTCCTGACAGAGGGGAAAAAGCCAACCCTGTGACGGATGAACTTCCCAGGAAAATCCATCTGCAGCTGATAAAGGGCAGGTATGGACATGAAGAGGGCAGGGTGTGTTGGATCAATATTATACTGATTGATGGGTGGGATAGATCCAAGATGCTGCAGGAGATCCTGGGGCAGTGGTTGGTTAAGGACCTCAACCAGAGCATCCATGGTGGGGGGGGTTGGCATGAGATGGTCCTTCAGGTCCCTTCCAACCCAAACCATTCCGTGTTTCTGTGATTTACTGGGGAATAAGCCAAGAAAACCTTCTCTCTGCTCCTCCTTGCCCTCTTTCCCAAGAGCTCGAGAATGAAGCTCTATTTTTTGGCCCATTCTCTGCCCAGCAGAACTTCCCCCAAGTCCAGGGAGCACCCAAGTCCCTCCTGACCCTTCCTGCCCTTCCCAAAGGAATATGTTAGGCTGGGCTTTTGGCAGGCTCAGCTCTTCAGCCCTCAGTGGCAGTTTGTGTTTGTGTGAGTGGAACACTAATATTTGCTTTAGATTATCCTGGATTTTTCAGGACCGAAGGGAAGATTATGCTGCAGCTTTCTATATTGCAGAGGTGGGGAACAGGGAATGGCAGGAGCAGAGGCTGCTCTGCTTTGCATTAAGCATGAAAATCAGAGCAAAGGGGTGATTGGGACTACAAAGTTGTCCAAGAGCACTGGAAATCCATGATTTCTCAGGAAAAGCACCGTGAAAGTGGGAAGAAGGGAAAGCTTTTGTTGTTTTAGACCAACTGCTTTGTTACAATTGACCCCAAAGACTGGCAGTAACTCCACTGACTTCAACCAGTGATGATTTATACAAAATAAATACCAGATTACACATGAGAAATAGAAATAATTGTGTTAGTATTGATATTCTGTCACTATCTGACCAGCTATATTCAATAATGATATGTTTTTTATCTATTGATATATAATTTTAATATATTATAGGCAATCAGCAAGAGAGAGCTGTAGAAATATCCAGGAGTTGGATTCAGTAGTCCCTGTGGGTCCCTTCCAACTCAGGCTATTCTCTGATTAGAATAGTAAAGACTTTTAACTCAGAGACAAACATCTTTAACCCAGACACCCCCAACAAACACAACACTTTGGACAAACCGAGAGCAAACATTCCTTCCCAGAGTTAAGATGTGTTTAGAAACCTCCTCGGCACCTCTTTAAATAACATTTACATAATTTAAGGGAGGAAATTCCCATCTACTGAATGACACGGGGCTAATTCTGCTCCAGCCAAAGGCAGGAAATCCACTGCTGAGCCTGAAATCCCACCCTGGGCCACTTGTGTTGTGCCCCAGCAGTGACATGGATTGTCCAAGTCCCAGCTCCTCAGACCCACCTGGGCCTCCTCTGCAGGGGTTGTGAGTCTCTTCTGCGACTGAAATCAGTGGGAACTGCCGTGGAATTCCTTGGGGCTCGGGGCCTGGCATCCCTTTTGGCACCTGGGATCTTCACATGGACCTCTCGGAGGTGGCTGTGGCAGAGGGTCTATCCCGAGGCAAGCCAAACAATATCCCTGTCCCCGGCCTGGAATGAAACCCAGGCTGTGTTTAATCACCGCCACCATCCAGCAGGCAGGATCAGCTGCCAGGGCAAGGGCTGGCACCACCACAGACAGCTGCCCTGCAGATCCCACCGGCCAGGGACTGGGACATCCCCGAGCCGGGGACTGGGACAACCTCAGCCGGGTTCAGCTGCCTCCTGGCACTAAAACCAGGCTGGCAGTGACAGGGGAGAGAGGCTGGGCACTGTTCCCTTCAGGAGAGAGGCCCTGCTGCCATTCCCTGTGGAACGCGTTCCCTGCCCACTGACATCGCCACCGGTGCCTTAAAATCCTTGGGATAGGGCCGGGGATAGGGAAGGTTTTACCCCCAGGCTGGGGGCGTTTCTGCACAGACCACACACGTGCTGTATTTATGAAGCAAAGAAACAAAACCTAAATTGTCTCCATTTTATAAAATAAAAACAAAACACCCCCCCCCACACCTGACCAACAGAGCTGTGTGGTCTGGCAGGGCCTCCCCGCAGGAACAAACACAACCTGCTCCATCACCCCGCTCGCCTTCCCCTCCCGGCGGGAATTTTGGGAGAAATCCTTGGAGCGAGGGTTCAAAAGAAGCTCTGCCTCGGGAATCACAGAAGCGTGGAATAGTTGGGGTCGGAAGGGACCTTCAAAGTCAGGGAGTCCAACCCCCTGCCACGGGCAGGGACAACTTCCCCTAATCCCAGGTTGCTCCAACCTGGTCCTGGACACTTCCAGGGATGGGGCAGCCACAGCACAACCTGTGCCAGGGCCTCCCCACCCTCAGAGCCAGGAATTCCTTCTGCAGCTGAGGAAAGAAATGTCCAGACTTGCTGATGGTTTTGGCTCAGCTTCTCTGAGGGTCACTCTCCCGAGGATCCACTTTGGCTTTTGGGAGGGAGAAAAAAAAAAAAAAAAAAAGCCCCATTCCTGCTGCTTTTGGGTTCGAATTTTCCGTGAGTGCCCTCAGGTGAGGCCCTGGGGGCTGAGAGTCTATTAAAAATCTCTTCCTAATCAATCTCTCCTTGGAGAGAGGCCCGGGGAGGTGAGTGACACGTTCAGCGAGTGACGAGGGCAGGGTTTGTCTCCCCTCAATCACTTATCGATCTCTCCACCGTCACCTCACTCATCCCAGCAGGAGATGGGAAGCAAACAGAGTCTGTGCCAGCACATCACCTCTCCCCCGTGGTCTTTGGGTCCCTGCCAGCACAGCTCTGGCAATTATTTCATTGCCTTTTCCCAGTCCTAAACCAGTTTTCCCAGCACTGGGCACCGGGAGGACTCATCCACAGGCTCTGCCTGAGCTCCAGAGGGGCAGCCACAGGATCATTTAGCGTGGAAAAGACCCTTAAGATCAAGTCCAGCTTTATTTATAAAACTTTATTTTTCGTAAATATAACTTTCTGGTTACACATATAATTTATATAAACATATATTTATATTTAAATTTATGTGTAACATATATATTTATAAGTAAAACTTTATTTAGATAACTTTATTTAGATAACTTTATTTTTAGAACTTTATTTATAAAACCCAGCAGTTTAATTAAAAAGCAGCTTTTGCAAGGGAGGTTTTAATGATTCCTGCCCAGCTCTTAAGCACCTGTCCAAAGCCTGTCTGGCTGTGGAAAAGGGAGTTAAATCCTTTGGGAAGGTCTGGGCACTGCCAGAAATGAGCTGCCTGGGCCAGCACTGGCTCTTCTATAAAGAAAAGCCTTGGAGGCCCAGGTCTATCTGCTTTTATCTCTCTTGGATCTACTCCCTGGCATTCACTTCCAGGTGACTGATACTTCCCAAAAAAATAATCTGAGCTCAAGAGGAGGGCAGTTCTTTCTTTTTCCTCAGACCGTTTGCAGACAAACAAATCACAGGCAGAGGAATCACAGAACACCCAGAGCTGGAAGGATCATCAAATCATCCCCGAGGATCAATCCAGCTCCTGGTCCTGCACAGGGCACCCCAAGAAGATTGTAAAGTGTTCAGGGCTTGGGGTTTGAAGAAACTCCCCCAAAATCTGGAGACTCTTTGGCCTGGGCTGCGTCTGCAAAAACAAACCAGAAAGCTAAAAGGCTTCCCGCAACATGGCTAATATTCCTCCTGTCATTCCATCTGTTAAATCCCTTAGGAAGGACATTTCCAGAGCTTCTGGTAGGGAAGGTCTTGAGAAAAGCTCGAGCAGAAAACTGTGGCTGAAAGTAGCTCGCTTGAGTTAAGTCCTACAAAGGTCCAAAGAGCAAAGGCTAATAGAGAAATAAAAATCTCTGACGTTCACTGTCACTCCCAGGAACTGGCCCAGAGAGGCTCAGCTGACTCCTTCTTGCCCCACTTTAAACCTTTCCTGCCTTTTTGGCTGCTGATGCTCAGTTGTGCTGATTTTTTTCATGTGGATTTATCACGCCGGAGTCCCTATAAACAGCAGTGAAATCAAATTTATCATCTGCAAATCCCAGGGCAGGGCGAGGCCGAGATGTGCTCGGAAATATCTCCGTCCTCAGGAGTGGATCCTCACCAAACCCGCGTGCAAATCCTGGGAAATACTATCCAGGTGTGCAGCACAGAGGGAGGAAAAGTTTCCCTGGGATGTCAGATCCCGTTGGGGTGATTCCCTGGAGACTCCCTGGGGCCAAGCACAGCTCCCAGGGTGGGGGATTAAGGGAGCACTGTGGTGTTTGGCTCGTGATTCCAGGAGGGCTCAAGTCAAAGTGCCAGGAATCTGAGAGTCTGGAATGTGCAGTAAAATAAATAATTCCCCCCAGGTATTTATTTTGTCTGGAGTCAGGTTGACAGGGCTACAAACCAGCTCCTTACCTTGGGATTATCCAGGTTCTGGGAGTCTTCTCTGATGGATTTTGGCGCTCGCCTGCTGCAGGGTTGGTCTCACTCCTCGCCTGGAGAGTGGCTGGAGCTTGTGGGACATTGTGGAGGTTGTTTCCAACACACAGGACACTGGAATCACAGGTGGGAAGGAATTCCAGAGTTTATTAGTCCAGCCCTCCCAGTCCCTTCTATAAAAGGGTGTCCAGGTCTAATTTATACAGGACAGGGAAAGGCTGATGCTGAGCAAGGAGAAGATGTTTTGGGAGCAGCTCCTTGTAGGTTGTCCAGCCCTTTGCAGCCCACAGGTGCTCCCAGCTTCGTGAGCAGAACTCGTGGAATAGGACCAAATTCTGAACAAACTTGTGGGGTTTTTATACAAGTTTTCTTTGGCAGACCTTTGGCGGAAGGCAAATGGTTGATATCTGTGTTAGATTGTTGCTGCTCTTTGAAAGGGAGAGGTTGGGAAGCAATTCCTGGTCTGTTCTGAGATGGGAATCATCATCAGAACCACGGAGTGTGTGAGGGTTCAGTGGGACAGCAGAGAACTCCTCCTCCTCCTGCTTCCAGACCTGCTTTCCATCAGAGGCAGAAAATCTTGAACCTTTTTTTTATTTTTCTGGAGCTCTTTAGACATTTCCAAGTTAAATTGTGAGGAAAGGGAAAACTGCTGATTCCAACCTTTCAGCGCTTGTAATCTGAGACCAAGGGAAAAAAAAACCCAACAAAACAAAACCGTGAAAGAGAAAAGAAATAAATGCGAAAGTTCAGTGAACTTTTTCAAAATGCTGAATAAAAATGGAGGCTTTTTTAAAAAAAAACATTACAGGTATACTGATATGTGTCTGTTTTCATCCCTTCTTTGGTAGAAAACAGCTTTGTGGGGTGTGAACGTGATTTACTGATATTTTCTTGCATCTCTGGGTTGACACTTCTCATCTTGCAAGGGTTTAGTGTTCCGTCGAGGGGTGCATCACCCACGGCTTCTCTCCTTCCACGGTGGCCAAACCCCGTTTTCTGAATCCTGAGACCCAAATAACCCTCAGTTCGTGGTGTGCTTTGAGATCCTGGAAGGGGGCAGAAAAGGTCCCACAGAAGTTTCTGCAGTTCTTCTGGAGATGAAGCCTCCAGACAACCAGCTGCTGGAAGGGATAACTCTTCCTTAGCCTCCTTCTGGTGGGAATTTCCAGCTTTCACAAGCTCATCCCATTTGGATTCAGGGCTGGAGTCAAACCAGGGCAGAGCCAACACTCACAGTTCGGGAGGCTGGCTGAGCTCGTGCCTTTGCCCAGGGGTTGGTCTCATGCGTGGTTCTGTGGTGGGCTGAGCTCTGACTCCAGGAAGGACACGGAAGGAGCAGCTGAGGATGAACGGTGTTCTTTTTCCACGGCTCATCCAGTCTCTAATGAGTGACCTGCTGTGTTGCCGTTGGGAGGATGTTCAGTGCTGGCTCAGGAGAAGGTGGCTGATGTGTTTATTTGCTGTTTGGAAACCTCCCCGAGGTGTGTTTGGATCTGTTTCACTGGAGTGCAGGTTCCAAAGCTGCTCACAGGGAAAGTAGATGGGGGAAAGGGCTTCCTCCTCTCTGTTATGGTGGGTACAACCCCCACCTCACCTTGCACAGTATTTATGCCCCCCTGATCCTTGGTTTCTGCCAGGGAGAAGTGGCCTGGCTGGGTTGAAGCTTCCAGGAGTGTTTCCTGGCTGAGCTGTTCCACTGCCTTTCTGATAAGGAGTGGTACCTACAGTCAGTGTGGGGAGAATCCTCTCATGGGGCAAACCCTGCCTTCCTCACAGACTTCCAAACCCCCTGGTGAGATCCAGGACATGTCCAGTCTGTCCTCAGGGAAGGGAATAGTCCAGAAGGCCCTGGGAATGCTGCTCAGCCTTATCCTCTTGTCAGTGATAAAAGGCTGTGCACAGCAAACCCAGAACAAGGCTGTGTCCAGGGAAGTAGAAGGGGACATTTAGGGTAGAAATACAGAAGAAATCCTTCCCTGGGAGGATGGGGAGGCCCTGCCACAGGTTTCCCAGGGAAGTTGTGGCTGCCCCATCCCTGGAAGTGTCCAAGGCCAGGTTGGAGAAACCTGGGATAGTGGAAGTGCCCCTGCCCGTGGCAGGGCGTGGAACTGGATGATCTTCCAGGTCCCTTCCAACCATTCCATGATCGTGGCAAGTAGATCTTGGTACAAACACAGGAGAAGAGTTTCCCAACTCACTGCATCCACATGGACGGGGAGTTGCAGGGAAAGGATGAGCTCCAAGGTCACCTTGCCACTCCTGTGCTGAATGACAGAGGGCTCATCCATTGCTTTCAAAGGCTCTGCACCCTCCTGGAACGGGAATTTTCACCCCCAGAGAGACTAATTCCATTCAGTCCTTGTTCTCAATCCCTGTCCAGCACAAGGAGTGCACCCAAGGTACGGAATGATGTTTTGTGATGGAGTTAACAAAGGGATAACGCTCTGCTGACTTGTCCCAGGAGGTGAGCAGGTTGCTGAGCCTGTTGTGGTCACAGCCACAACAAAAAGACAGAACCTGAAACAGGTCGTCTCAGTCAATGGAAGAGACCAAGGACACATTCCCAGGGCAATCCCACATCAGTCCTGAGCTGCAAAGCTGCTGTTGAGTCCCTGCAGAGCCTCCAGTGCTCCCCTCTCCCCACCTCCCCTGGCTCCTCTCCCCACGACATGGGTGGCACGTCCAGCCCCAGCAGACTGTGCTTTCCTGTCCTCAGATTATTCTTGGCAGCCTGCAGGTTCTTCATGACTGGCTCTCTGAGGGAGCTAAGAAAGATCAACACACACTGTGTCACTTCGTCTGGGAGGCCGTGCAGGGAGAGGGTGGGATGGCAGGAGAGAGAGGAGAGAGGATGACCCAGGGAAAATGAAGCCTCGCATCAGCCCTGCCTTGGGGGACGTTTCCCCCAGGAGGGGTTTGCTGAGGTTTAGAACAGCCCAGCTGCGTGCAAGGTGGTGGAGTCAGGGATTATGAGAGACACAGAACGGGTGGAAGGGCCCTCAGTGGGGTCATCTGCTCCCACCTCCCTGCTCAAGGGCGGCTGCGCTGCTTTCTGGCTGCTGAGGATCTCAGATGACGAATTTTGGGGTGGAAGATGCAACTGAACCGACACCTGAGACTCCAACAGGGGCAAATACGGTGTTTGTGCTGCAAGAAGCCTCCTGCTGCTGGTGCTGCAGCACCTGTGAAGCTGCCCAGGTGAGGTGCTGCAGGTGGAGCTGCTCTTTCCTCCCCCTTTCCAGCCTGTCTGCCCCTGCACCGAGCAGACACACAGCCCGAGTTGTTGGCAGCATCAGGCCACGTATGAAATCAGCCTTTCACTGACAAATTCGCCCATATTTCATGGCATAATGAGGTCAATTGACACGGTGGCCCTGCAGTTCCACACGTAACAGCTCACACATTGCTAAGCAAACAGCAGTAATTCAGGGAGTGCAAAATGAGATCATGTCCAGTCCATTTTGAACACAGAATTTCTGTTCTGCACTGGCCTGACACAGAGGGGAAAACAGTCCACCTGCTTAGTGCCATTTTAGCAAAGACTTGGGAATAATCAGTCCTCAGTCTGTGAGTTAGATGTTTTCAAGAACACACAAAGACAAGGGGTTTGGTGCTAAAAACGAAACCGAGAAACCTGTGCAGCACAGTTAGAACTGTCCACATCAAATTAAAGTTGTGCTCAAGGCCAAGGAATGGTTTTATCTTCAGAGCAGAACATCCACCATCAGTCAGGAGAGGAGTGATTCCATAATATTCACGATTCCAGAGGATTGCAGCCATCAACCAGCTGAGCAGAGCCTGGACACGCTGGTAAAAGTGCTGACACAGCTCCCTGAGGTGGAACTTGCTGTGTGGCCATAAAGATGTGGAGAAGGCAGAAACTGGGAATTGGGGGATAAAATGAGAAACAAATTTGTCTGGAGCACGGGGTTTTGCAGCACATGAGGGAATGTGGTGGTGTTTACCACCAGGGCATGGTTGGAGGCCAGTTGGACGCAGAGTCTTGGTGTCAAAGGATGATGGAGAACTGAGCCCCATCTAGGGAGGCTCTGAAAGGGATAAACAGGAAAGCAAACGTCAGAGGGGGAAGGAATTCGCCTTCAAATGGATGGTCTCCAAAGCCATCTGCTCACAGCCTAACCATGAGCATGATTTATTGTCTCCCTTGGGCTCAGCTGAAGCTCAGCCGGTGCCAAGTGCAGAGTCCAGGCCTGCCTGGCCCCAGGGAATGCTGGCTGTGGGATACAGGCTCACCGGGGAGATGACAAGCCCGGGAGAGGCGCTGACTTTGCCAGGTATGGAGCTGTGTGTCTGCCCTGGGAGGAACCTCCCCCACTTCACTCCCAAGCGGATTTTTACCTGGTGGCTTTCAGCAAGTTACGAGCAAATTGGGCTTAAAACCCAACGATCGCACAAAGGCCGCTTCCCTCCATCACTGGGGACTTAAACCCACGTTTAAAGGTTAAAAAACCGCCGTTTTCTTGGGCTGTTTTTAGGGGGGATTGGGGCACTAGAGATAATTCATTCACCCACTGTGAGGGATGTCCAAGTTCTAGGAATTTCTCCCACACACGTGTCTGGATCAGCGGTAACAAACCAACTGCTGTGCGCTCACAGATGCTGTGATGCTTCTGATGGTACCTGGGGACATTCCTTGCAAGGGAAATGCGGCAGAACAGGGAGATATTGGGAATTCAGAGTTGTCAGAACAATATTTCCAACTTCTTTTTTCCCCTCAGCGCTGATTCCCACAGACTTGTCCCCGATGGGGACACAGGAGTTTGTAGAAAAAAACTGGGCAAGGAGGAAAGCCCTGCAGTGACCTGTGAATAAGAAAAGGTCATATTTCTATAGATACATCCTAATTTACCCACAAAACCGTGGTAGCCAACGAGGAATTCCTGCTTAAAAGCAAGGAGCAGCAAGAGAAAAGGTCCAGCAAAGGCTAAGAGGTGTAATCAGAATATAGAACTATAGAAGTTAGACTGTGAGTGTTCTGCTTGGAAAAAGAAGATGAATGGAGACACGAAAAGCCTATAAAATCACATAAAGCAGAGAAGAGGAATAAAATGGACCCAATTCCTGCGCAGACCCCAGCACAGACCATTTCCCTGCATTGTCATGTGTTGACAAGAAGGTTTCAGAGACGGAGCCAACACCCTCGGAGAACAGAGTGGGAGAAGCACGTAAGCCTGGCTTTGCCCAGAGTGAATCAAGATGATATTCATTCCAGGAAATTTGCTTTCATTCACTGGAGAATTTAATTAGCCATGGAAGGAACTCTAATTATGCTGAAGAAGAAAGTCTTCGGGCCGCCTGTGACTGAGGGCCAGTCGTTTCCTATTGTTTCCAAAGTAAACACTGGAGGCCTGGGCAATTTTTAGATCATCTGGGTTACAATGAAAATAACAAAGATGGATAAAGTTGAATCAGACTTTAAAAAAAAAAGGAAAAAAAAAAAAAAGGCAACAACCATTCCCAGGAGTTTGGGTTGCCTTCATCCCCTGGCAGGACAACACTTGGTGGTCCCACTGCAGCTTCACCATCTTTGAGAGGAACTGTGGTGGGATTGTGCACCAGGGATTTCCTTGGGACAGTTCCTTGGGAATGCAGGTCAGACTTTCCCTTCTTTTCTCCTTCTGTCTCAGAACAGCTATTCCTTGGCTAGAAAATGGGCCAGAGCCACAGAACAGTGGAGACGTGAGGATGCTGCACATGGAAATGCTTACTGAGAGTCGTTATAATGAGATTAGAATTTACTTTGAAGAGAAAAAAATCCAAGCTTAGGTTCCTCATTTGCTTTCCTTGTCTCATTGCTATAACCCTTCAAAAATCAAGGCTTGGGACCCCAATATTTTATTCATTGCATTAATAATATATCACAACATTCAAGGCTCGGGACAAGTTACTTCCCTTTCCAGAGCCTTGGGGTTTCCTTCTGCAGCTGAGGCAGGAGAAACCCTCCCTGGCCTTCCAGATGTGCCTGTGAGCCTTAACGAGGCTTGATTAATGTTATCAAAGCACTTGGAGAGCTTGGAGAGGATAACAAGCTTCCCAAACAGCCAAACAGGGCTCATTCCGGCTGAGTTAGGTCTTAAGCCCTGTGAGAGCACACAGATGGTATTTCCCTCGGTGACATCCTTGGATTTTGGCTGGGCAGTTGTGTAAGACAAACATCCTGAGGCTGGTGACCATCTGGAGGGCTCTGATCAGTGGTAACATCTGCCTTTGGGCTCTGGACACCAGATGGCAGAAAACAGTGTGGAAAACTGCCCAGGAAACCCAGGAGATCTGGGCTGGGAGCAGTTACAGCGATATTTTGGAGTAATTTGCTGTTCAGTGCATGGCACAAGGTCCTGGGAGAGGCTGTAACGTCACCCCAGGTGAAGAGATTTATTCCAGGAGAGATGGGAACTAACCTAAGGGAGACATGGAATAATCCAGAGGGTAATCCAGCCCCCTAAATTCTCCCCTGGGATGTCTGGATCACCCTCTGTGCCCTCAGAGCAGCATCTGCAGTGCAAAGAGCAGGTGGGTTCACTGGCAGCACTGAAAGGCTTATGGAATGTGCAGAGCAGGAGCGTCTTTTCCGACGGCTTTTCCTCTCCAGCTCGCTGAGTTTCCACTTAGAGCTTTATAAAGTGATGGATTCATTAACCTCTTTGAGCAAGAGAATGTTTTAAAAAGCTGATGAGTTAAAGCAAAGAACTTTGCTTCACAAATTGGGTGCTAAAAAGTACCTGGGAGTGGCTGGGCAAAGTCGGGGTTCGAGTGGAAAGTAAAGGTGCTGAGGAGTTATGCCAGGGGATCAGCGATGTTAAATTCCATTTTTTCTTTTTCTGTAGCTGTGTGTTAATTTTGCCTCACCCTAGTTTGCAGATTTTTGGATGGGAAGAGCCCTTTTTCCTCTGGATCTGTGCAGCACCTGACACAACAGTGTAGCAATAGAGAATATCCAAAGAGAGGGTGAGCAAGTGGAAGGAATTGTAATAAAAGTGTGAAGTGAAATGTAGCTATTTGCAGCCTAGAGCCTGTAAATATGCATTTGCATATATAGGTAAATATATATATAAAGGTAATATATAAATATTTATATGGTCTAGTGGAAGGTGTCCCTGCCTGTGGCAGGGGGTTGGAATGAGATGATTATTAAGGTCCCTTTCCAACCCAAGCCATTCCATATATATATATATTTTTTTTTATATATATATTTATAATTTTTTTCCTGTTCTAATGCCTGACCACCCTTTCCACGAAGAAATTCCTCCTGCTGTCCAACCTGACCCTCCCCTGGCACAGCTTGAGGCCTTTTCCTCTCCTCCTGTCCCTTGTTCTCTGGGAGCAGAGCCTGATCCCCCCCCCACCAGCTCCCCCCTCCTGTCAGGGATTTGGGGGGATTCAGGTTTGGGAGCTCTGGAGGGTTCTCCCAGTTGGACAAGAGCAGCCAACTGGGGACACTGGGAGGCTGTGCACAGCCCAGTTTCAGGCCATTCAGTGCAGAAGTGTCACCACCTCAGAACACTCAGAAACTCCCCTTCCACACAGGGCGTGTGAGGTTTCACCTCTGGGCTTGGACTCTGAACCAGATTTGAACATCACCCCAAACCCTGAAAATGACCCCAAACCCTACCCTGTCCCTGGGAGCTCTGGCTCTCACTCAAGAGCAGCAGGTCCTGCTCAGTTCAGTGACCTCCCTTCGTTTCTCCCCAACCTTGGGGTGAGCTCTGAAATAACAGCCCTGGCTTGGCCAATGTGATCCAGGAATACATGGCAGAGCCTGAATCCAAACCCAATTTAGCTCTTTCTTGGAGCTAATTTAATCCCCACCCTCCCTCTCCGAGCAGCCCTGCTGCCCTACCTGCTGGGGGCTCATTAAGGGATGTCTCTGCAAACAGAATTTTTGTTCCCTGGCCAGATTGAAACCTCTGGATTTGTTATTCCCTCACATCTGCTCACGGGCTGGGACCCAGGGTGAACCTGTTCCCAATTAAAACGCACCAGTGCCCTCATATGCGAGAACTGGGCACTACTGGCTGCTGGGGGAAGCTCCTGCAAGGATTTTTTTGGGGTTTCCTTTCACAGCATGACCTTTTTTGCTCAGTGCTCAAATCCCCGCCACTCGACATTCCCCTTTCTCTTGTGCCATGCAACGAGAAGAGTTTTTTTTCTGTGCTCGTGGCAGAGATGGATTTTAACCAAAAGGAGCTGGATGCTTGATGATTTAACTTTGGGGAAGGTCCTCGCCATCTGTGGGTTCTCCCTGCTCTGCTGAGGTTGGGCAGTCGTTGTCTTGCCTTTCCCCCTCTCCCACCACAACCCTTGCAGCGGCACAGCAGGAGAGGTTGTTCCTGAGCCCTGTGTTTTATTGTGGCTGTGGCTGGGCGTTTTTCCGGGCTCTCAAAAACCCAGCCTGCGCTCACCACCGTAATTCCACCCTCCCCCTGTCCCTGTGCGGAGCTGGGGGCTCCAAACCACCGATGGGAGTGGGAAATGAGTCCATAACCCAGGGCATCACCACAGCAGCCGGGGGACACTGCCTGGCCTTGTCCCACCCGCCGAAATCCCCCTGCAAGGGCTGGAATTATTGCTGGAACCTTCTCTGCCGTGGCCTCTGCAGAGCTGGGGAGGGCAGAAGCCCTGCAGGCTGATGGCTGCAAGATGATCCTCCTCCGTGCTCTCTGTCGTGTGAGGCAAGAACAGAGCCGGAAAACAATCTCTCGGGTTCATTTAATCTCGGGGAGTTCCTCAAGGAAAAAATCGATGAGGCTGAAAAGTGGATCCATCACTTGTGCTCCTCGGCAGGGGAAATGCTAAACCAAACGCTGCCCCCTTTCCCCCAGCACCCAGACTGACTCCTTTTGTTGGCAAGTTATTGCTTATAACCTCTTTATTAGCAAATTATTACTTATAGCCCCTTTATTAGCAAATTATTTCTTCTACCTCCTTTGTTAGCAAATTATTGCTTATATCCCCTTTATTAGCAAATTATTTCTGATACCCCCTTTTTAGCAGATTATTTCTTGTACCCCCTTTATTAGCAAGTTATTTCTTATATCCCCTTTCTTAACAAACTATTTCTTACATCCCCTTTATTAGCAAATTATTTCTTATACCCCCTTTGTTAGCAAATTATTTCTTGTACCCCCTTTCTTAACAAGTTATTTCTTATACGCCCTTCTTAGCAAATTATTTCTTATGCTCCTTTTGTTAGCAAATTATTTCTTATACCCCCTTTCTTAGCAAATTATTTCTTGTACCCCCTTATTAGCTGATTATTTCTTATACCCCCTTTGTTAGCAAATCACTTCTTGTACCCTCTTTCTTAACGAATTATTGCTTATACCTCCTTTGTTAGCAAATTATTGCTTATACCCCCTTTGTTAGCAAATTTTTTCTTATACTCCGTTTCTTAGCAAATTATTTCTTATACCCTCTTTGTTAGCAAATTATTTCTTATACTCTCCTTGTTAGCACATCATTTCTTATCCAAGCTCCCCCCTGGACTAGGCATTCCCAGCCTTGCCAAATCAGTGTTTGCCCAGCTCATGAAGTGAGCAAAAGGCTCTGGTTTTGCTCCTGCCTGGGAGATCTCCTGCATTTCCAGCGGGTTTTGGGCTGAGCTGAGGGAGCTCAGTGGCACCATCCCACTGACCTGGGATGCAATTCCCCTCTCCCTGAAGAATGTCCCGGCCCTCTGTGGGTTGGGCTGGGATCGGGCGTCGCTGGAACGTTGTCTTTGTTGGTTTAATTTTCTAATAACATATTTCGCTGAGCAGAGCAGCCAGACTGGAGCCATAACCCAGAGCAGCAGCTGGCATGAAAAACTCCACTGTGTTTCTGACACTGGGGTCTTTTATAGCCAGGGGATGATGGTTTCAGCACCAGGGCAATTGCAACCAGGGATTAAATATCCCAATTAGTGCAATTCACAGTTATTGACAACGCTGTTTTCTTGCCAACATTCCCCAAGGACAAGAAACTGCTCTGTGTGGATCCGAAGGAAGAGGCAGGAGATGCTGCAGGGTCTATTCTCTGGATTTCCAGAGGTGCTGTGAGGTAAAACAGACTTCCCAGCCCGAATCCCCCGACTCAGGGGGGTGTCTGTGGAGAACGGGCTTTGCACAAACGGTATTTCTGGACTTTTTTTCTTCTGCATTCCCACCTGCCTTGTGGAAATGGGAGAAGGAAAGCTCTGAAAGGTAGTTGTCATGGACACAACAAGCCCAAGGGAAAGCACAATAATTTCAAAACAGTTCCTCCCGTTCAGACTGTAAATCCAGGTGCATTTTTGGGCTCCAGCCCCTGCCAAAGCTGTGCCACCACAGGATCATTAAGGTTGGAAAAGCCCTCTAAGGTCACCAAGTCCAGCCATGAACCACCTGGGCACTGCCAGCTCCACCCCGAAACCATGCATTTGCCCAGAAAAAAAACAAAAAGGGGGGAAATTTTCTTCCCATTTCCTTCCCTCTCACCTGGATCACTCACAAATAAGGGCAGGATCCTCCAAGCTCACACTGCCAGTGCCCTGCAGGGTGACTCCCAAGGTTCAGTGATCATTTAATCCCACTTCTATCTTTATTTTTTTATTTTCTTTACCTCTGGTTTATTGCCAGAGAGGGGAACGGCGCAGCTGTGGACAGGTGTTGGACTTAAAGAGTTAAAATACAACAGTAAAAAAAATAAATATCGTAATGGTCTTTTAACTAAACCTCAGTGTTCCTGATCCAGTTGTTTATGAGGGTCTGTTCCAGCCCATTTCACTGACAAAAGCCAAGGGAAATGAGTGTTTGATGTCTGGGAAGCAGTGGGAAGCCCACAGGCCTCACATGGCAGGGGAAGCGGTGGAATAAACACCCTGATTGCACATCAGGGGCTGAGGGAGAAATCAGGGAACCACAGGTTGTTTTCAGGCAGGGGAAGAAACAGAGAACACATTTGGGATGATTCGAGGAATGAGGACGTTGAGAGACTTAAAATCATGGAATATCCCGAGCGGGAGCCACGAGGATCACCCAGGGCAAGCCCCGGCCCTGCCCAGAACACCCCAACAATCCCACCCTGTCCCTGGGAGCGCTGTCCAAATGCTCCTGGAGCTCTGGCAGCCTTTTCCCAATATCCACAAACCTCCTTCGTGGAGCTACTGGAAGTGTAGGGTGAGTTCTCTGGTGATGGGAGCCCCATTTAGTGTCTGAACTAAGCAGGAGCAGCTCCCTTTGGCCCCCAGTGGTCATGGAAGAACTGCGCTGGCACTCTCCATCCTGCAAGGACAGACCCTTCCAAGCAGCTTTGTACCTGTTGCTGAGGCTGCATTTTCCTTGACCCTGCATAATCCCACTCCCGGCTGCTGCGGACTCGGCCTCTGACCCTTCCTAATCCAGGAATCTGCAGCCACTTCCAACCTGCTCCTGGGCTTGCGCCTGTTCTTCTGCTTGGGGTCCTTCAAAACCGACGGAGCAATCCCTGCTCGCCGTGAGCCCAGCGTGGACGTGGAAGGGGAATGCCGTGGGAGGGAAGGAAATGAGGCCCTTTGATCTCTCTTTTCATCTGGAAGGCATGGAGAGCCAAATGTTTTGGGATAAACAAGCTGTCAGAGGTAGGGAGGGAGCAGATCCACACGGATTGGGTGGGGTGCTCCCTGCACGAGCCAGCGTGGCACCGGTGGAAGGCAGGGATGGGATGATTCCCAAGCATTCCCCTGTCTGCTGATGGAACTCCATCTGTCACGTGCCCCGGCTGGGGCTGATCCCTGCACATGCCAGGGAGGAGTGGAGGCAGCCCTGCTGTCAATCCTGGGATAATTAACGTTGGAAGAGACCTCTGGAGGTGCCTGGTCCAACCTACTGCTCCCAGTGGGGTCAGCTCCGGGGCCACAGCAGGTGACTCGGGGCTGGAAAACCTCCGTGTTTGGGGACTGCACAACCACTCTGGTCAAGCTGATCCAGCAACTGACTGTTCCCATGGGGAAAAAAAATGTCTTTTAATCCAGTTTCAACCCCTCTCCTGCCAATGTGCCCATCACCCCTTGCCCTCCTGCCATGGCCCACCGTGGAGAGCCTGGCTCCGTGTCCTTCCCAGCTTCTCACAGCTTGGTATTAATCCCCCCCAGATTGCTTAACCAGGTTTATCTGGTCTTCACCCAGGTGAGGTTTGAGGTTTAAAAGCACTGCCAGGTGGTGGCGGGCACTGAATTCACCCAGGCATTTCCCACTTCCAAAGGCTTCTGCGGCACTCCATGGCTCTGGTGGGGCCCTGCCTCTTTTCCCGCAGGAAATGGAGCAGTAGACCTGCTGCTGGGATGCTCTAACGAGGAGAAAGTTCCTCTTGGCACAGCTGGAATTAAAGGCAAGGTCATTTTATCCCTTCATGTTCCTCATTTTCATCTCAGCCCTTCCCCTCTCCTCTTCAGTGACCCCAGTGCTCAGGACAACTGGGCTGGGACATCCTCCCTGGTGGCTGATTCCAGCCGCTTGGAATATTGCTGTATTTGACTGCAGAAGGAAATCTCTGGGAGCCTGCAGCTCCTGATCCCGAGTTTCATTTGTCTCAGGTTTTAGGATTTATTTCGGTGACTCCAGCCCTGCTGTCTGAGCCTGGCTGAAAATAGAAACTGAGTCTGATCTTATCTGCAGGCACCGGAGCCCTCAATTATCTCCTCCCGGGACTATCTGGTACTCCTAAGAAATTAGATCTTGCTTATTGTTTTCTTACCCCTCTCCCTGTCCTCAGAAACCTTCCAGCTCCAGGCTCTGCTTTGATGGAGCTTTTCAGGAGCCAGATTGGACTTTGACAAAGTGTAAGATAAATCAGGCAATTCCCTAAATCCAGCCATGGATCCCAAAGCCTTTGAGAGCTTGGCTTCCCAGTGCTGACATTGTTTTTGCTGCACTGAGGGAGAAACTGAGGCGTGGATTTAATTTTAAGGGCTGTTTCCACTCAATTCTGTTGGAATAATGGATGCACAGCACATTAAGGGCTCAGGGCTCCTGGTCCGGGAGGTCTCCCCATGGCTATGGACCAACCTGATGCTCGGAATTAATAAAGATTGTGAAATTTAAGCCAAATATTTGTTCCCGATAATTATTGATAACTCATTCCCTAACCCTGTTTTTTACAGAGTTCTTTAACACTCCCCAAATTCCAGCATTTCAGGTGAATCTTTTCATTAAATTAATTAATTAGTTCCCTGCACCAGGAAAAAAAAAAAAATCACCTGAGAAGCTCCTGGAGTATATTTCAATATGAATTTAATTCGTATTTTAATATAAATGAATAGGTTTTATTTTATTTTTAGTATATTCTAATATGAATGAGTAGGTTTCATTTCTCCACGTTCTTTCATCGACCCCCAAGTTCAAGCAGGAGTCAAACACAGACTTTTTTTTTTTTTCGGAATTCCGAATTCTTTGGAGATTTCAGAGGAAGGATTCCCTTCAGAAAAGGAAATTTCTCCCCTCAAATCAATTGTATTATCAGCTGATGGAACCCCCCCGAAAAATCTCGATTAAAGGAACGGGGGAGTTTTGAGTTGTTTGGTTATCAATCATTAATTCCACAGAGCAATGTCTTGGCTCCATCCTGGATAATTCCTTCATAATTCCATTTTTGAACTGGAAAACTCTTTTCCTTTCCTCCCCAGTCACTCTGGGTTAAAACAGCAGACATTTATTAGAGAACAAAGCCAGATTTGAGTCCCTTTTGATGCCTTTACGTGCTCTAAAAGGCAGGGAGTGACATCTAGTGACTGAATTTTATAGGGCAAGGCAACAGGGAAATTGTGGGATGAAATTCCAGGACCTGCGATACTCCGGGGAAAGATGGTGATGTGGATGAGATAACGTGAAAATAAGACATTATGCCGTGGATAAATGGCTTTTATTTGCAATATTCCTGGGAAATAGGAGAGGGGGAGGAGTTCAAGGCTGCGTTTGGCTCTTGGTTGTTGATCAGTGCTGGGTTTAAACTGGGAGGGCTGGGCTTAAACTGGGAGGGGTTGGGCTTCGAGGAGAGTTCAACCATTCCTTGTCTATTCTGGAGTTGGGTTATGGAAAAGAAAACGAGGCTTTTACACTCTCTTTTATTTATTCCATTTATTTTATTCTATTTATTTAGTTTATTTATTTTATTCTATTTTATTCCATTTATTCTATTTTATTCCATTTATTTTATTCAATTTATTCTGGGTTATTCCATTTATTCTATTTTATGAAATTTATTCTATTTTATTCCATTTTATTTTATTCCATTTATTCCATTTTATTTTATTCTATTTTATTTTATTCCATTTATTCTATTTTATTCCATTAATTTTATTTTATTCTATTTATTCCATTTTATTCCATTTATTCTATTTTATACCATCTATTCTATTTATTTTATCCATTCAATTATTCAATTCCTTTCATTTACTCCATTGATTTTGAATATCTGGGGCTGTGACCCAGCCCTTGCTTTGCTTCTCTTGCTGCGCAGGGGCTCGTTTTGGGGTTAAACCCCCCGGAATTGGTTCCAAGCCAGCTGAGGGCGGATCTTCCCAGACTTAAAGGCTGAGAATTAATCGTAATTTATCACCTTCCGTGAGGCTCTGGATGTCACAGACAGGAACAAAACCGTTAAAATGAGGTTTAATAATAGATTTGAGAAGGTTTACTACAAGGGGACAGTTCTTTGGTGTCCCAGAGGGTGAAAATCTGCCAGATTTATGTTTTTGGCACATTTTTTTTGTTGAGGGAGAAGTTGGGATCCCTGTGGGATCTTGGAGAATTTCCTGCCTTCTTTTCACTGGGAAACTGGACCAGCAATTCATCCTCTATTTTTTTTTTTTTTTTTTACAAATTCTACATTTTTTTTATCATCTCCGTCTTTTTCCACAGCCCATTAATTCTATTTTTGGGCCATTTTCTTGATTACTGGCATAAATCTTGGGGGTTGCTTGACCAGTTCTGAATTATCTCCCTCGACTTCCGGATTTAGCCCTTCTCTTTGTTCCCTTCAGTAGCCACTGGATCACTTTTCGTGGATCCAAACCATCCAACACCACAGGGAAAAACCAACTCTTTTGACATTTAAGGCTTTGTAGTTCCTTTATTTGCTGTAGATTGCTTAGAGTGAGTTCAGAATGAGCTTTTTCTGGGAGGCCTGGATGAGTTTGGAGCAAGGTTTTGAGCAGTTCTTGTGCGCCAGGGACAATAATTTCTGGAAATTAATAACTTAATGGGACCACACACGTTTTAAAGAGGTTAAACCCCCTACCCTGGTGCTGTTTCAAGTGCCTGAAATCATCTGAGCAGATGTAACAGTGCAAATATTTTCAATTCTTTGCCAGAGCGTTGCTGAAGACACAAACCAGAACCAAACCCGACGTGTTTATTCGTGTTGAATTTCTTAAAATATTTTTTAACCAGACCAGAGTCAAGTTTTTAAGCCTAAACAACCCCGTTTTTCTGACTTTGTCTCAGTAAAAACACAGAATTAGGATGGGGCAGGTTCAGGCGTTTCGTGACCCGTGTGAGTCGGTTTTATTTCTATTTATTTTCTCACACCCCACCCCCCCCAAACCACCTCTCTACAGGAAAAAAAGGGTTAAAGAGCAAAGAAACGCCTCGTTTTTGAGCTTTTACATTTGTACGACTCCAGAAAATGTAACATTTGTCAAAATAGAACATCCAAGGCGCCGTGTCGGAGCAAATTCACACGGACGTTCCCAAAGGCAAAGATTCCAGTGCAGCAATTTTTTTAGGTTGGGTTTGTTGGTATTTTTTAATCTTGGACCGTCTGTAGGAATCCTTGGAAGCTTCAGAGGGTTTGAAATGATGGATTCAGTTTATTTAGTAGGGAAATGAATGTTTTATAGCTACTTATTTTAACGCATTAATTAAGTCACATCGCAGCCAACTTAATCCCTGGGAATTAAACCCGACTTTGGAGCCGAGTTTAAGCCATTGGCAGATCTAAATACTTCCAAGATCAAGTTTTAGTCTTAGTCAGATCAGGTCTTAAATATCCCAGAGAGGGCACATCACGAACAAATAATTTCTCTACGGTTTTAATTAGATCTGGCAGATGCTTCATGCTTGATTTTTTAAAAAAAGAATTACAAAAAATCATCTGTAAATATTACCAAAAAAGCTCGTTAGTGTCACAGAATTCTGATGTTTCTAAATTAGGGTGTAACAATGATTTAGGAAAAGCTGAGGTTGATGATTTTTCCTTTCCACACTAAAATAATACTAAAAAGGCAAAGTATTTGAGGGATAAAGCTTGAAAACGAGCAGAAACATTGTTTAATAAAAAGGCCAAGAAATCACTGACTTATTTCCACTAAGAACGGCTACAAAAAAAAAAAAAACAACCACAAAACAGGTAAATGTGTTCCTGGATAATTTTATTTTCACAACAAACCTTTCCACTCTCACAGAGCTGCTTTAAGGACCAAAAAAACCACTTACTTCTCAGCAGCATTGAAACAAACCCTCTGAAATCAGACTCTTCCTGACTCCCAAGAGATCAAATCCTGGTTTTCAAGTATAAAAACATCACATCCACAACATAAGAGATGATGTCAGGAAACACGGAGCCAAGCCCTGAGAAAGAGCTTTAATTCTAGCATTAAATATTCAATTTATAGTCATCCCGAAAGTGCTTCGTGTTTTGTTTTAGGGCTCAATGAGGAATTCTGGATGGAAAGTTTAAAGTTTTAAACCTTTAATGACTCACTCCTGTGACACAGAGATGTTTTTGATGGCTCAAAATGACCTTTAACAGGTCTGTCACACACAAATCCTTTTCAGGTAAAATAGAAATATGCTCTAGTTAATGTGGGTTTTTTTAAATTATTTTCCACACAGGTGGGATCCTAAAACCATCACAGAATCATTTAGGGTGGAAAAAACCTCCAAGATCAACCTTTGCCTGAGCACTAAGTGCCACATCCAGACATTTCCTGAGGTTTGCTCTCTCCCAAATTATTCAATTTGCCTCTAAAATATAAAAAAAATATTATAAAATCTCTTTCATTTGTGGAATTCCTGGGATTGAAATCGAAGTGCTGCGTCTGCAATAAATGGACATTTACTAAGTAAAGTTAAACCAAGAGGTAAGAATCTGTCCAGCTTAATTTGGTTTTCAACTAGAGCAAACAACCTGGAACACCAGAGGTGTGTCAGCCCCAAATCCAGCCCTGCCACAACCATTTAGGTTGGAACAGACCTCTCAGATCACGGAGTATCAAGTGTTTAACCACCATAATTTCTGAGTATTTGTCCATATATTGTTTTCCAGGCTCAAAGCTCAGCCAGAGATCCAACATTTCTCCATTTTCTAGCGATGAAAAATCCCTTTTTTTTTTTTCAGAGAGTTGTGGGGGTGAGTCAAAGCAACAGTGTGAACAGTTTCCACAGACCCAGCTGTGGATGGAAATGGATAAAGAGTACATTTGGAATAGCTGGGAAAAGTTCTGCCCCAGCACTTGAAATAATGGCGTGGACACTATAAAATTCCAGCACTGCTTGATCCCTAATTCTCACGGATGTTACAGTACCTCCTGAAGTTTAAAATGCCATTTAAGTAGCTTATTTTTCCTGTACAGAACACATTTTCAGTAATTATAAATAAATACGTTACAGGCATTTAATCACATATATACACACAATACTATGGCAAAGAGACACTTCAAAAAAAAGGCTAAAATCAAGTTAGATTTTCTCTAATCCTGTTAAATTCCTGGTTTGGAATAGGATACCTTGGGAAAAGCAAAATGCCTGGCAGTACCTAAGCATGCATTGGGATGGACACATGCTAAAATAACTTTGTTTTTCCTTAATTTCACTTCGTTTTTGGAGGAAGTCGAAGATTTGCTCTAATTCTCAAGAGAGCAGAATCATCTGCAAACATTTTCTTAATCCTCAGTAATTTAATCAAAATGAGAATAACAAAACCAAAAAAAAAAAAAATAGAAATAAACCAATACTTGATTCCTTTGGTATGAATTGCTAATTTTGTTCTGAAGCAAAAATATAGATATTGGCACCTTTTTTTTCTTGTTTTTCTTTGTGTTTTGTCTCTTCCTGCGGGTGGGAACAGACTTGGGGGGAGGGAGGAACTGAAACGGTGTGAAAGTGCAGAGTGCAACAAACAGTAAAAATGGTCCTTAAGGGTGTCCCTCGGCGAAAGGACACTTTAAAGAGAGAGAAATTTAACATTTTTATGCAGAAAAGCAAAAAAAACTCTGCCTGCACTGAAGGAGCTGTGGCTGACGGAGCTTACTGGGAGTCGGCAGCTCTGGGAAAAAAATACTTGTGGGTGTTATAAATCAAAATGTCTGAATTCCAGGCTCACCTAAAGGTCTAAATAACGAACAAGGCGGAATTGTTTGAGCGCCAGCACTGACTGCTAAAATCTGCATCTGATGCTCTGCCAGGCCCAGAATTATCTCAGTGCAGCCACAGGGACTCGGGGGCATAATCACATTTACGGATGCGTCGCTTGAGCAATTAATGCAGACCTCCTGTAAAATTGAGTTCCTTTACAAGGTGCTTGTTGGAGAGGAGGGAATTCACCCAGTCCAGCTTCGGGCATCTAAATGTGACTCTTTACACTGCAGTTCATCTCCTGAAAGCAGAGAGAAGGTTCTCAAACAGGAATTTGCAGGGTGGAGGAACCCATTTCTCTGGACTCCATGGTTTATTTCTTTTACCGAGGGTACCCACCCTGGGGCGATGTTGTTTGAACTTCCACTGCTAATTTCAGGTGAGAACTAACCCAGAGCAATATAAATCTGAATTCTACAACGTCTTGCAGCAGTCAGTGAGACATTTACTGCTGGAAGGGAAATGTTTCCTCACACACAGAGTTTGGAGGGGCAAGCTGAGAACCAACACCTGAGGGCTTTGCAGAACTGCCTGCCCCCAAAATAAGGGAATATATTCTCTACCTGCCAAATACCAAACTCACCCTTTCTAAACGCTCTGGAGCTGCCAGATTTAATTTAGAGTAACTTATGTACATGTTGTCTTTAAAACAGCAAAAAAGCTTAGTGACAAAAGTTACACGCAAGGTCTAATAACTCCATTCCTTGCCAAGAACACTCTCCCTCCCCCAGCTCAGGTATCCCAGGATAAACTGGTCCCTTTTCCTGCCCGTGTCAATAACCAGCCCTGTTCCCTCTGGCCACAGCAGCTGATTTGCAGCTCCTTTTCTCTTCCCAAACTGACACTTCTTCCTTGCCAAGGAAACAGCAGCAGGCTCTGTTTTCACAACCTTATCAACGGCACAAAAGGCCTGTCACGATCTTCAGCAAATAAATCTCCAGCAAATAAATCTCGGGAAAATCTCCCAGCAACTTTTCTCTCCCCGTATTTGGCAACCTATGATTTGCCTCCAGTCCTGTCACAGGAGCCTTTCCATGCTTTCTGTCACCTGTTTCTGTGTTCTCTTTTAAACATCTCTACCTCGTGCCATGTCAGCAGCTCTCGGGGAGTTTCGGGGTTTCACTGACATGGTGGGTCGTGCAAAATCTTTTTTTTTTT